>CM035815.1:30308273-30908273 GCA_020458035.1 Magallana ariakensis
ATTTCTGAGGTATTTTGATAGTTCAGCTTATTAAAATGAAGGACCACGCTCTCTTAAAATGGGAGATAATTAAGATTCATTGAAAATTTGTTGGCATTTTTTAAAAATCACCCCAAAATTTTTTGGTCAGAAAAGCTGAAAATTGTGTGGAAGCATCCTGAGGTAGTGTAGATTGAGGTTTGTTCAAATAATGTTCCCCGAGAGTTGTGGGACAACAATGGGTTGGGGGGGAGTGGGGTAAATTTTACATAGAAATTAATAGTTAGTTTACAAAAAATCTTCTTGAAAATAATTGGCCAGAAAAAGTGGAACTTGTGTGGAAGCATTCTCAGGTAGTGTAGATACGAGTTTGTTTAAGGGAAAAGCCTACCAATTATTTTCCCATAGAGCTCCATACAAACGTTATGACCTCTCAGTACTTAACTATAATAGTGACAGTCAAGATTTTGGTATCATTTGAAACTTCAATTCGAGACCTTTCAGGAAATGACCAAAAAATATAGGGTCCCGTGGCATTTATAAGTCAAATTTGCAGTTGTTTACAACTTACAGCGATCAGCAGTAAATGTCACTCTACATAAAAAATCAACCCCCACTCCTACAATTTTTCCTAGTGTCGCTATATTCTTTAAAATATTCCCACATTCCATCATTTATTTTAAAAACTAATATTTTTACTACAAAACGAGAATTGTCACATACATGAATTCAGCCAATCGCGTAACGCCTACCCATTCATTCCTTATTACAATGTTCTATAACTTTTCTCTGATGTAAACATCCGGGGGTTTGGTACTCTCATTCCTTTAAGATGGTTAGATGGTTACGGCCATTTTTAGACTACATTAACCTCCTTAAGAAGAAGAGCTCTTATAAAGATAGAGCAAAATTTTCGAATTTCAAAGCTAAAATATCTGATTTTTTTCCTTTCTTTATTGATAGTTTATAGACAAACAAGCCAAAAAGATCTGATGGTTGATTTGTTGACCACTCAACCTTGTGGCAACGCACTTTGAAAAAAATTACGCACTTTGAAAAAAAAAAACAATTTATGACCAAGTTAACGCACTTTGAATTTTTTTTTCAAAGTGCGTTATGTAGGCACATCAAAATTTTTCTTATCGAGACCCTGAACGCACTTTGAAAAAATATGTATAAATCATAAAGTCCGGCACTGAATTTCTAATTTGTTGATAGTATGATGATTTCGTAACACTATTAAATTTAATTTACCGTCTTTGGGAAAATGGGATGGAGGTTGGGATTAACCAAAGATTGCCAGTACATCGTTTAATTGCATGATTACAGGAAGAAGGTCCTCTACCTTCATATTTTCTTCCAAAACATATGATATTCAGCAACTTTGAGTAAACGTATAAGAACGGGAAAACGGTTGTAAATTAAGTACAGTGATATTGAAAAAAAACCAACAAGCTGGCCAAACAATTTCTCCAATGGTGTGTTAAAGAATCTTTAAATGTTTCAACATAATCCCTCTTTTCAAATTCTAATCAAATAAATCACTTCAATTTAAAAAAAAAAAAGCTACTTTGCCAAACATTAAATTGTTATAAACTTTAAAATAAGCATAAGGTGCGGAATTTTTTTTCTCGCACTGATGTTCTAAAGGGTCATATTGTTTTCGATAAACATTAGTAACGTATCCTTTTTAGATCACCTGAGCTGAAAGCTCAAGTGAGCTTTTCTGATCATATTTTGTCTGTCGTCCGTCCGTCTGTCCGTCTGTCTGTCTGTCCGTAAACTTTTCACATTTTCGACATCTTCTCAAGAACTACTGGGTCAATTTCAACCAAACTTGGCACAAAGCACCCTTAGGCAAAGGGGATTTAAAGTTGTGAAAATTAAGGACCACACCCTTTTTCAAGGGGAGTTAATTAGGAATTATTGAAAAATGTTGAGAAATTTTCAAAAATCTTCTTCTGAAGAACCATTTGGCCCGGAAAGCTGAAACTTGTGTGGAAGTATCCTCAGGTAGAGTAGATTCAAAGTTGTGAAAATCATGACCTCCGGGGGTAGGGTGGGGCCACAATGGGGGGTCGAATTTTTACATAGGAATCTATAGAGTAAATCTTTAAAAATCTTCTTCTCAGAAACTAATTAGTCAGGAAAGCTGAAACTTGTGTGGAAGCATCATCCGGTAGTGTAGATTCAAAGTTGTGAAAACCATGACCCCCGGAGGTAGGGTGGGGCCACAATTGGGGGTCGAATTTTTACATAGGAATCTATAGAGTAAATCTTTAAAAATATTCTTCTAAGAAACTAATTAGCCAGGAAAGCTGAAACTTGTGTAGAAGTATACTATGGTAGTGTAGATTCAAAGTTGTGAAAATCATGACCCCGGGGATAGGGTGAGGCCACAATGGGGGGGGGTCGAATTTTTACATAGGAATATATTGAGTAAATCTTTAATAATCTTTTTCTCAGAAACTAATTAGTCAGGAAAGCTTTAACCTGTGTGGAAGCATCCTCTTTTACTGTAGATTCAAAGTTGTGAAAATCATGACCCCCGGGGGTAGGGTGAGGCCACAATGGGGGGTCGAATTTTTACATAGGAATCTATAGAGTAAATCTTTAAAAATCTTCTTCTCAGAAATTAATCAGCCAGGAAAGCTGAAACTTGTGTGGAAGCATCCTCTGGTAGTGTAGATTCAAAGTTGTGAAAATCATGACCCCCGGGGTAGGGTGGGGCCACAATGGGGGGTCGAATTTTTACATAAGCATCTATTGAGTAAATTTTTAAAAATCTTCTTCTCAGAAACTAATCAGCCAGGTGATTCTTTAAAATTCTTTAGACTTTGGTCCCTTGACGATTCTTAAGCCTCACAAGGGGTTCAGAGTTTGATGTAGGTTTATATCACATGCTTAAACAATTGTTTAGGATCTTTTTGAGAGCTGCAATGCTCAACATGTGTTATGACTATAAAATCATCCTGTTAGAAAAGGGACTAATGATTAAAAAGATAAGAATATCCTGGGGGAAAATGGATTTTCATTTATACAGGATCTACATGTATTATACTACATTGTCCAGATAGTTTGTATTATGACTCCATTAAGCTGATTTGATCATACCTGTTGTTTCTCAGGTGAGCGATGTGGCCCATGGGCCTCTTGTTTCACATCATGTTTGTTTATAAGCACATGCAATTGAAGCCTGTTGAAATATATGTTATACATTGATCTCCATTATCAATATATAACTCATTTTCGTTTCAGGCATAGCCCAAAGTACCAGATAAGAAATGAATTTGCTGCATACATTAAAAAAGAACAAGGCAATTGCCAAGCGATGCAGTTTATGTCATATTTGGATGATTAAAATCTCCTGAGTTGTTCTTTATGTGTAAATTGTCAAACTACATAAGCTTAAGAGAAAAGAAAAGAAAAATTCTAATCGAGAAACAGTTCATCAAGTTAGCTGAGAATCTAAACTTATAAATTAAGACATATTTTGCAAATAAACTAAAAAATGCCTGCACCAGAGTAACTGCTTACACCTTTGGTATTTCAAAACGTGTAAGATGATGTCCGTAAGCTATGATTTAATTTTAACTGATAAGTAATTATTGTGAAATTAATCAAAAACCTACTTTCATTTTCGATAAACAGGCTCGAAATAGCAAAAATGAGAGTAAGGAGGTGGTGGACACGCTTTGGCGGATCCAAGTCAACAGTAGTTTGCATCAAAATATATATACTTGCAATGAAATGATATTGAATTATTATGTAAAGAACGAATATATTTACTGGTAACTTATTTAGAGTATACATAGATGTTAAAGCTGCTTGGTCCGATTTTTTGGTTATTACAGTATCAAATAATTTTCCATACAAACCAATTATCTTAGAAAGTTATGGCTTTTCTCCTAATTACACCAGCAGAATCGGTCTCCTTTCAAAGTTAGAAATATTCAAAGTAAATAAAATAATTTCTCTTGGGGCAAACGAAAAAACAAAACAAAATGCATCATGGGAATGTTTAGAAAAGGGAACCGTTCGGTTTCGTGCCCCGAATGATTGGATTTATTCAACCCGCATGTTATGCATCGATTGTAAACAAAGCAAACTTCAGAAATATTAGCGAACAAAATGTACACAGGTTAATTTTAGTTTGCCGGAACATTATGACCTTTATTTATAGCGGTGTTAAAGTCGTAATACAGCCATACCGGTCTCGACGTCAGGGGCTAATTTTCACATGAGGCGAAATAAGGCGATACCCTTTTATGTCGTTTGTTTTGTTAAAGGGGCATGGTCACGATTTTGGTCAAAAATTATTTTTCTGATTTTAATGTTAACAATGCTTTAGTAAGGCATTTTTAATAAGCAAACAAAATTTGAGTGTCCTTCATTGAGTTATAAGCGAGTTACAGAGCTTGAAACTCTTTGCTATGTAAACAAAGCGTTTGTTTACATTTTGAATGTTGATGTGAAAATTCCAGTTATAGACCTAAAATGAATGTTTTAAACGTTAGGAACTGATTATTTATACTTTAAATGAATAAAAAGATAAACAAATCAGCTTGAAATCAGTTTTTTACAGGTATATTAAATCTATGTAAACAAAAACAGGGCACGAGCCTTGTTTACATGACAAAGAATTGTGAGCCCTGTATCTTACTTAAAACTCTACGACTGACTCTCAAATTTCATTTGATCATTAGAAATGCATTCCTAAAGCATTGTAAGTAATGAAAACAGAAAAATAGAATTTGACCAAAATCGTGACCATGCCCCTTTAACACATTTTGTGCGTATTTTTAGACGGTGGCTATTTTAGCCACGGTCTATTGCTATCGTCCTGGCCGGAAGAGTATTTCTCACGGGGACCCTAGCGGATTAGGAACGATAGCTCTGTTAGGTATGCAGTGTTACAGGCAATGTTTTACCTATGTGTCGATTTCAGTTTGAGAACTGATTTAGTTTAAGCATTATAGCTGCTAATTAATTTGTACATACATTTAAATAATTTATTTTGTTGTCGCTTATTCCACAGAATTCACAACAGATACTGACAATGAATATTATTACATTTTATTGAACTTGAACCGACCATAATAGTTGGCATACCTTCTTCTACAAGTGTGCATGAGTTTTCAAACATACAAAAAACTTGAAATTTAGGACACAAATATGTTCAATTTTGGACTGATCTGTGATTAACCTCATTTTGTAACCCACTCAGTCTGTAGAATCATTAATTTTATTACATGCACCTCAATATTCATCAGACAATAATTGCTACTGATGTTGACGCTTTACAACGACTTTCTCTCAAACACGCTAATCGACCTCGGATTCTAAAATTCACGTGCAAATCGAGTCGCCATTTTACACAGATTTATATGTATATAAACAAACCACACTTCGTCATTTTACGGACCTGGTGACGATGTTTTACAGATTTTCATTACAAATTTGTTGTAAGCAAATAAGGGATCGAAGACATATGCAGTAAAACGTCTTATGGATTTCACGGTGTGTCAACCCGTGTATCTCCATTTTGCAACAAGCGCTAGCTTTTTGTTAGGAAAAAACAATCGGTTCAACTCATGCGATATTCCATATACATGTATGGTACAATGTTAACGGTAATGTAAAATATATTAGTATCTGACGAATTTCTTCACAATAAACTGAATATAGCCTTATTCGATGAGCGAAGTACAGTCTGTGACTTTTCTCCATATCATGCGCTCTTCCTTGCTTTTTTCCTTCGTTTTTTTTTAACTGTTACATGTACGTTAACATCGCCCCGTTTGTTCTCAAATAAACTCTGTACTTTTTTAACTCGCGAGTACAACTTTATTTTGAGCTTTCTTCAACATTTGTTTCCATGTGTTAGCATCATGTTTCTTAACGCATTTATAAATGGGCGGGTCTATATAAATGCGCCAATCAGAATCTTTGTTGCGAATCGCAATTGAAATACACACCGGTTAGATAGTGTCATCACTCAACGCAATGCTAGAATGTGCTTCATAGATGACTGTAGTATTCTGCTGAGCTACAGAACTGTAGCTTTCCGGAAATATTTCCGGGATTTGCGAACCCTAGATCTATTGTCTAGTACATGCAAAGAATAAAATGAAATTTATATACACAGCTGTACGGCTCAGAAAAACGTGCGTTCAACTTGGATTTTGTTTGTTTTGTGTTTTTTAAAACTAATTTTCCTAACTTATCCTGTTGAAACCTTATATTTACCACTACACTATTCAAAACATACATGTTACTTTCCCGAATTGTTCAAATAATTTGAATAAATCTGCAGCTAAATACAGTAGAACAAATGTACTTTAAAACGTTGATTAATGAAACTGCCGGGACTGAATATATTATGATTTTTTTTTCAAATTTTCATTTACTTTCGTTGTCAGCAAATGGAAATAAACCACTCGAAGTCGAAGATAAAATATTGATTGCCTCTGCGGTTTCATGATGACGTGCATTCCAAAACATTTTCCAGTTCAATCAAACAGGTTCTTGTAAAGTCATATGTTCCGTTTTCTATACACCTACATGTATTAACTGGCTATGAGGACAAAAGCAAGTGTGTTGGCCCACGAGACTGCAACTTTTTTCCCGTGAAGAAATTGAGGGAAAATACTGTCGAGAGGGACAATACTACAAGTATGGGACATACATGCCCAAATAGTGAGTAAAATCCTGCATGACAAGAATTTTATCATACCAAAGCTTTTTTTTTTTGTTCTCGTTACTTTGAAAAATCTACAATATCTTTAAAGCACAATAGTCCAATCCACACTTTTCAAAAGTTGTTACCCTTTGCGGGGTCAACCCAAAGGTCAAAAGAAAAAAAACTCATTCTTTATACAATCAAATATTTAGGCGTATTGTGATGAAATCGCTTTGAATTTTATTTATTCGTTCACTATATTGAATGAGGCATTCTGGGGCAAACAAAATACACACCGAAAACGGATTTTAATGTCAAATGACATAGATACAAACATATAGATACACACTTCTATACAACAAAGACTACTTTGATAAAGCTACGGGTTTTTCCCCAAAGATGACGGACAAGAGACATATTAGCTATTGAAATTACAACTACGATTTCCACATAATTATCCATGTAGGAAACTCACGACCAGTTGTGCATGTAAGCGTTAAGTATTAGTACATGTATGCGATACTGACCGCGGGTTTTCGAAGACAATAATTATCATGCATGTAATATGCGAAAATCAAACGACGCCACCGTCTAACAGTACTTTCAGTACTTTGATTGTGATCGGCTTCGGCCGATCACAGTCTCATCTTTTAAAAAGATTGGTGAGCTAGCGCTATAGCCATTATATAAAACAAAAGTAGATTTCTAAACCATTGGTTTAATTTTCTGAATCGATTTATTATTAATAGGAAGGCGCAGTAGTGCACTAGAATTGTATTGGGATGGAGAGGGAAGGGGTCTCTATTCAGAATGGCGAATCTAGAGTTGGCTTCACATCAGTAATGAGCTAGTCCATTAACTGCTATGGAACGCCTGGACTGTCTTATCATGGAAAAACTAAATTCGTTATGTGCTTATATTATTATGCAGCGTGCTTTAATCTTTATGTGATGTCCTTGTATCATTATGTGGTGTGCTTTTATCATTATGTGGTGTACTCCTTCAATTATGTGGTGTGCATTCATTATTATGGCATGTGCATTTGGTATTATGTGATGTGCATTTGGCATTATGTGATGTACATTTGGTATTATGTGATGTGTATTCATCATTATGTGGTGTGCAGTTATCATTATGGCATGTGCATTCATCATTATGGCGTGTGCTTTTCTAATTATGTTATGTGATTCCGTCTTTACATTATGTGTTTTAAACATCATTACGCGATGTGCTTTTTTGTTCATTACGTCATGTACAAACATCTTTATGTTATGTACAAACTTCATTATGTGGTGTGCAAACTTCGTTATGATGATGATCAAAGTCACGTGACAATTTTTAAAGTCGTAAACCCAGCGGCAAAATTCAAAACTGATTTTTATTATCTTCCTAATATATTCCCTCGTATATATAATACAAAAAAAAAATCATATCCCTCGTATATATAATACAATGTATTATATATAGAGGGATATGATTTTTTTTTCAAAATGTTTGTTTTAGGTAATATTTTGCAATGGTTGTATACTTTAGATTATAAATATTTCATAAAAAGATAATTCAAAGGAAAAAAATGAGTAAAGTCCCCGGGGTGTAAATACTTGGGGGGTGGGGGATGAGGTATATACCATCCCGGTTAGTGGGATTTAACCGAACTCAAAATGTCCCAGTAACTGGGAAATACGCTCCGCAGCGAATAAACATGACTTCAAATACGTGACTTTAAATATTTTATTAATGTATATTATTAATGTAATAAATCAATATAAATCAATGTGTCTATTTATTTATTTTTTTACAATGTATTTACATAACGTTAAATCAATCAATCCACAACTTATAGTTTTCGAGTTATCTCTCTTTTGAATGCCTTGTGGAAAATGTTCAAGTTCAAAAGGAGCCAAATTTAAAAGACAGGCTGTTTAAATTAAATAATGGCCGGCAGTAGTGATGGAACACGGATTGGTGTGGGTGAGACACTTTAAAAGACACATAAAATTATTTACCTATGTGCATTTAATACACCATTAGACTATAGGCCTACTATGGCATGTCAAATGTTGCAATATTCGATCTTTCCATTTGTATTGTATAAATATTCATTTGTATTGTATAATTTTCCATTTGTATTGTATAATTTTTCATTTGTATTCTATAATTTTCCATTAAATGAATTAATGAAAAATTATAGAATACAAATGGAAAATTATAGAATACAAATAGAAAATTATACTGTACAATACAAATGAAAATCTATGCAATACAAATTGAAAAGATCGAATATAGCAACATTTGACATGCCATAGCCTACAGTATCGTTACTATTTGGTTTTGAATCACCGCTAAATTAATCAGTGTAGGCAATTTAATTTAAATCTTGTTATATTAACCAATTTTCCTTCAATAGGAAAATATCAATGAACATTTTTATTAGGCCTAGTGTGTATTTTGTTATAAAATAATATTCAACATTTAAATCCATTTAAAAAAAAATTCAAGTTCACATCTTCACTTTTACATGTATGTGAATACTACATGGATGATCTTAACATAATGAACAAGTCATAGTTGTTTTATACAATTTTATTGAACAAAACAAACTCATTTATATATTCAAGTATAAATTCAACACACAAATCTCAAATTACAGCTAAAAGTTTTTCCAAAGATGTTGTTCTTAATAATGAAAGTAAGCTGGACTTGTCTGTTATACCCAAACTAAAGCGAAGAATCAAAGGAACCCCAAGACAATGTAAGTATCTCTAAGAAAACTTTAAAATATGTAATTAATAAGCTCACCGGGATGAAGCATCACTTTTACTAAATATCATTGCGATGGTGACCATCTCAAATTAACGTAGCTAATATGACCTTGACCTAGAAACTTTCTTCAAGGTAACTACAAGGAACAGTTGAAATTGACACCCCTCCAAAACCATTGTCAACCAACACGAAGCGGAGGTTGACAATGGTTTTCGAGGGGTGTCAATTCAATCGAATTAAAATTAGATCTTTGATCCGCTCCTAATAGATTGCTTTGTGTAGTGATCTATTAGGAGCGGATCAAAGGTCTAATATTAATTAGATTGGGTGTCAATTTCAACTGTTACCCTCCGAAACAGGCACTATTTTTATAATTGTACTTAACAGCTTAATTTTAAAGAAAATTTTACTGCTTTTATATAGAAATGCATGAATTCTACAATCATAATCTACGTGCATGTAACAATTTGTTGCGTTACCCATTGCCAAGTGGGTTGCTAACACTGAGGGTAATAGAACGGATTATCAACTGCGTCTAAACCAATCAGAGTTTAGTATTTCACATGAAAGTATAATAATCTATAAGTAATGGTAACACTTGATATTATACTTTCATGTTAAATACTGAAATCTGATTGGTTTAGACGCAGTTGACGTTCTCATACCCTCAGCGTTAGCAACCCACTTGGCAACGGGCCGATAGAACGAATTGTTACATGCGCGTAAATTATGCGCGTACGGTTCGTCGTAGAACTCACGTATTTTCTATATAAAAGCAGTAAAATTTGCTATAAAATTAAGACATTCAGTATAATAAAATAAAAAGTGCCTGTTTGGGAGGGTACCAGTTGAAATTGACACCCCTCGAAAACCATTGTCAACCTCCGCTTCGCGTCGGTTGACAATGGTTTCTCGGGGTGTCAATTTCAACTGGTACCCTCCCAAACAGGCACTACATGTATTTATATATTGACACCCCGAGAACAATGCGAAGCTTAGTAATATTCAATATTGGTAATATTCAATATTAAATGGTAGGCTAAAACATTGGCTCAGGATACAACTTTCTTCACAATGTTATAAATTACAATACAATGCGATAATGTAAAATATTATATCAAATCATACAATATTGTATCATTCTAATAAAGAATGTTGTACATGTATATGATGCTCCAAAACATTTAAAAGGGTCCAGTATAGCCAGTACAGCACAAATACCGCCACCCCAACTTTGTCTCGGTGAGCTAAATCTTGACCATCAATCATTATTAAAGAAATTTACTTATAAAGTAAACACAAAGAGATCAAAATGTCAATGTTTTCTAAAAAAATAATCTAGCAAAGCGGAACTGCACAGAAAAGAACATAGCAAAAATCACCAGCCATACTTTCTCAGAAAGCATTGAAGAGGGAGAGAAAATAGTATTTGGATCCAGTGCATTTGAGGTATACATCACAAGAATGTAAACAACAAGCTGTTTAATTCAATATATAATATTGTTTTCTTAAGAACCATGTCTGGGTTACATTAAAAGTTCCATTATGAATAGTATTAAGGAGGCTTACTAAACCTTGAAATATTTTCTAAACTCAGCCAAAAACTACTTGATACTTGATAAATATACAATTCTGGATAAAAAAAAATTATTTTCAAAAATTTAATTTCAGTAAATGTGAACATTGAAAAGTCCCTGGATTTGAATTAACTCATTATCTGCTGTTAACAAGCCAGCTGAGCTATGACGATATTCAACAAAATTGATCATTACAAACAATTTAACAAAACATTTAAATTACAATCTTGTCACGTAGTAACGCAAGTCTAGGTGAAGTGAGATACCTTAGTGTGACCATTTTTTTTTTTATTTTTAAGGAAACAAAACCCAAACAATAAAAAAATATGTTTCTGATGGCAAAGTTACAAATGTTTAACATTTCACTTAAAATTCAGCTGTGAATGAAAGTCAATATTCTTTGACAAATTATGGACAATTATAGTGTGTGTTTAACCCTTGACCTATGGTCTTGTAATATCAATAGGGTTCAACTAAGGATGTTTGTTCTACAAAGTATAATCTTAATACAAATCTTAATATGGAACCAAAAAAAAATCGGAAAAAAATATATTCATTAGTTTCAAACAAGAGGCCCATGGGCCACATCGCTCACCTGAACAACAGTTTCTTGTAACATTCTATTTCGTAGCATATGCTATTTCTAACTTTGAACCCCCCTTCTGGGGCCCCAGTATTGGTCCGAGGTTTATGGTTGACTTTAACAATTTAGAATTTACACTATTTGAGGATCCTTGCATAGTAATCTCACAAACTGTAACATAATAGTTCTCGAGAAAAACTTTTTGAAAACATTTCCCATATATATTTCTATGTTAAACTTTGAACCCCTCTTGTGGCCCCAGTATTAGTCCAGTGGTCACAGCTTTATTAATTTAGCATCTACATTATTCAAGGATGCTTGCATAGTAATCTCACAAGTTGAAGCATTGTAGTTCTCTGGAAAAAGATTTTTAAACATTTTCCCTCTATATTTCTATGTTGAACTTTGAACCCCTCTTGGGGCCCCAGTATTAGATTGAGGGTCACAGCTTCTACACTATTTAAGGATGCTTACGTAGTAATCTGACAAATTGAAGCATTGTAGTTCTCGTGAAAAAGGTTTTTAAACATTTTCCACATATACTTCTACATTAAATTTTGAACCCATCTTGGGTCCCCAGTATTAGTTCAGGGGTCACTAATTTAAAACTATCGAATCTACATTATTTAAGGTTGCATGCATAGTAATCTCACAACTTGTAGCATTGTAGTTCTCAAGAAGAAGATTTTTTAACATGTTACCTATATATTTCTATATTAAACTTTGACCCCTCTTGGGGCCCCAGTATTAGTCCGGGGGTCACGATTTTACCAATTAAGAATCTACATAAGCCAGGGATGCATGTATAGGAGTTCCACAAACTGTAACATTGTAGTTCTCAAGAAGAACATTTTAAAAATTTTCTATATATTTTTTAAAATGTTAAATTTTGAACCCCTCTTGGTGCCCCAGTATTAGTCCGGGAGTCACGATTTTTACAAATTAGAATCTACATTATTTAAGGATGTATGCATAGTAATATTCCAAACTGTTGCATTATAGGTCTTGAGAAGAAGATTTTTAAACATTTTCCTATATACGTTAAAATTTGAACCCCGCCCAGGGCCCCACTTTTTGTCCGGGGCTCACAATTTTTACAATTTAGAATCTTCATTATATATACAAGCTTTTTTGTAAATATTGGCATTTCTGGTGCAATGGTTCTTGAAAAGAAGATTTTTATACATTTTTATACATTTTTCCTATGTATTTCTATGTTAAACTTTGAACCCCGCCTGGGGCCCCAGTTTTGGTCCGAGGGTCACGATTTTTACAATTTAGAATCTTCCCTATACATATCAACGGCCGGAACGGCCACAAAGGCGTCGAGCTGACATTTTCTTTAATATAGATATCATTAATTTAATTTTCTGTACCAATAGTCGTATATCAAATATTATCATGGTTTGTGTAACTAAATTCGCACATATGCAACTACATGTATATTTTTATTTGCAATTTTAACATACCAAGTGATTGTATACTCAGTATATTTCCTTATAAAATATGTAGTGATGCATTTGTAATACAATGAATCGTAACTCATCATGGTTACAAAAATCGAAGAAATTTCAAAGTTTAAAAATAAATTAACTTCTTTCTGTTTCTGCTTTAAGCAGTCTTTGAACAAATTTCACAGGTTCATCATTAGTATACGAGTGTAACACATTAACAGTGTTTCCCTAATAATAATAAAACATACTTTTATTTATTTCAATTTCCGTGTGAAACAAGATTACCTATGGTAGTGTTGTTTACAAATAAATCTACACCACGTGCGTAGATCTGCCGTATCTTAGACTGGATAGCCTGCCCTTGATCCTAAACGCCTCCGCTAGGAAATTCAAGGACAGGTAAACAGTGGGAAAACTCACTGCAGCTTCGCGCACAGCAAATGCGCACACTTAAAATAAATCGGAAAGAAGATTGAGGCGGATCAAGGAAAGAAGGTTTAAGAAGAACTAAACATGAATTTGACAATAAATATCAAATTAACAAGAACAAATTAATTGACACCGTTGACAATACATTGTTTATGTGGGTATTGTAAATATTAATTTACATCGGAAATGTATAACGTTAAATATTTACATTGTTGAGTAAGTTATAATTGGCACTAGACTACTCGTAGCATTCCAATCCATGCCCATTATAACTTGATTTATGGGGCTGCTGAGGATGGTAACGATCTGATTTAGCTCCGTTTTCTCGTAAAGGTCCGATAACATATAAATTGAATGCACACAGGCTACACACAATTAGCACATGGTCTGTACATATTATCTTATGTGTTTATAAAATAGAGTTATTAACTTAGAGAGTGGGATCGTGTCAGTGTAGAAATTGTTTTTTTTTTGTAAAGCTAAGGACTTTCCATAACCAGTAGGTAAAATAAATATACAGTTGCCTGGCTTCCAGAGATTTTTTCAGGCTAACACTTTGTAGCGGTTTTACTTAATCGAAAGATGTTTCTCTTTCTTTGTTTATAACTATTAAAGTCGTTTTACTTTTAAAATAAATCTATTGACTCTCCGAAAGATTTTTTCGGCATTCCATCGCAAGCGTGTGAAGATAACTTGTGGGCCTAAAAATTAATTTTTTCTTGTCACTGCTATTTCCTATAAGCTGGCGAACCAGTCTATGCCGTATTTATAATGCTAAACCAATATACAACAAAATCACAAGATACATTTATCGCTTACATTCATTTTGGAGACCGTGCCCGACAACAAATAAATTTACATATTAATTTTTATTTTTATCGGGCACGGTCTCCAAATAAACTATAAGCGATAAAATAAAATAATGTTTAGTGAATTTTTACACCTTATCGTCTTCATCCGTCATTTCTTGATTAAACAAACTTATATACTTATGCCATGAGTTGTTAATATTTAGGGAGACACAGTTGGGTTTTTTGGTGCACAATTTAGTTGAATAAATGGAACAAAAATCTTGTAAATCTTGTAAACATGTTTCTATGTATATTTCTATGCTAAACTTTGAACCCCGCCCAGGGCCCCAGTTTTGGTCCGAGGGTCACGATTTTTACAATTTAGAATCTTCACTATATACACTAGCTTTTGTGTAAATATTGGCATTTCTGGTGAAGTGGTTCTTGAGAAGAAGATTTTTAAAGACACACACCCTATACTCACTGTTTCGCAATTATCTCCCTTTTAAAAAGGGCTGTGTCCTTTATTTTAACAATTTATAATCCCCTTTCCATTAGGATGCTTTGTACCAAATTTGGTTAAAATTGGCTCAGTGGTTCTTGAGAAGAAGTTGAAAATGTGAAAAGTTTACAGACGGACGGACGGACAGACAGACAGACAGACAGACAGACGGACGGACGGACGACGGACAACGGGTGATCAGAAAAGCTCACTTGAACCTTCGGTTCAGGTGAGCTAAAAAGTAGATGTTACACATCACTTAAATTCTTTCAACATTCTAAAAAATTAATAACTTCATTTGCAACACATATTTACAGAGCTTTTCCACAGACCTTCAATGTTACATGGAACTTCTGCTGCTGTACAAAGGGTTTACTCCTATTGGAGATTTTTTCAACTATTTTGTACTGAGAGACTATGATATGAATGCCAGGCAGCTTGAGGTATATCACAAAGTATGAATGCTGTATAGCGGGTATTTTCTGCGGTTGTGTATTTTGGTATGAAAAATCAACAGAAATTAAAATTGCAAAAGATCCTGGAATCAACAGATGCTGTTTACATTATGAAAAATAAACACCCTAATCAAACACTGTATTGGTTGTGAAGAACTGAGAAACGCATGAAAGACGGAGTCCACATTTGATACAATGTATTGGGATAATAATTCTATGTTTAGATTTGTCAAATGTAATCGCAGAAATTGGTTAACGAAAAATATTTGTTACCTTTTAGGATCTATGCCACAAAAATTTCGAGCCGCAGAAAATACACATTATACAGTAATACCTAAACAGTTAAAGGTATATGTGGCGTATTTGGAGTAAAATTTTTGACATGAGTTTGAGTAAAAATATACATTATGCTTCTTATAATTAGACGTTTCACAAACTCTAGGCCCATAAAACATGTTCTGTCTTTAGTTATTTGTCACTAAACTTTGCTATACGTCTGATGAATATTAATGTTATTTGCCATTTATAACGCCACTGCGCACGAGTGCGGGAAAACCTAGCATTGAAAACACGATGGAAGAGGAGTTTGTTTACAAATTAGAATCACTTTTTTCATGTCTTAAATTAGATAATTCTTATATCAGATGATACTCGCAGCATTATTATTCCGATATTCATCAATGTAGAACGATATAAATTGTTAATTACGTGTAATAAAAGACGAAACACGATTTTAGCATCATCAACACGTGTAAAAGGAGTAAATACATGTACCCCTCTCCCTGAGGGATGCATGTACTGAGAGTGTTTAATTATTCTTTATTCAAAAATTCCTCTAAACGAAAATCCACTTGTAGTTTAAAACTTATAAATTAAATTAGGAACACATGGAGCACGAACCTGACTATAGCAAAACCCCTACAACTTCATCATGGAAACTTAAGTTTAATTTGGCTTTAATTCCTGTTCCATCAATCTACATGGTCTCCGATGACAATCTTCCCTTTGTTCCTATCCTTGTCAGTCTGTCTCTTTTTTCTTTCATTGCCAAATCTGTCAAACTTAACGGTATACCTATCATTCTCGTCGTCGCCATTCTTGTTGATAGGCCAAGATGGATGTCACCTGACCCATTTAAGGCGGGGTTATTCAAATCCTTTGTATTTTTTACCGTGTATTTTTTTGATTTCTTGTATCTTTGTTATGCGATTGACTTATAACGCGTAATTTGTGTGAAAGTCCTATCTTTAAGTAAAGAAATGAAGCAAATAATCAGATCTTATTATTGTTATTCACCAAAAATACGCCACATATACCTTTAACACATACTAAACCTTTATTTTGCTTGAAAAGCCTTAATACTCTTAAGGTGAACAAAATTTAAGCATAATCAAATGAAACAGACTAAAATAATACAAGACAAATCACTAAGTAAGCATTATAAACACATAACTCCTTTCATATATATATATATATATATATATATATATATATATATATATATATATATATATATATATATATATATATATCTGTGTGTGTGTACTTTTTTTCTTTCAGGCAAACACATTTCTGTTTGTTCGCAGAAAAAGCCTCTGCTTTATAGAAAGTGCCTTTCACTGGTGCTTCACTTGTGAATGCAACACTACTAGGACATCACTTATCAATGGGCTCTCTGACTCTGTTGACGTATCATATGAAGGTAAATTCTGGTGATCTGGAATAGAAAATTTAATAAGCATAAAAAAATTCTGAAAATTATACATATAAAACTCGTATAAACAATTTAGTAATTTTCTTTTAAAAGATTATATATATTGATTATCTACACCCAATACAATTGAATATTTTTAAATAGTATTTGGATTTTTGTCTCAACAAATAGCTCAAAGCTTAGTTTGGTCAGTAATGGAACTAGAGACCCAAGGGCCACATTGCTTACCTAAACAACAATGATCAAAACTCTGATCAAACCAGTTCCAGTCACAACCATGTTGATTGCCTAAATGTTTAGATAGTCTTGTTTTTGCATTTAAAGTCTCACACAAGGAATTAATTTCACTATATGTTACTATATAGCTTTAAATAAGTTAATTGATTAACTATATTCTCAGCATATAAATCATGAAAGACAAATTATAGTTAAATGCTGCAAGAACAAGATATCTGTGAGCCAATGCTCACTAGTGATACCCCCGCTCTGATGTGAATATGCAAAATAAGCACAGTCGACATTTAACAGAAAGTTGGCATCCAATTGGTAAAATATATCCCACAATATGGCATGCCTATACAAATACTGTGTAAAAATTTCAAGCATCTGCGATAAACAGTTGCTGAGAAATCTTTGACGAAAATTTGTTTGAAAATTTTGGCTAAAAATAAAGTCGTCATTTAACAGGAAGTTGACGTCCGATTGGTACAAAAATATATCCCACGATATGGCATGCCTATACAAATACTGTGTAAAAATTTCAAACATCTGCAATAAATAGTTGCTGAGAAATCTTTGACGGAAGTTTGTTTGAAAATTTTGGCTAAAAATAAATAAAGTCGTCATTTAACAGGAAGTTGACGTCCAATTGGTACAAAAATATATCCCACGATATGGCATGCCTTAACAAATAGTGTGTTAAAATTTCAAGCATCTGCAATAAATAGTTGCTGAGATAAATGCGACAGAAATTTTTGTTACGGACAGACAGACGGACACACAAGGGTAAAACAGTATACCCCCTTCTCCTTCGGAGCGGGGGTATAAAAATTTTAGATCAGAAAAATAACGCCTTATGTGGCTTCTAAACGAGATAATTGATAGTAAACACACCTACCCCCAAATACACGTGGGTTTCACATGTTGACAAACAGACTCAGCACCATTCAGGAAGTTGCATCATGCGCATCTAAAAAATAGTCCATTGAAATTAGTGTGACAATTCCACTAAAGTAATAATCCTAGCCACTGAGTCCAAAATCAATATTGTAGGCCTAAAATACTGTATACGTATTACATTTGGCTGTGTATTCTATTTAGCGATTTTGGCGGAATACAGCTTCCACTAAATCAAGTACATCGGTAAATGTCATGCATATATGTATAAGAATAGTCACATTCAGGAATGCACTAATTCAAATCCACGCCAACTTGTTTAAAAACTATTTTCCGCCAAATATCGTACACGCCAAATATTATATGTTTACAGTAAGGTGCCAAAAACGGAAGAGAGAAAAGAAATTGTCTCACTATATATGGAACTACAATTGACAAAGTTCAGTTTGATTGGCTATTTCCTTGCGCAAGACCTTTAAGACAATTAAAAGTTCATGAAATTTAATGAAATTTGCCAAAAATGTCTAGTAGCTATATATCTCCTATATGCTAGTGTATGAAAATCTAATTTTGACACTAAGGGATTAAAAAGTAGGAGATAACTCTTCTTAACAGATTGCTGAATTCTGGAGTAAATTTCTGTTAAAATTCATCTATGGTACATGATTTCAAAACTCAATAAAATTTAACCAGTGATTTGTTGAGAAAAAACTTGGAATGAAATGAAACCTGAAATGTTAGAGTTTATGTGTATGTGCTTTAAAACAAAATTCAACTCTAATTAAGAAACATTAATTAACTAAGAAACAGGAAGTTCACTTAAATATTAGAATTAATTAACAAGAAGTTGTTAATTTTAATTAAAATACAAAGACAGAGACTGGAAAAAATGGTGCCAGAAGAGTCTTCAATTATGTACCTTGGAGCTTTGATAACGTTGGTCACTGATTAATGGCTAGTGATTAAGATAAGAGGTTCTTAAGCAATGGGGGGTGATGAGGCTTTTCCATCAGTCATCCAAGATGGGGTTCCTCTTAGAAGACATGGCAGCTCTAAAATAAATAAACAGTATGAAAGTTTACAATATTTAAAAATTTGCACCCCACACAACATCATATTCTTAGAAAAAGTCTACAAGTGTACAGTTCAATATAAATCATGCCAAAGAAAGGACCAGAGTGGCTGCATCGACATCAGTACAAAAAAGGAAGCATTCCTCGCAACAAGGTCCAGAAAAGTACAGGGACCACCAGCCCAGTCCAGTGTCTATGTCCTGTAAGAAGGCTGAGTAAAGAAGAGTTTCATGACATTGTACAGCAGCAAAAGAATGGAATATTCACAGTTAGCAATGCTGAGTGTAGAAGCAGTGAGATGAAGATTCTGCGACCTGGGCCAAGTGAAGTGCAGCCGGTAGACTCCTTCATGGATGCAGAGTCTCCGAACCCCAATTCCAAACTTTACAAAGTACTCCATCAAGAAAAAACTGCTAAACTATGGAACCATGCATTTAAAGAGCACTCACAGAAATTCCCGGACTGTGATGGTTCACTGGACTGGAACCAGCATGGGGAGGAAAAGCGAGGCCTGGCATGGATCCTTTCCATTCGATGTAAGAAGTGCCATTACACCAGTCACCGTGAAAATCTGTACGAGGAAGTCAGTCGACCAGGAAGAGGACGAAGAGCCACACAGCTTAATGTGGCCATGGTTGTCAGCCACTTGGGTACCAGCCTTACAACATAGGGTATGCGTGGTATGCTTCTTGGTGCAACCAACATTCATCAGACCTGCAACATAGTAGGCAAATCATCACTGATGTGAACAAAAGCAGCATGTAGAAAATAACGCATGACATTCAAGAGCTTAACGAGAAATGTGGACTTGCCAATACACCTATAAGAGCGGAAGGAGATGCCCGATATAACAATGCCACCTTCAGTGCGATCGGGAAAACACCATACCAAGCTGCCACACAAGTGACATACACTTTTAGTGAAAATGTTACCAAGAAGAAGAATGTTGTGGCAGTGTTTTGTGGCAATAAACTGTGCAAGAAAGGCACCCATCTTAGAGCCAAGGGAAAGGAAGTTACCTGCCCAGGACATGAAGACTTCACTGCAACCATTCATCCAGAGACCACCATACAGAGGCATCGGTGGGCTGCAAAGCGATGACCGTCTACTCGTCATTTCACATTTCACCAGATGGAGATAGTGCCGCTGCTTCCGGTGCATCTGAAAAGCAAGGGCATATGATTGAAAACCTCAAAGACCTGCGCCACTTCGTTGACTCTCAAAGAAAACAGACTGCTAAGGCTCCATTCAGCAGTCACGTTTCGTGGAAGAACAAAAGCTATTAGAGAATCCATGCAGAGAAGATTTGCCCTGCACCTGAAGCTTAGATGCAGGACCGAGTACGAAAACTGCTACAAACACTACTCTGGAGATCTACCTTTGATGAAACTTCCCACGGTTCCATCATCAGCTGCTACCAAGGACAGTGCAGAAAGTCCTGCCAACTTCATTCCTTCTCCTGTCGATGATTGAAAAACAACAAGTGGAACTCTTCAGTGTTGCCTTGTGACTTTGAATTAAGCATGACGGAAGAAGACAGATGCTTGTTAAAAGACTGTATAAATTTGGTTTTGGGACCTAACAATCTTGATAGAATTAAATATCACACTTGTACACAAAAATCTGAATCTGTGAATAGGGCATATTTAAAATCAAATCCAAAATGTATTACTAGTAGTAGAAATTTTGAAAGTAGAATACATAAAGTTGTGCACTCACTCAATCGGGGTCATGGAAATTCAACATTGGAACTTTGTGAATCTGTAGGGGCACCTGTTGTAAAAGGAAGTAGAGTGGTCCATCACCTAAAACAACAGCAAAATAGGCAAAATTACTTTAAAATGAAACAAAAACTATTAAAATATAAATTTCAAAGAAAATTCTACAGATCTAAACAATATCAGCTCTACGATAAAGTCTGGAGATACTTATAGTAAATCACCAACAGATCCAAAATTAAACAGGAAGTAGCCAAGTGTGAGTGGGTGGTTGTATTGGGGGGGTGGAGGTGGGGGGGTGTTATGTAGTTTACATGTATGAAATGTTTGTTATATTATACCCATCATGTGAATTTTGTATTACATTTAATGATTGCTATGTTCTAATAATGTGCACTGAATGTATGGTAAGGATGTGCGTGTGTAAAATGTGACAGACATGACTGCATATAGAGACTGACAGATGAACAAGATTATTCCAATATACCTTCTTAACTTTGTTTGCGGGGGGTATATTAAGTCATCTGATTGAATAAAGTGTCCTAATAAGCTCAATTGAACCAAGAGTAATTTAAAGAGCCATCAATTTTTTAAAAATATGAATCCCACCATATGCCTAAACAAAGAGAGTGTTAAAATTTTAAGGATCTGTGATTGATTGTTGCTAAGAAATCTTTGAACAAATACTATTCTTACAGAGGCAGTACAGCTGAAAACACGTGTGAAAAACTTCAGATTTACCCATTGTATCGTTAGGAAATACAAAATAACGTTGATTGTGACAGTTGAAGTTCATAAAAATGCCTTTTACATACCTAATTAATGTAATTATGATCTTCCGGAAATTTAAGGTTCGTACAACTTATATCGTTTATTTGTACCCCGTGGATTTTGATTGACAGTTATTGACACGTGCTGAAAACTACAATATCTTTGCCCGACTACGGTCATCATGGTATACGAGGTAAAAGGGACTCTCTGAACGGAACACATCATCACTTTCTCGATAATTTATTAATGGTTTACCAATTTTAATTCATTTTAAAATTAACAGACATAAATATGTCAAATTATCACTCAAAGGGCCTCACTTACAAAAATGAATTTAGGTTGTAGCAACTCCTATGGTAAACACGCAAAAAACATGCTTACAAAATAATAACTGTGGTTGTTTTAAAAGCTTTGAACAATTATTACCTTATTTTCTTTGCCAATTCAGTCAAGTAAGCAGGCCTACCCGGTCTCTTACACGCCATGCTGGTTTGTTTATAGTAAATACCCATGCGTAATGGTATAGAAAGTGGAACCCCGTAACACCTGGCGATGTATATATGTAAAGTTATACCTAATTATTAATTTTAATGAAATAATTAGATTTATTTCACGGAGAAATTTGTAATTTTCTGAAAGTTTATACATTTATGAGTAGAACAAAAATACCGAACCCGATCGGAAAACTTTTTCAAGTCGGTTTTTTAATAAGATGCACCATACTGTCTCTTTAAATTTAGGTTAGGGTGACTTCACAATGCATCAGACACCCTTGAATTTTTCTCTCGAATTATGCATCAATTATGGTCTGTATATAAACTTTTAAGTAACAGGTTTACCATTGCTTAATCATTGAAAAAACAAATGTAGTGAATCTGTTTAAAACATAAAACAAGAGGCCCTCGGGCCTTGACATGACCCTTAAAGGACATATCGCATGTTTTTCAATTTTAGGAATTTTTTAAATAAAATCATTCTATACTCATTAAAAATGAAGTTTATTATCGTTTACACAAAATAATCTGGCTAATTTGTTAGTTTGAAGGCGATCAAATTCAAATGTCGCGATATACATATTTTCTCTCTCGATCTACCCGCCATTATGTGTGACGTCACATGCGAGCGAGAAGGTGCTGTTAGCCGTCTTTGTAATTGGATTAGATTTAAACGACAATTAAACTAATTATCACCTATGAAATAGCCGGGACATGATGGTGTTTTGCGTCTCCTGCGGGTGTTCTAGCCGTCAAAAATGGGGATTTGGACTGTTTTTTTTTTATATAGTTTCTCTTACGAAAATAAGCGGAATCATGGGCCTATCTGTCGACGAGAGGATTTATAAATAAACATTTAATAAATATATTACTAATAATATGGTATATTTTTGTGATATTAGTTTCATAAACAAATCGTATTTATTTTTTAAAGAGAAAAATAGAAGTTTATGAACAGAGGCTGTTGTACAAAACGCAAGTTCATCGGAGGAAAATAACAAGAGAGGACGCCATTTTGGATAACGCCTCGCTTCATTGGCTGCTTTCTTAATTATTGATAATGTTAAACTATACATACATGTATGCGTACGTTTTGTATAAATGATTTCTTCATTATAGCTCACCTCTGCAGAAATCATAAGTACGGTATGTGAGATTTCTGAGAGTTTTATTTCTTGTGGGAGAAGTCAAGGAGTTGTTGATTTTGAATGTTTACGTGAGAAATAGACAAAGTTTGTTGATATACATTTTTACGTAAATAGATAAAAAAGAAGCTATGGGATCTTACAGAAAAAACGTTTTTTCCTGCTAAATATATTTTTATATACAGTGTATTATGAAGTAAAGAACCTTAGAAAGTTGTGACCATGCAGTTACGGCCTAAGAAACAAACTTCTTATGCACCACTGTTTTACAACAATGAACATTCCGAGTCGTAAAGAACGCCCAAAAACAAAATTATCGTAGATTTTAATAAAATAAACACCTGTAACCGATTTTTTTAAAGCTAAATTCCTTACCAAGTTGTTTTTACCATGTTAACATGTCGATCTATTTGATCAATATTGCCGAGTTCATCGTTACTTCTTCGAGTATAACATCGTTTTTTTACCCGTACTGGTGGCTCAAACATGTACGACTGAATAATAAGATTCTTTTTATTTAGTCAACATGAAAAAAGATCGTACATGGTGAAAAAATGTCTCAGATTTAAAGAAGATAATGCTAATCCTAATATTTGTTTACAATCAGCTGTTTCGAAGAAGGTCGCATGCGACGTCACCGTACCACCTGACACGCTATCTAATTAACGAGTTTTTATACGATCGGGGCTATGATTTAAATTGATATTATGGCTAATTACCGCTTTTATAAGCTAACAAACTGTTAGAAGTAATTAATATATACACAAGGAAGGCAAAAAATGTAAAATGTCACATAGTTTAGAAACATGTGATGTGTTCTTTAATAGTTCATATCCCTTAGATTGACATGTCAGAGAGTCTCATGTTTGCATTTCAAGCTTCATTTTGAAGTCTAAACAGAATCAGAGACTCCTCTTACTATCACCCTGCTTTTATTATTTGATTTGAAAAATATTAATTCACAAAATTACAGTGACATACATTACACATTTAGACAATTAGTGTAGGCAAATTTAATTTTCATATTGAAAATGAAACGTAGCTAAGATCTGGCGATTTATAGTCTGCTCTATGGGAAAATTCGAGTTAACATGTCATAATTTTAACCCCAATATTTTAAAAAGAGTAACGTATCTACAGCGATTTACATGAAATTAATTCCCGGTTAATCATGTTGATGATATCCATCAGTCTCTTCTGAATTTTGAACCTGTTCTTCTCTAGGTAATTTTTAAATATAGCCAGAAATTTGGCTCAGACAGCTGCTTCACAATGTTTTGATTAAATTATGGTAAACTTAATCTCCTGCTTGCTTCAATTTTTCACTTTGGACATCCTTCCAACTCCCCATTTCTCAAAAACGTTTGCTTCTTACGTTTACAGGTCCTACATCCAACAAAATATCAATTAAGTTGTTTATTTTAATTGTTTACTTTCACAAACCGGATGTTGTACACAAGTGTTGTAATTTTAACGATATTTTTAAAAATATATAACAGAATTCCTTGAAAATGAATAGGGTTTGTCCTTTAACCATGCTTATGAAGGGTACAAAGTTTAATAAACATGGATCTGAGGGTTTTCTTTGAATCTTGCTAAAAAGGATGAAATGAACACACATACATACATGTACATACATGCACAGCAGCAATGCTATATCCCCTTCGCAACAAGTTGCGCGAAGGGATAATTAATCAAGCATCAGAAAACATACAGCCAAAGAGTGTGTTAAAATCTCAAGCATCTGCGATTAATAGTTGCCAAGAAATCTTTGATGAAAATTTGTTAGCGACAGATGACACACAAGGGTAAAACAGTTAATACTCCTTTGGAGTGGGGGAATAAAAGTCGCTATCATTTGTGCTTTCAGCTATAGTGAGTTTATTACCGTATATTTTTTTACTGTACTTTCTGTGCTCTCTGCCATTATAGATTTCCTTCAAAAGTATCCGAGATGCCTTCATATTGATGCGATCGCTTTCTTGATGGAAAGATATGATGCACGCGAAAACCTAAAACCAGAAGGTAATACATTACTGGGTACAAGAGGAATACTAAGACAATTTGTCTATTACACAAATTACTTACTATGTTTGCTAGGAAAACTAATTACTTTCATTGCTAATACAAATGTTCCATTTTTTATTTTTATTTAACTCAAAAATGACAAGAGAAAAGCTGTCAATATGACAACAAACCGTGTTTTCTTTTGTGTGAACAGTATCTATAATCCATTTGTCAACCCTGAATTGATGAACACTACCTATCACGAGAAGTGGGGTACTCTATATGCAATACTTTGCCAAAAATAACCAAGTTCAACAGCTGGTATTTTTTTCATAAATTATCAGAAATCAAAACTCTAGCAATATGCACACTTCTGATATAAGTCCAATTGATCTGCAAAAGAACAACTTCCTATCTTGAAAACTGTAGGAGGAGTTATCTGTACAATAGGGGTACCCTATATGCAATATTTTGCCAAAAAATGACTGAGTTCAACAGCTGGTATTTTTTTCCAGAAATCAAAACCTTACCAATATGCAAACTTCTGATATATGTCCAATTGATATGCCAAAGAACAACTTCATAACTTGAAAACTGTAGGAGGAGTTATCCAAACAATAAGAGTACCCTTTTGGCAGCCGCCTGCCCGCCATTTTCACGATTTCAATAACCGGACTTTTCCTTTTGAAAACCCGGTTAAAAACTGGTTCCCAAATTAAACTACATATTTATTTGCTGTACATACAGACATGCAACATGCAGATGACATTTTTATTTCATTTAATTGAAATTCATTTTTTTTTTTTAGAACACAGTTACTCCTTACACAGATACCAGTATCTGGTAAGTAGTGTAACATTTTATTCCCCTGTGATGATCTTATGTTGAATCAACAATATTTTTATATAATCTACACATTTGTTAACTATTAGATGCACATCTTCAGAAAGGGTTCCACAAATGTACAAAATTTCAAACTACATGTATATAATTGTTTCTAAGTCATTGGGAAGACAAAATTGTATCTACATACAGACAACAAACAGGGCAATTCTATTTTATTCATCAAACTTCATTTTTGAGATAAATAATTATAACCTTTAAGTTTTAGTGATAATATATACAAACAGAATGTTTTGCATATACTAATCCTTGCTTATCATTTATTGTAGAATGATGACAATGGAATACAGGAGTTATCATGGGATGGAGATTACCTCTGTGTAACAACCCATGGATCAAGTGGGATTGTCACCTACAGAGATAAAATGTCCTGCATTACATGCAACTCAACTCAATGTACACATGCATCTTTTTTAGTTGATAATGCAAAGACCTTGAATATTGACTTACCAGAGAATGCCTCCAGAAAGATACCATCTTGTCCTTGGGTGAAAGTTTATTCCTGGCAAGGTATTCCTTTCGATCTTGGCGACAAGGACCTGAAGCAGCAATATTCAACACCTCTTCTTGAGAGAATTTCTAGCAGTGTACTTGCTGAACCAAGAGTTGGTGTTTGCAGGCATTGTGGCAGCATATGGTCGGATGAACTTGCTCATTTTAAGTCTCGTCCCCTTGTTGATAAAAAAATAACAACAGTAGTTCAAGGTATATAAATATGATAATCTGAAAATCTTCTAACACCCAGAACAATTACACAACTACTCTTCCTTTAATCATTAAAAGAGAAAGAAAAAGTAAGCAAGCTCACATTTATTACACTCCCCCATTCCTCGACAATGCTACACAAATAAATGGCAGGGAATGCATTAAATACAAACAATACAGTTAGTTCATTCTAAAATGAGCATGCCTCACAAAATATCATCAAATAAAAACACGAACTTCCAAATTCAAGTGCTGAAATTTGCAAAAAAAAAATGTAACGTAATTTCCAACCAATAGTGTTCAAAATACTAACATAGTTTTACAAAACTCAAGAAGATGGGGGAATAAGATAGCGCTATTGTGATTTTGTTAATACTTAAAACTGCATAATATTTAAAAGGATTATATTAAAGAATCTCAACTTCATTTCAGTGGCTGAAAGAAAATGCAGCAACAACACCTGTGATGCACTCTTGAAGTATGACGGACAGGAGCACTGCGTCTTTCACACAAGCCATGCTCTCATTGCATATGAAGTTCTGTTCGAGTTCATGGACTTGTTTACAAGAAATAGGTGATTAACCTGCAATAAATATTAGTTGTAAATGAAGCAAAAAAGATGATGTCACAATGCATTTAAACATCAGATAATTGCACAAAACTATATTTGGGCATTGACTAAATATATAGCCTTGGTTTACTGCATTTCTATTTAAATTCCACTATCATTGTCTATACTAAAATGCATTTGTATTGGCTTTACCGTGTTATCAAAAATAAACATGAATTTATAGGCTCAACATAGCTGCAGGTCTGTAGCTCCCGGTCTGAAAAAATTCGGATGGACGACCTGGGAGCTACAGTGCCTCCCATAGTAAAAAACTGCAATTTACGGCATCATGGATGCAACAACACTTGCTCACAGGAAAGACCTCAAGTTCTGGAGCAGCAACCTTCAGAATGCCACTTCTGAAAAATCTGCGCTAGTTTTGGACAGATTAACCTTATTAACACACAAATTCTGTGGAAAAAATTAGTACCATTAAATTCTTCATGCAATTTCCTACAGATATCGTCTCTTTACATGCCTCGGACTTTCCCGAAACACGCTAACCGACCTGGGAAAATGAAGTATGTTAAATTCACGTCAAGATCGAGAGTCACCATTTTTACATGTAAACAAACTGCACCACTTCACTTTACGGGACTGGTGATGGTGTTTAAAAGAATATCAGAGGCAAGTAAATTAAGTGACGATACCTGTAGTAAAATGTCCAAGACATTTTTTGGAATCAAATATTTTTACAGAATGTATTCGGAAACAAGATTTATCAGTCCAAAACTAGCGCAAATTTTTGTGCGCCATAAATTGCAGTTTTTTACTATGGGAGGCACTGTAGCTCCCAGGTCGTCTATCCGAATTTTTTCAAACCGGGAGCTACAGACCTGCAGCTAGGCTCAACAATGACATTAGACCAGTATCAATCAGATAAATCATTTTATTCAAATGGTAACTTAAGGGGTAGTCCTATATAGGAAATAAAAGCAGATGTGGTATTATGCATATTTTGTCTCTAAAATAAAGTGCTATGAAGAGCTTCAAAAATAATTAGCTAAAGATTGCAGATAGATTAATTTAAAATCATATAAAAAATAAGTATGAAGATTATTAATTCTTAAATCTTTTTTTACTGTTTCTCAATTAGGAAACACAAAGTGCATGCTTTGCTCAAGTCTATAGTTTACTATGATCTGGATACTGGTATAAACAAAACATGTGAAAATGGTACTTGAGCAGACCTCCAGAAACAAGAAGCCACATTGCTTGTCTGAGCAAAAAAGCTTTAACTCTTATCAAGTCAGCATTACAGTATAAAATTCAAATTAAGTCTCGACAATTTTGTACCTTAAGATCTTGCACAGACAAGTCTTACTTTATCAAATGCACTTCTTACGGTAGCTGGACATGAAAAAATTGCACATGGATTCGGATATGTAAAATTTGTTCAGAACTTGCACATAGATGAGGGGATATTTTAGTAAATGTTGATCCCTGTATTAATGAAATTTTTCCATATTATTGATCAACAATAGCATCTATCATTTTTTTTTTCAGA
Source organism: Magallana ariakensis (assembly GCA_020458035.1). Lineage (NCBI taxonomy): Eukaryota > Metazoa > Mollusca > Bivalvia > Ostreida > Ostreidae > Magallana > Magallana ariakensis. The sequence goes on from CM035815.1 coordinate 30,337,252, forward strand.
ACAACTCTCTACACCTACTTTTTGTCCCTGAGAGACAGCCATGAGAGATCAAATGACCTTCGATTCCAAACGACCTTTTCATATGCACATTTTAAGTTTGCTTGGTATGGCTTTCTGGAGTTGTTGTGTTCCACAATCGATTTTGAGAAAGGGTTTCAATGTGGTCAGTGTGGGTCATCTCCAGTAAATGTCATCATGGATGCAACAACACTTGCTCACAGGAAAGACCTCAAGTTCTGGAGCAGCAACCTTCAGAATGCCACTTCTGAAAAAGTTCTTCAAGTCCCATACACGTAAGTCAAAGATAACATAGACAAACTTCTACAACAAAACCAGACTTCAAACAAGATATCTATGAGCCGATGCTCATTAGTAATACTCCCGCTCCGATGTGAATATACACAACAAACAAAGTGATCATTTAATAGGAAGTTGACATCCAATTGGTACAAAAATAGAACCCACAACATGGCATTCCTAATGCAAGAGTGTTAATTATGTATGGAATCAGAATTTCTTGGCAATATGAACATTTACACAATGAGTCCTAAATACTGCATAACAGGAAATCAACTTGCGGAGTTAATTTTCGCTATATTCGCTGAAATTAAAATTCCAGGAAATTAACATCTAGTGAATAATTATTTGAATATAATAATGATGAAGAATTAAGATTTACCAAATCATCTATCTTATCATGAAAACACACAATACAAAATGTTTCCGTTTTAATGGCATAACAGTATACACTTGAGTGTAGTTGACCACGCTTAATAGTTATTTTGTCAGGAAAAATAATGGTATTAAGGGGTCTATCAAAATAACCGACCATGACTATTGCTAAAATTAACTATTACTAGCTGGAGAAATTGGATGATCCACCAATAGACTTTCGATTAGCTCACGTTTTCATTTTGGGGGTTTTTTCCTCTACTTTCGGTTTTGAATAAATCTAACAAGGCATACATGCGACAAATCTTTTTTTTAAATAACTTTTTTAAAGAGAACAATCAAACCCACGAGAATTGTGCAAAACCTTTCTTTATTTAGGGCATTCTTCCTATAACATAAATTGATCCCACCACATATCATGCCTAAACATTAAAGAGTGTAATAATATTTCAAGTACCTGCAATAACTAGTTCCTGGGAAAAATGCGACAGAAATTTTTTTTAACAGACAGACAGACAAACACACAAGGGTAAAACAGAGTACAACAATTTGGTATAACAATTGGTTTAAAATTCTTTTAAAATTCTAAGTTCAAAAGGTCACTTAAGCGACTTGATCAGATGACCTAAAATATGTACAACATTAATCAAAATAATAAACATTAAAAACTACCATATTTTTTTTATAATTGTAGCTGTCATAAAGACCGTGTGCTGATCTCTGATCCATATACGAGATTACTGCTTCAGAGGTATGCTGGGGAACAGCCTCCACTGACCATGATGGAGTTTAAGAAAATGGTAGAACTCCTTGGATTCCATAGCCTACCACTTCAGAATCTTGTTAAGTCATTTGGAACCTCTACATGCCCTCCACCATATGTACCTTTTCTTAAAAGTCTTGCCTTAGATAGCCCCATTTGTGGGATGTTCCATCCTTCCATAAATCTAAGGCAAACTTTGATAGAAATGAGAGAAAAGGATCCAAAGACTTCACCAAAGCTCCTTGAAGACCTGCAAATGCAACTGCCATTGGTAAATTCTTTATTTCAGCTTAAGACAAAAAAACAAGAGGCCCACAGGCCTCAACAGTCACCCAAGTACCATAGCCCATACACATCAAGGTGTCTCATATTTCAATCTATTTTTAAAGTACAGTTACAGATCTGCAGCAATTTAAACATGTCATTGAAATAAATTTGGGCTGGTAATTAGGTTGACAATATTTGTCAATGTCTCTTTTGAATCTTTGATCTTTTCCACTTTAAATAACTCATAAAATATAGCCCAAAATTTGGCTCAGTCGTCCGTTTGTTTTGGTTTTTAATCAAGTTGTTGATTTTGTTGTACGCTGCTCTTGTAAACAATTTCAATAATAAGCAACTAGAACAGTGTTTATGTACTTTATAAGAGATAGAAATGATCAAGTTAAGAAACTTGATTTTGTAGTCAGAGTAATAAAAAACGTTATATCTATTACCACACTTAAGTGTACGAAGTTGGATGAACATTCATATAAGGATTTTCTTTCATTGAATTTTGCCCTAAAAGACGCACATACATACATGCATACGCACAGCATCCCCTTTGCAACAAGTTGCGCAAGGGGAAAAAAGTGTGTGATAACAAAAACTGATTGCAATAGGTCACACGAGGGACTAAGGTGACCTAAAAATACAAAATGTTGGAGACTATGAATTATTAAAAGCATTATTATTAAAAACAATGAATAATCATGTACTCACTCTCTTATTGAAATATATAACTATCAGGCCACATCAGTTTAATATTTAGATTCTCATCCTGATTTGCAAAAAATATGTATTCCATTTATCAAAATTTTAAATTAATTAGAATGAAGCCCTTACACAAACTTCCATAGGCCGCATTTCCTTGATTCTGGGGCTGGTTCTTCCTTGGCTTGCTCCTTAGGTTCCTCCTAGTTTTTTTTTTCTTGTGTTCCTCAATGGATTCTTTCAGAGTTTCCTCCTGAGCTGCTGATTCTGGTTCACCTGGTTTTGAGGTGTCTGTCGTTGTTAATGCGTTTCCTCACTCTACTCAGTTATTTAAGTGCTGTGAAACGAGACAGCTTGACAAAGCTTTCCCCATGTACAAGTATCTGAGAATGCTTCAAGAGATTATTCGCAAGTCCAGCAGATTTGAATCAGATTGCCAAATACCTTGAATATTCTCAATTTTGGAGATGTACTTAACTTGTGTTTCAACACATATTTTAACAAAGACTCTGAAAGAGGCTTTTATGGCTCATAAAACATTTCCAGTTGCCTTGGTTCAACCTAGGGATATTTTTCAAAATCAGAAATACTTTCAAACTGTTTAGAAAACCGTTTCCTTTTGAGATGCTGTTTGCTTTTTGCTCTGCTTTAACTTCAGCTGGTTTCTCCTCAGACTTTTCAACTTTGGCACACTTTTGTTCACTAGAGCATTGTGCAACATTGGTGTCATTTGCTTTTTGTTAACCTTTTACCTCATTTTCAGATTATAAGTTTATTAAAGATAAAAACAAGCATACCAAATTTTGCTTTATGACTGGATATTGAATTCTTTTTCTTATTATTCCACACAGGTTTTTAAGTTGATTTGCCTCTTAAGCAGAACTCCTCAGGAACTCATCGAGTTGCTTATATCATTAGAGGAAAAAGCTGCTGAGAGCTACCCTCCAGATACCAGGGCATCTCTATCCGAGGATGGAAGTGGATTAAAACACAACAGTTTTTTCCCATCTCTCCCTATCCAAAGATGCAGAGGAACCTACGAGATGGACCTAAAAGGGTGCAAAAAGAGCAGTCATGACTGCAACAAAAAATCAAGAGGCCACCCTAGTCTACTGCCTGGAGTGTTTTGCCTGTTTTGTGAACATGGTATTTAAAGCTATATTTCCATTTTCAACAAAAAAAAAAAAAATCATGCAATATCATTTCATGTTCTCATTAAAAATCTATTTACTGTAACAAAACTTATTTGCCTCAAAATGTTTTAGACTTGTAAAAAATTAATTTTTAAATTTAAAAAACTTAAAATTCTCTGCAAACATGTTCTTTTTCTGTCAACAGGTATCTGCTATGGGTATGAGCTGATGGATTCCAATGAATCGCCAAACGTTCCATTCACTCTCCTTTTGACAAGATTTAAGAAGGGTAATTATTAATATTTTGTAGATATGAATGCATTTGAGTTTCAAATATGTGATCTGATTTACATGTACAATAATTTACATTATAAGTTTTAATTGTTGTTAAAGCTGAACACCACTCGTAAATAGGCACTGTCTGCTATATTTTTCTTTCATCACCGCTTTCCCTACAACCCCTATATAAGCCACAGAACTCTTACCAGTTTTAAGTATTTCGTTCTTGAGGTCTCACCTGTGTGGACGTTATATCTTGCCTCGCCGTGTTACTCGGTTGCAATAAAATTATTTAAATTTATGCACTTTCTTCAAACCAGAAGAATACTAACCTCAAATAAACAGGTCATTGTATTATTTACAAACAGAATATGCACATAAAATGAGAAATAAATGCATATTAAAATCCAAAGACCACAAAAGGAATACTACATGTCCACCACAAGTTTTGTGTGTGCAATCAGGTGAAACAAAATCAAAGGTTTTATATACCTGTGTGACGGTGCCAGTATTTACGAGCGGTTTTCGACTTTAAGAAAAAATATTTTAAAAATATATTTAAAATATTGTTTAAAACAACCTCAAGTTTTTACTATTTCACTTGCAGCTCCATCCACTGTCATCTATGATAATTCTTGCAAGCTGCACACCTACTGCTTGAACCGTTATCCGGACTTTTTTAGAGGCACGTGGTTTTTAGTTGACCGGCTGCACTGGTTCAATCACAGAGGCTGCAATGGTGGCTACAACATAAATGAGTATGCCCAGTTCAGCAGTCTTAACAGTCAGGCAGCTGAGCAGTGCAACAGCTCACTTGGTAAACTGAAGTCAATGCTGTCGTACATGACAAACAAAAATTTTCACTTGCATTGTAAATTTTACTTGTGGGTTTTGAACTTTAGAAAGCAACGTAAAGCTGACAATAATTCATATTAAATACTCATTCTCATTCCCCTTGCATTGCTGACTACCACCATATAGATTAGTTTATTCATTTGTATTGTTACACTTATCACTATTCCTTCCTTTTCACCACCAGAACTATAATGTATTCATGCTTCACCAGTCAGCACTAACAGTAAGATAATTACGATACCTTAGCAATTCTTTCAAAAAATATCTTCATATTAACATTATTAAGGTTCAATTGTAAGTTTTTTTTGTTTCATTTTTTCAAACCATGTATGTCAGCTTTAAAAACTGTCATGGGTCTCAACGGAATTGCGCTATACAATTGTGAATGACATTAGTATATGCTGCTTTGTGGATTTGGTACTGTAGAATGGCGAAAGTTGAAAAAAATTAGCATATTTGGTTTTTAATAATTTAGATATAAATTTTTGTGTATACTTTATGCTATGTACAAAAGAAAGAAACCCTGTATTAAATCTGCAAGTATGCCATCAATATTTTTTATTTGCCATGCAGGACTTTATCACTGTTGTATACACTTCATTTATAAGGCCTCAGTAAGAATATGCATCTGATGTTAGCTGCAATGTATGTTATATATTTTATGCCATGTACATAAGAAAGAAATTATGTATTAAATCTGCAGGTATGCCTTCAATTTTTTTTAGTTGCCATGCAGGACTTTATCACTGTTGTATATGCTTCATTTATCACTTTATTTTGAAACTAGGCAGGATGTATAATGTAATAAAGAGGGTTCCACTTAAACTGATAGTCAATTTGTCAAAGTAAAATTGTCAGATTAACCGATTATTAGATTAACCGATTTAGCGTTTTTGTGGTCTTTGATTTTGGTATATATTAATATATAACTTGTTTCAAGACATAATTTAATTATCAATGAAAAGATATAATCTGCATGTCAATAGTTTGAAATGAAATTATTTACCTTGCATTAGCAATGAAATAGCATTTTAGTCTTTCTTTGTAAATGCTCAAAAGAAAATGTTTCTCATTACGATGGTTTCAAAGTGGCTGCATGCCATTTTGAGAGGATTTAGTAATTAAGAGAAAATGGCAAATTTCTGAAAAGCCCCTCTTTTCACCTGGAAAATTTATTCTAATTCTTCTTTGAAATATAACCTCAGGTTTAGTTCTTCTTACACCAACATTAACAAATTTGTTGATTTCTCACGTAAACATTCAAAATCAACAACTCCCCGACTTCTGCAGAAAGCAAAAGTACAGCACTTGAGATCTCTGTCATACGATTGGTAATGGAAAAAGCAAGGGAGTTGTCGATTTCGGATGTTTACTCGAGAAAAAGATAGAATTTGTTGATGTAGACATTCATAGAATTAAACTGGAGGTGAGATCTTTAAGAAGAATCATTTATGAAGGAATACGAATCGGCGCATATGTCTAGATTAACAATTTAAATGAGAAATTAGCTGATGAAGCGAGGCGGTATCCAAGTTATTTTTCCTCTGAGGTACCCACTTTTTTAACATTGCTTTTTTTTTTTACACAAGCCCCTGTGCCCTGCATGAAATTAACACATACAATAGGTTAATAAACAAACAATATGTGTATTCAGGTAAGGTCAGTCCTTATTCTCTTTTGAGAAGTGGACAGGCATAGCCTACATCCACTTCTCTTTGCAAACCCTCATATTTTGATTCTGGAAAACGTGTAAATGTCGGAACCCAAGACGGTTTACGCTTCGACCCATGTTTCGATTCCAGTTTCTCTGAATTTTCGTAACAGACCTATAATTTCCTCATTTTAAACATAAATGCACACATTTATCACAAAAAATTCAACACTAACTGTGTTGGAGCAAAGCGTAATACACCCTCTGGTGAGAGATTGGAGAAGTGGATGTAGGCTATGCCTGAGGCGTGTTCAACAGAGCGAGTGCTCGCGAGCGCTCGCCAAAATTCCTTATACCTGCAACACAAATTTTGGCGAGCGCTCTGTTGAACACGCCTCTGTCCACTCCTCAAAAGAGAATAGGTCAGTCCTGTGTGCAGTCATCCGGACATATGAATTTTGCCCAGAGACATATATAATAACAGTATATAGTATTAGTATATACGTCCCTGATTTTGCCCTAAAAGACACACATACATACATGTATACGCACAGCATCCCCTTTGCAACAAGTTGCGCGAGGGGAAAAAAGTTGTTAAAGAACACTTTAAGCTTGTGTAGCTTTTACTCTGCTTAGGTTAATTACCTGTAAAAATTAATTACAAACGTTACCCGTTAACAGAGATATGGCTACATATTGCCTTATATATCAGAAATAACAATCTTACCATGTTCAGTTAAACAGGGTCCGTAGGACATCTGTCATTCTAGCGATGGATCATCCCCTCAATCTATTATTTGAAAATGCCAAAGTCAATGTCAATCAATGTCAACGAAGGCGGGAAACTCACATACATTGTAAAGGAAATATAACAATTGATGTCAAAATATACATGTCGTACTCTGAATATTGGATTCTTTGACATTTAGCAGAAAAATACACATGATTTGATAACTACAGATACCTTGTAATTTCTCGAAAAGATGGCGCTCCCGCCAATCCTGCGCAATATTTCATCTTCTCACGTGTTTTAGTTCAATGCGCAGATATGATAATCAATATTTTTTTTAAAGCACAGTAATGTTTGTATTTATCTGATAAGTTAAATGATTATTACTTCATTATTATATAATATTCATAAAACCGGTCTAAAATTAATAAACAGATCGATAAGATATACTGGGAACTATTTTTTGTTGGGGAAGAACTTTTTTTATCACGTGTTGTCTTGGGGTACTGTTTTAAATGTAATAAAAATCAAATAAACATATATATATATATATATATATATATATATATATATATATATATATATATATATATATATATATATATAATTTTATAATTTTGCAAAAAAAGTGTGGGCCTAAGCCCCTAGCCCCCCCCCCCCCCCCACCCCGGTTCCGACGCCTAGATGCACCTGGCCACGCATAGAACACTTTCATAAGATGTCTTTTTGATATATGTGACTTTATACATAATTGTATTACAAAAGTCACTAATTGAAATATTTATCTAATTTTCAGTACGAATTTGAGATCAAAATTAATTCAGTGTAAACATGCAGAACATAGTTTAGATTTCTTTGTTTAAAGTGGTTCAGATAGTCAAATTTTCTACTTTTTATTCCATATTAACTATTTTCCTATACATTCCGAACAAAACCTGTGTATCAGCAAATTAAAGCGATTGAAAAATATTTCATTTCATCAGTAAGTATATAATCAGCAATTTATGAGACATTAGACATTGTCCGATACCTGTCCGATGACTTCAGAGAATCAGTTGTCATTGATACACTCCCTATAGTTTCAATCCAATGTTTTCTCAGACGTCCGCGTCAATTTGTTCCCGCGGACATATGTCAAATGTTTTGACTGTAACAGGTGAAATTGACGTAAGCTGTATATTTCCAATCTTGCCAGTTAATGTTCCGCGGTCTTTGAGACTATATGCTTCTATTAAGCGCAAAAAGTCCATGAAAATGTTTGCATCGAAAGCTTTTATCATGTGAGTTGAAATTTTCAGGGACATCTACTAAAGTGGCTGGTTCCCTGTCTTGCCATGTGCCTCGCGAGTCAGGCATGTCCTTCTAAGAATAGGGTGTGTTCGATTTATCGTTCTTCCATGTAAACTTTCAGATAGCGAAAAAAGAGTTTCTTTTTTCTTCATCTCTTATGAGAAATAATAAAAATATCTTCATATAACGATAGAAGACATTTTTGGATAATGGGGTATCTGTAAGGGGGTTACGGGGGTAGCAATCCCTTTCCTCTGAATTTACACAAATTACAACATAAAACGAGAGAGAGAGAGAGAGAGAGAGAGAGAGAGAGAGAGAGAGAGAGAGAGAGAGATTTTCAAATAATGGTAATAATTTTTGTCCCTTTTGGGTTTTCCCTCCTGAGTAATCTCGGTCTACTCCTTTAAACTAAATGAAATTTAATTTCCTTTAAAATTTTGTACATATAGCACAGGCACGTAGCATCGGGGGGGGGGGGGGGGGGGGGGGGGCAGGGGGGCCTGCCACCCCCCACGCCCCAACTTTTTCTCGCAGCAAAAAAAAACGAAATCAAGAGTGAAATTGAAGTCATAGGTAAACTACGTTGCCCCCCACCACGGATTAGGATTTTCGTAATTTTAGGAAGTTGGTTTTTTGCTTGTCAAGATGTTTTGGATGAGTCTGCCGCCCCCCCCCCCCCCCCCCCCCACTTTCAAAAACGATGCTTCGAGCCTGTAGCAGTATTGTTGGTGCATAGCACTTCTGAGACATTTGAGATGTCTCGTTTCAGGAAGCTTCTCGAGTTGCTAGGACAGATCTGCAACCTCCATCAATAAAAAACATTTGTTTTTGCTCCCCTTTAAATTATAATTAAAAACCCCTCAAGAATCATTTTAGGGATTTCATGGGTGGATTCGGGATATTAATTTGTGACAAACACTTCAAATCTCAAAATCTTGTGAAGTTAAACATGAGGGGAATAACTGTTATTTATCTAATTTGAAACAATGGTCAACCAAAAATATTGCAGTCTCTGAAAGATAATTCAATTCCATTATTTTAGTTACTAAAGCAACTGATGCGGTCGACTGTACCATGCAAGCATACATATTTAATCTTCCGATATTTTTTTTTACATCCCAGTTACTGGGATTTGATCGGTTTACTTTTGATTTGTGGCATCCCAGTTACTGGGATAAACCGGTAGTCGGTTTACTTCGAAGCTGAGAGTAATATATTTACAAATTTATATATGTATATATGTATTTATACATAATTTATATATATTCTATTACATCGTTGGCCCATCTGATATATAATATGTAGAATCCTCCGCCATCCTCTTGTTTATTGTTTGTCATATGTGTACCTCTGAGCCACAATTGGCTCCTTTTGTCAATAGAATAAAGAAACTTGACGAGAATGAGTCATTATATTTTATTATTATTATTATTATTATTATTATACGAAATTTTATAAAGTGCCATATATAATTTATATTAGATTACTCTACAGCGCTGTACCTATAAAAGTTATGGGCATAAGAGCTAAAAACATAAAGAATATACCTAAATACACTAAATTAAAAACTACATACATATCTAACACTAATTATGTTTACATGTCAAAATCAATGCTGTGCTGTCTCTGTTCTCAATAAAATAAAGTTTAAATACATAAGAATATTCTGGATAAGCCTTGGTAAAAAGATAATTTTTCGATAATTTTTTAAAGGGAATAAAATTTCTCTCTAATATTAGATTTTGGGGAGGATTGTTCCACAATGTAGAACTGGTCACGACCTACTTGGCCTGTAGACCTGGACCAGTTCTTGTATAAACAATGGCGATGTTCTGTGTAAGGCTTTGAAAGTCTGTAGGATCAGCTTGTATTGAATTCGCTGCTCGATTGGGAGCCAGTGTAACTTGACTAGCACTGGCGTTATGTGGTCATACATTGTATTTCCTAGTACGCGTTATAATCCTAGCAGCAGTGTATTGAATCCTTTCATGACAAGGAACTTGTACATACACCGTGTACAGTAATGCATTGCCGTAGTCCAAACGAGAGGTCACAAATGGGCATGCAAGGGTTTTACTAGCGCTCTCTGATATTAGGGGTCGATTGCGACCATTGTTCCGCAGTTGTTGGTAATGTGACCTCGTAGATTCGTATGGTGCTAGGGAATTCTTCTGGAACTGCATCCATCGTGTGCAGTACGAACGGGGTAGGGGAATGTAGGCTTAGAAGGTACAAGGTATTCGGTGTAGGCGCGCTGTGGGCCGTAAGGTAAAAACGAAGGGTATGTGTGCCGTATTCCCGAAGGGCCACCAATATGCAATTCCAGAGAAATAAATGGCAATTGATGCAGGATTCCGAATTTATTGGACGAGACTCAACGATGACAACAGTTGAATGAAATAACAATTAAACAGGCATGTTTCTAACGAGACGGGTAGGGTCGATATTGGCCTCCGAACTCAGGCTCTGGGCGAGTCGGACGACAGGCCGAGGCTGACCGCCGTATTCCGGACTGTCGATTGACAATTGTACATGACTGTTTATAAGAATCTGAACAATGAGTATAAATTGACAAGTGTTGACATTAAGTAGAAAAAAGTAAACATGCAGTTTATTTCAAACTCTTACGATGAAAACACAAAAAACAATGCTTCAGCCCTTGACCCAACGGCAATCGACCCCGCCCTATCGTGGCCAAGTTCTCCAGATTTCCACAGCGCGAGGTCGTCAGAAAATCGGCATTTAAGCTCAAAGCTTAAGGTTGTGATATATCCATTGGTGAGCAATTCCCCAAAATCACCCAAGAGAGAAGAAAAAAACTGTTTCCAGTGATGAAGGAGGCAAAAGATAGACAGCGAAAAGCAGTCCTTATAAAGGACAAGCTATTTATTGATGGGAGACCGTACCACCCTCCTGCAACAGAAGCTGACCACTCGGATGCACCGGTACCGGCACAGGGAGCTGAGGGCCATAGGTCTCCGGACGGATGCTGGGAGAGAAGGGATACGAGAGGTGGCAGAAAGGGACGCAGGACTCGCTAAGGAGGTCAGGAGAACAACCTGAAGGACCTAAAAATCATAGGATGGAATATCCACGGAGGCTTTGAAAGTAAATGGAAAGAAACTTTAAAAACTTTTTGTGTACGTACGACGTAATTTGTCTTCCCGAATGTTGGATCGACAAGGAATTTACAATGGACGATCCAGATTATAAAGCATATATCTTCCCTAGAAAATCCAAATCAACACAAGGAGGAGGCTCAGTTATTTTAATTAAAAGTGAATATACCCCTCACATATCTGTTGTTGAATCCTTGTATGATACCATAATTTGGCTTAAGCTAAGCAAAAACCTTGTAAAACTTCAGAAAGATTTGTTTATAGCCTTTACATATTTACCACCTTGTAACTCTGTATTTTTTAAAGATAATGATGTAGATCTATTTTTTTAATTAGAAAAACATTTATGTAAGTATATGGATTTTGGTCATGTGTTTCTATTTGGGGATTTTAACAGCAGAACAAAAAATAAGCCTGATTATACTAAAAATGATGCTATACATGATTCTGTTTCTGTGTTGTCGTATTCAAATGACGATCAGCTGACTGAACGGAGCAACCCAGATGTAGGTCACAACGAGTATGGAACACGGCTATTGTCCCTATGTAAGGCCACAGGCGTGCGCATTGTCAACGGGCGACACAAAGGAGGATATTCGAATGACTTTACTTTTAACGGTGCACGTGGACTAAGCACTATTGACTATTTTTTAACAACATCTGACATGTTTGACACCATTAGTAAATATATGGTGGGTAATTTTACAATGTTTTCTGATCATGCTCCACTACATATTGAACTTCATTGCTTTTTAGATGCATACAATATTGTAAACAATGATTTTTCAAGATCCCGTGATGTTTTTAAATGGGATCCTAGCTATATAGAATTGTGTAAAGAAACACTTTTTGCAAGAGAAAACATAAGCAATACCGTTAATTTTGACTGTATTACGTCTCAAGACGAACTTGACGATCGTTTACAAAGACTTGTTAATTTGTTAGATTCCACTTTTGGCAAACATTTTAAACTTCAATAAAAAAATCCGAAGCAAACAAATACAGTACGCAGTGAACGTACAGTTTACCTATCGGTTGACGATAAGCCCTGGTTTGATGAAAAATTAAAATCTTTGTATAAGGATTATCTTGTCGCGTTGCGCAAATTTAACAGTTTTAAAGGTAATTCTAATCATGCGGATCTTTTAAGTAAAAAACGTATTTACAAAAAACATGAAGCCAAAACCAAACGTATCTACAAAAATACTGAAGGTGACCAATTATCTTTGTTAAAACAAAATAACCCAAAACAATTTTTCGCCAAATTTAAAAAAAAAGTCTAAAACTAATTCAAAAATTTCTTTGGAAAATTTTTATGATCACTTTAGATTAATTGCTACTACGCAGGATGACGGCGACACCGAAAGTGGAAATGAAGGTTTAGTTATTAATTGTATTTTTTTGAAGAGTTAGATAAAGCTATTAATTTTGATGAAATTAAAGAGGCTATCGGTAATCTAAAGCCTGGAAAATCACAAGGCGAAGATGGAATTTTGAATGAATATTTTATTGAATTCCAAGACTATTTTTTACCTGTTTTACATAAACTTTTTAATTGTATATTAAATACTGGTATTTTTCCCAGTACGTGGTCTTCGTCAGTTATTGTTCCAGTGTTTAAAAAAGGTGATCCTACAGACCCTAATAACTACAGGGGCATAAGTCTTGTAAGCAATTTGTGTAAATTCCTTGAGACATGACACTCTGTCTCTTTGAAATCACAAACATAGAGTCCGAAAAGTGTCAATCACTAATTGAATAAGTAATATTCTACGAAATTAACCGCGAGAAAATATTATAAAACATATGTTGAATTTAAAAAGTAAAGTCCAAAATAAAGTTATTAATAAACAGTGAATTTTGCACGGTGATAGTAACATAATTTTGCGATTTTTCGAATCTGGTGATCCATGTTCAGTACCGAATCAAAAATGACACCTAAATTTTTTACAATTGATGAGACGTTAATTTTGTTGCCGTCAAAATTAATGCTGAGTTCTTTGAAGTAATTGATTTTATGTTTTGGAGCAAAGACAATTAGCTCTGTTTTTTCTTGATTAATCTTCAAATAGTTCGAAGGCACCCAAGAACTAATATCAGACAGGCAAATCTGCAAACGAGATGCTATATCTATCCAGTTGCTAGTAGATGTAATTGCCATATACAATTGAGTATCGTCGGCATAGCACTGAAAACTTATGTTGTGTTTACGGCAAATATCACAAATTGGTTTAGAAAACAGGCTGTAAAGCTTTGGTCCAAGGACCGAACTCTGTGGAACACCAAAATTCAATTGAAAATCTCTAGACTTAGATTGGCCTATAGCAATACATTGATGTCGATCACTGAGGTATGACTGTATCCATGCGAAGGCAGCACCTGTTATTCCAAAAGAAAATTCTAGGCGATTTATAAGAAAAGTGTGGTCTATCAAATCAAATGCTGCAGATAAGTCTAGCATTTCAAGGATTTTAGAAATAAATGAAAGGTTCGAGACGGGACGGTAGTTTTGTCTAATCCCCGCTTTTTCAGAAGAGGACGAACAACGGCGTTTTTCAGTGATGTAGGGACAGTTGACTCTAATATAGATTTGTTTAAGATGGTTGTGATTGTTGGAAGAATGTTATCAACACAGGACTTCAAAACAGATGTTGGAATCGGGGTCTAATTCGCACGATTTTGGTGGAGAAGCCATGATGATCTTCCGAACTTCTGAATCTGATGCTGATGTGAAGCAATCGAGAGGTTTACCTTTAAATTTGGTGTCTACTCTTAAAACATCCACATGGGTCTTTGTATTTAAAGCAGAGAGATGGTCTCTAATTGTGGTAATTTTACCCAAGAAAAAAATCACCAAAAGTGTTAATTTGTATAATTAAAAAATGCTTAGTTTGTTATTGTCACAGTAACCAGAATTAAGCGCCACAAGAGTGGTGTATTTTTGTAGAATCCCTTTTTATAATAATCAACAGTCATAATGATATAAAGTTCAGTTCTCTTACAATATACGCTCGTACTTTATACGGGGTTGTTGTCTATAGTTACTGTATTATTTCTTTGATAACTTAATGAACGGATCAGCTATTTACAATCAACATTTAAACCAAGTTCGGGAATCTCCACGACGAACTCTTCCACACAACACAATTCTTTCATTCAGGGAAATCAGTACAAACCATATTTAATCAACAATATCAATGAAAAATAGATAATCAGATCACCCTCATACATGCGGTCATTAAATATGTAAAGGTACATGTGGAATTTTGGTGTACTATTTCGTAATGGCCCAGTTACCGCAATGTGTTATAGTCCCAGTAACTGGGATTTCATGAACCTGTTTAAAAAGGCCCAGTTACTGGGATTCATTTACCTATTTTAAAGTCCCAGTTACTGGGAGTTCATTATTTTTAAAGGCCCATTTACTGGAACTAAATTTTAGGAGTTATATTTATATCTTTGTATGATTCCCTCTAATTTTACGGAAACTTATAGTTAATCTACACAAAAAATCGAGGACTGCACGAAATAATCATGATGATGTCAGACTCAAATTCCTCTCAAATTCCCATAGGAGAGGATTTGGCTATTTCTTTTAGCTAACGTACTGATGTACATAAACACTTTAACAGTAATTTAGTGAATTTTACCTACTTTTTACAATCAATTTATTAATTTGTTAAAAGAAAAATGTAAATATAAACAATATAACGATTCATGCGGGTTATGAAGGTAGCGAACGCGGGTTATGTATTTTACGCAATGTCGCCACCTTCATATCCCACATGAATAACTAAAGAAAGCCTTTTATTGTATAACTGGGAATATATTTCTCTATTTTAAAGGCCCTATCACTGGGATCAGGGATGTATATACTAATATATACGTATATACTAGTATGCTGAGATTTCACTTACCTCTTTGTAAAGTCCCAATAACTGGGACTTTCTTTATCTGATATAGTCCCAGTAACCGGGATTTCATTAACCTGTATGAAAAAGTTTAGTTACTGGGATTCATTAACGATTCCGAAGGCCTAGTAAATGGGTTATCATTTTTCTATTTACAAAGACAAACTAATTGAGTTTTATAATTTAACAGCCTGTAAAATCAGTTACTAGGATGTAATTCTTAAATTATTTGCAGTAGGTTGTTTAACTTATAAGCTGTGAAGTAAAATATACAACTGCTAAATTTCTGAACATGACATAATTCTCTTGACCATATATACAGACCAGCTATTTAACAGTTCTTTAAAAGGTCTACTTAGTACTGGTGTACAATAAAAACACAACAACAAAGAATGAAAATGATTTTGTGAATTCATTATTCTCTGAAACACAAGTTAGAAATCTCATTCCTTGTAAGGATAACTGTTTCCGACAGGTGTGAAAGTGACTGGTTCTAAAGATAAAACAAAATAATCATTGATATTGCAGGTAATACATAAAAATATACAAACATAACACGATATAGAATATTCCAACCTGCAGAATGTTCCTCACAAATGAAAGGAGATATACGCCACAGTCATAGCTGTTTTTCTGTTGTGGAACCTAACATTGAAAACAATAAAAAGTTAAGTATCTGGTATGTAAGAATGAGTTTTTTGGGGTGCAATGTTGTTATCCTAAAGCTTTGGCGAGTTAATAGATAACACATACCATCACAGATTATGTGAGATTCTTTAAATTACTTGATGAAAAAACTTTTTAAGAAAATCTATAAATCCATTTCATGAAGCTTTTTGACACATCATATCCATGGAAATATGTACAAATCGATAATGACCTCACCATTGACTAATCATTTTTTTTTTCTTTCCCCCCCCTTTTTCAGAAAAGTATTTCATAAGCAGGAAAGTTTTTTCTATTAAATGCTATCTCTGGGCATTAACAATTAACAAAACCTTTACAACCAGTTCACCTCAGTGTGCTGAACAACAACAGTGTTTGCAGCCCGTCCCGCCTTCTCCAATTCCTTTTCAAAGAACCTAAAAACATACTTATTTATTTATAAACATATATTTGGATATATTTGTCAGACTCACTTTCTGAAAAGCGAAAAAAATGAGAAACAGTTCACAAGTGTTAAACATACACTCTCAATGAGGACTCCTCATTAACATAACTCCCACTCATGGAACAGATGACCGAGATAGAGCCCAAATCTCCCGCCATGACACACAGAACACCAAGATACCAGTGTAACCTGCCAATCAAGTGTGAAAAGGAGATTGTTTGTGTATCAACTTCTGCTTAAAATTCTCTTCTCTTTTCATTACCAAATATAAAAACTGTTAACACAATATGCAATAAATTCACTCAGTTACATGTTGCTGATGGGAACAAGGATAATAGTTCCATCCTTAAGCTCTATGTTGGAGATTGTCAAGGTGTTCTCCACTCCGACATAATTACACCCACTCATGTCTAGTGGTCTCCTGTTCCTGTTTGAAGAAGACACTTATCAAATTAAAAAAATTGTCTTGCTTTGTCATGCATTATTTGGACAAGGGTGAGAAATGTGTCAGAGGGCAAGGTTTTTTAAACTCTCTGTAGTACATGTTTTTGATGTAACCATTCTTATCTGTGTGTCATTTATTAATGAGTGTGTTGTTCTATTTTGTACTGGTAATCATATGTTATAATTTTAAAATGAATCAATACTTACAGCTTGCCTTTCACCAAAAACTTTTGGGCAAATGATGTGTTGAGAATACACACATTCCTGGTGCCCAAGTCTTCTTTCATTCTTCTGTATCAAAGTGAATAAATTCTATTTTTAAAAGCAAAGGAACTCCACTTTTTGGGGAATAACAATAATATACATATATGTATACATATATGGTTTCCAGTTGGATATGAGAACATTTTTCTTTTTATTTATGATCATAGAGCATTGATACCTTGTCGCAACATCAATGATGGCATCTGTCAACCATCTCATTGGGTGGAGGGATACCATGTCGACCTCATAAAGATCTATCCCCATTTCAATTCTATGACTACATGTACATTTATAAACAAAACATTTTATTGCTGGAACATCAAAACAAACATTCTACCAGAAAAGAAAGGATTTTCAAACCAATCATCAAATCAACTCATATTTATAAAGGAAATGGAGGTATGAGCATAAACAGTATGAGCCACACTTTGTTGAAAGGGGAAATAATCTATATCAACTTTAGTTCAATAGTATCCTTGTTCATCCTTTAAGGTCTAACAGCATACACACTAGTTGTATTCAGATTAAAGAAGTTACAGAAATGAAGACAGTATAACCAAGATAAACACAAAAGTGCCGCAAATTTAGCAAGAGATGGAATCCAAATCATAAAGAAAACATAGAAAAAGTGGAACTAGGAAACAGTTCATACAATTCATCAGATTAGAATAAAAAGGAAAAAAAACTTAAAAAAAAAATATATTAAAGTGGAAAGAGAACAAATCAGAACAGAATATTTATTTCTCACACATTATCCATTCCAGGAAGTCTGAACTTCTCGATTACTTGAGGTTTGGTGTTTGGAGTGTTGCACCCTTCATCAAGTGTAAGAAAATTGTCAAAAGTCAACCAAAACATGGTAATTCATATGCATAAGAAAGCACAAAAGGATAGAGTAACAGACATATGATGCCCTTTAGATAAAACAAATATCTGATGTGACATGAAATACAAAAGAACCATTTCATTGCAAACATGTATTAAATCATGAACACAATTTGCTAATGAAATAGAACTTCTGTTAATAATTAACCAAATAAATATTCACCTGCTAGAAAAGAAACAGGAACCAATAGGCTATAACAACCTTCACTCCGAACAATCTCCAATGTCTGCTTTGCAGAAGGAACACAAGGACACGGAGGGAAAGAAATAACCTGCTTATTCTCATGTAGTTTGATATTGATTTCTAATGCCCCTGCCAGGAGAAGCAATCTGAACCGATCTAAATTCACCAAGCAAAAGTAAGTAAAATCATACCAGAAAGAATAGAAACTATGGAATAACAACATATCAAAAACTTCAGTGCCATTTAGATTACTTCTATTACCATTGGAGTTAGACATGGCATCTTCTAAACATTTCAGCATGTCGTCACCTCCACTTATCCCAAGGAGATCACAGATAACCTGAGGTTTCACTCCTCCACTGACTACACGCTCATACTATCAAGAAGTATTAAGTACAAGTTGAGAACACCTTAGAATAATTCTTTCCAAATTTGAGAAAATTTTGGCAATCTGATTCAAACCTGTTGAACATAGTGGCCCATGTGAAGAATTCCTTGAATTCTCATGAGGAGATCTAGATGGGCTTGGCTGCAGGGGGCATACATGTTGAAGCATTCTCGTAGACTCTTGCATTGTAAAAGCTGTGCAAAGCCTTCTCGATTCACAGCACTTAAATAATTGAGAAGATATAATAATTTTCATAACTGACAATAACTTTCTAAACCTTCTGAAAGTATTTTGATTTAGAAAAACATACCCAGGTTGAACCAAGGCCACTGGAAACATTTTATAAGTCATAAAAGACTCTCGCAGGGTCTTGGTTGATGCATGTGTTGCAACAACTGATGCAACAACCTCCGGAGAAGGCATTTTGTCCAGAAGTTGCTGCACTTCATTAAACTTGCACTGAATAAAATATTAGCAAATATATTTGACAGAAACAGACATCACTTTCTTGTTACATGACTATATATCAACATTAATTTACATTAACGGGTAATTTCTTAGATGTTAACTCTTTTCAAATATATGCTAGAAACCAAGCTGCATGCTAATAACGAAAAACCAGGGACAAGCGATTTGCTCACCAGTAATGCTCCCAATATGAAGTGAATACAAGTATACAGAATAAGCAGAGTTGACAATTAACAGGAAGTTGACATTGAATTTGTTAAGAAATGATTCTAATCATATGGCATGCCTAGACAAGGAGTATGTTAAAATTTTAAGCAATAGCTAAGAAAAATGCTACAGAAATTTGATGCAGACAGACTCACAAGGGTAAAAGATGATACCCCCATCTCCTTTAGAACAGGGTTATAAAAATAGACAAATTATTTAGAATGACTTGTTATATCAAACTTAAACTGCAGTTAAAAAATTACTGTAATATGAAATTGGTTGATACATGATCAAATCTTCTGAGAAGCCCTTTAAGCTTCACAGAATTTAATCACATTTTAATAACAAATTGATATACCATTTAACTTAATAAACTTGTGTTTTATTACTTAAAGAGGTTCGATCCTCTGATTTTGGGTAGCCATTTTGGGTCACCTCTACTCTGGAAATTCTGTGTCATATATTAATTCTACTTGTAAATTCCTATTTTACAATACCAAATAAACTATTTTGAATAAAATAGTTAAGGGAAAATTACAAATTTACAGAGTTAAGTAAGGGACTATATTTTGTGGCGGAAGGTTTTTAAGAAGAAAATGAACATTTTTCATAAGTCAGTTGTTTTAGAGTACTGTAATTTTAGCTTCCTTATTTTCAGTGCAGACCAAATTTCCAGCTAGTTTATGCATTGAATTATCTTCATGTTGTTTCAAAAAACACATTTTTACAATATTTCAATATTTCTATCGACATCTATTGGCACATTTAACTAATATTTCATAAAAGTCAAGAAAAAATGAACTCCAATTTTTGCCTAAAATTAGCTTATTTCATGCTATATCTCAAAATTTACATCATATACCTATACTTTTGGTTTTATTTTCTGAATTTGTAAGATATTTTTGACAAGTCTATTAAAATTTGAGAAAAAGTTTGAGACTTTTAAATAATTTTATTGCATGTTGAATCGTTAATGGATACAAACAGCGTTTTATCAGTGCAAAAAGGTCAAAATATCAATAAGGTGAAGAAATTGCAAACTTTTTCTTTATGATTATTTTAATTTTATTAATTTTAAATGATATAAATTTGTATTTGATGCAATGGTTTATTCCGATTAAAAATTATTGAGGAAAAAGCGATTTATGTGCAATTTGCACTTTCAGTGCAGAAAGGTCATATTAAATACACTGTAGCACCGAAAGGAGCATATAGACCCCAAAATTTTGTTTTGAATTTTGGTTTAGCTATGTATGTAGATTTTTAAAAAATACTTCAGAAAAAAACTTAGAGACTTATGATCGCAGGATCCAACCTCCTTAAGTGAATGCACCAGATACTACTAGCACTACATTTATATTCTTATTACCTTGTTCATGAGGCTTTCCACCTTGTAGGTTGAAATGCTTTCCTGCATATATAGGATGCAAGCATGAAATAAAGAATAAATAAAGTACACACATTGGTAGAAACAGGGAAATAATTACTCGTAATAGATATGAAAGTACCTTCTCCAGAAAAGCACTGTCATCCTTGATGTTACAGGCAGAAGGCTGCTCTGGGACATCCTTTGTTGGTACAAAGAAATTCCAAATGTGTGATTTGAAATAGTAATTCAATAATTTATAAATGAAAATAGTGGTATGTATTGTTGGATACCCATGGGTGATTGCGTCTATTACTTATCACCACTGGTTGACATCTGTTGATATCAATATGGTTAAAAGTAAAAAAATGTTTTAAAAAATATTTATAAAGGTAAAAGTTTTAAAAATCCCCAGCAGGATTCGCACTCATAAATTTGAACTCATGACTTATAGATCGTAGTGAACCCTCTAACCTATTGCACTATGCTGTTATATGACAATTTTGGAAAAGAAAATACTTATAAAATTGCACTCAATTTTTTATCATTTATCATGATAAATAGTACGTCACAATTATGAGATGTCCCATACCGACTTAAAGAAAATTTACATAACTTACTATGCCATGAAACATCTGCAAACTTTTGAAGATCAGCCGCAACTCTTCTGCAGCCAACTTTCTATGATTTACTAAAAACAATCTTAATGGTTAGTTCTCTGATATGCTTTCTTATGCACATAGCTCACCTTCAACATGTCTCAATTGAATAAAAGTAATTGTATTGCCTGTGAAATTTTCCCCTCTAAAAAAAATTGATTTTTGAACAAGTATAGGAAGATCTGAATTAACTAACTTCAAAATGAATATGTGTGTGTGTGTTCATTACATCTGACAATTTCATTTCTTTAGCAGTATTTCCCTAGAAACGATAGATATAATAATTATAATTTTATGTTAAGTTGTCATGCATGATGGAAATAAGCAGTATAATAAATTTAGAAGTTCTGTCTCTTTTAAATGTAAATTGATAATGCTCAAAATCACCATCAAATGTATAACTTTCTAACATTGTTATTTTGTTTAAAATGAATGTTCTGTTTGTCTCATCCTTACTAGTTCTATTAGGATCCTGAAAAGGAATGTTCTCTGGCCATCCCTCTGGTCTAGGACCTTTCCAAATGTTCTTTCCTTTGTAACACAAATTACTGTTGTTAATATCATAAGAGATACTTAAAATAAATTCTTAATCTTCAAACAATTGCCATTGAGCAATACACCTTGTACAATCCCTTTCAGAACCAATGGAAGGATTTTTCGCAATATGGCTTCCGGTGTCTCTTCTGCATTTATGGAAAGAAGGTTTTCCCATTCCTCCTCAGCCGAGGGAACTTTGTATTCTAGTTGCATCAATGAAATATGATCAACAAACATTATCGCAAATCTAGCATGGGTGAATTTTGACGTGGAACTACATTTTGAAGCAAGCTTTTTGTGAGGAAAAACAGTCTGTTCAACTCATGCGATATACCACATATGGTACATTGTGAATGGTAACGTAACATTTATTTGTTCACTAAACAGTTTCTGACAAATTTCTTCACAATAAACCAAATAATGTTATTTGAAGAGAGAAGTACAATCTGTGACTTTAATCTATATGCTCCCATCCATGCTTTTAGAGAACTTTTTCTTTTTTTCACTAACATTATTTACACATGTACATAAACATTGCCCCGTTTGTTCTCAAATAACTCTGTATGTAATTTTTAACTTGCAAGTACAGATTTATTATAAGTTTTCTTTCTCCGGCATTTGTTTCTACGTGATAGCATCATGTTCTCTACTGCATTTGATAAATGGGTGAGTCTATATAAATGCACCAATCAGAATCTTTGTTGCAAATCACAATTGAAATACGCACTGATAAGAAAGTGTCATCAATCAACGCAATGCTACATCGGCCGTAGCGTGTACTTTCATGCTAGATTTGCGATAAAAGTGCATAGTCATGACTTCGATCATTTTTATTTTTCAATTTTTGTTGTTTTAATTTTCGATTCAACATTCAAAAAGTAAACAAAAACACAACGTATACTTTGTTTACATGACAAAGAACTGTACCATCTTTTCAATCTATTATATTCTTTACCTTTAGCCGATAATAGCATGTCAGCATGATGCGTCATACTGGCTGATGCCATCTGGTTTGAAAAATCCCCACAGATGTCTCGCAACCATGGAGAAACTAAATGAATTTTAAAAAGAACAACATTTTGTGACTGCATATTAAGAGGTATACATTAATACTGTAATTGTGCATCCAAATCTGCAGCAGGAATAATCTTTTCTAAAATTCTGTGTCAGTTTGAAGCACAATTGGGTTGTTGCTTTGACATCGCACACATGATTTCACAACAGATGGTTATGGATTTTCCATACATGTATGTCTCTTGCAAAACCTGAAGGTTTCATTGACAATGTAATTAGGATTTTTTAAATCAGGCAATTGTGTTAAATGTATATCTTTACATAAAATTGACTTATAATATTGAAACTTTGCAAAGTGTTTTTTTTGTAGGTAAAATCTTATTCTAAAAACACTTATATCTATACAAATATTCATATTAGGTTTTAATTTATTACAATGCTAAAGCTGTGTGCTAAAGACGTGTGCAAAGTTAAATGATCCCAAGTGCTATGGTTTTTAATCAATCTTGCCCACAACCATTTAACACTAATATACTATAGGCTAGCACAGAAACACACTAACACACCTACAACATAGTAAGAGATGTTTTTTTTTATGTTTGTTAGAGGGGTAATACTGCTATGTATGTGTCAAACACAAATACTAAACCTTGACCACAAAATAATCAGAAACCACTACCATGTCCCTCTGTTTTTCCATTGAGTGTGTGCAAAAACACTACCGGAACATCTGGTTCTTCTTCCATGAATTCTCTGATCTATAATTATGGATTTGTGTCAGTTTACATTAAAAATTACATTTTAAAAACAAAAACATTGTTGCACATGGAATTTTTTAGCAAAACTAACACATCAAATGATGCTAAAGCAAAATACATTGATAACATATTTCATAATTCTACATGATGAATGATAACAAGAAGTCCAGGAGCCAATCCTCCCTAGTAATACCCCTGCTCTGATGTGAATATTTAAACAATAAAATGCTTTATTTAGTGATTCATGCGGGATATCAAGGTGGCAACATTGCAGAAAAATTAGCATTAGAGGGTTATGTAAATTTTTACTGCAAAGATTGCTACCTTCATAACCTGCATGAATCACTAAATAAAGCATTTTATTGTTTATATTTACATCTTCCATTTAACAAATTAATAAATTGTTTGTTAAGATAGGGTAAAATTAACTTAATTACTGTTAGTGTACCTCAGTATGTTATCTAAAAGAAACAGCCAAATTGCTGCCTATTGAAATTTGAGTCTGACATCATCATGATTATTTCATGCAGTCCGTGATTTTATTAGGTCGCTGTAGGTTTCAACCAATGTGTAGATTTCAATCCTGTCAGTTTTTACAGAGCTATGAATTACTAACAATTAATTTCCATCGGAAATAGAGGTAATCATACTCGGTAGATGTAATTATATGCAAATGTATCCCACCACATGGCATGCCTAAACAAAGAGTAGCCTAAAATTTCATCCATCTGCAACATTTGAGTAGTAACTAAAAAGCTGCTTTGAAATTTTGTCACAGATAAACAGGAAGTTGACACAAATTTGTTCTGAAATGAATCCCTCCATATGGCATTCCAAAACATAGTGTCCTAAATTTCAAATATCTGTGAAGTGAAAAATGCAAAGAAAATATGTTAAGGACAGACAGAGACACACAAAAGGGTAAAACAGTATACTAGTACTCCTCTTTTGGAGCGAGGATTTAATTAGAGATTTCAATTACAGCTCTTTAACTTGGATATACTATTTGAATTACCGGTAGTACAGATATTTAAAAATTGAGTATATAAACATTATGCAGTCAGACTGTTTGGTTACCTTATTTGACAGTCTTTTCAGTTTTTCTCTGCGCCGTCTTCTCATCTTCTCTTCCTCTTTTCTAACCTAAGTGACAAAACTAATATTTAAACTAAATTTTCTTAAGGCCTAGTGTATGGTCTGTTTGGGAAACATATTTTTTTTTTTTTTAAATAAGCGTACGTTAGATTCAGAGATGAAAATGACTATTGTAATGAATTTCAGAAACATCAAGTTCAGGAATTGTTATAAACGAACAGGTTACGAAACAACAACAGCTCCATTATATTTATAGCATGGAATGATTTATTTTTGACGTTTTTGTGTCAGTGATTGCCGTCAGATGAGTAGACTTACTGAATAACGTGCATGTTATAATAATTTGTCTGCTCAACCGACGGCAGTTCTTGACACGACGACGTCAAAAATTGACCATATAATGCTTATATTTTCATTCCCTTATTGATGAAATCAAAAATTTTATTAAATAAACCAGAATAAATTGCAAGAATTAAACTCAGCAAGAACAGCTACATTCCTAAACTGGTTAAACTGGTTATAACTAAGACTGTTGAGATGAGCCTTGAAAATATTATCCATGAAAAATAACTTAAATTTTGCTTTTTAATATAGAATTAACTTTATTGTTGAATAATTGTTAAACATGGCGTTTAACAACTTGTATGAAATATATCTTTAAACTGATAATCTAGAATTCAATGTTTGAGAACACAATCATATATATATTTGTTTTCCCTCGCACTAAAAAGTCACACTTTCATTAGCACATGACTGCCTCATATATCTCTATGTTGTCTATATTGACGGCACATTGTTGTGTCTGGAGCAAAACAAAATAGCAGCGTCGAGATTTGTTAAAACCTGTGCAGAGGAAAGGGAGAAAACATTTAAAATTGAATAGCAACAAAACATTATAAGTAAACACTAGTGAAGTGAAGATTTTTAAATAGTATTTGAAAGGTAAGATTGATAATTTTTAAGAGTTTAAATGAGTTAAATGACAAGATGTTAGGCAACTTGTATACATGGGTTTGCGTAGATCATCCCTTTTTGTGATATAAATGTGTCACTTGATAGTCCTCGGGAAAACAAAACGCTTTGCCTTGCCATCTATGAGATTGATCAACTCGATATATTTCTGTAGTTAGTCAGTAACAAACCTAATTAGTAAAAAACAATATGTCTCCTCTTTGAAAGGGGAGACATAATAATAAGAGACTGCCTTCGGTAGCAATATATATATTAGCTTCATATTTATGGGGACCCTCATAATAGAAGTGTTCCTTTTTTGTATAAAATGTTTTTTATTTTTTTATTTTAATTGATTCAACACAATTTGAATGTTAGAATTAAAGTTAAAATCAAGATACAGATGAAAGAAGTTGTTGTTTTTTTACTCTGCATGGAACATAATGTTAAAATCTTTATTACTCTACAACATTGCATCCGAGATTTAACTATAGTTCTACTCATAAATAAATAAAAAAAATATTATATACTGTAGCGTAAAATTAGGAATGATGAATTTACTAAAAAAGAAGATATATTTTATTTTATTTTGTATTCAAATTCATTTACGCTGCTTATTTTAAAATAAAATGTCATCATTAACATAATCGATTGGCTGTTCGTTCGCCCTAAAACGCGTTCGCCCTTGACGCTGTTCGCCCTAGTTTCCGTTCGCCCTAGGTCCGTTCGCCCTTGACGCCATTCGCCCCAAGTCCGTTCGCCTTATTTTTATATAAGATTAATGTATTTATATATTTTTGTACTCTGATCAATTTAAAGATTATTAAGAGATTAATTAATGAAAACAATACCATCCTTTCCTCTTTTACATAATAATCACCAATTGACTGTCAGCGACATGATATCAATATGAAGATTTGTAAATTGATTTATTTAATTCTTTTAATGTTACTACATTTTATATTCTTCTGTTATTATTTTGTAACTATTTTAAATTTCACCTCGTAATATAACCATATCATAATTATGAAATCTCCGTAAAATTAGTATCTCATTTAGAGATCAAAGGATTGTGTTATGTAAATTCTTCAAAAATAGAAAGGTGATAATCATCTGCTTAGCTTCTGAATGAACCAATTAAAGTCTCAATTTCTTTAATTGTTTAAAAAACATCAAGCGAATCATTATAAAAACAACAAGATTGTTATCGACAAATTATATTTACGGCAATAAAATCTTACAATTTTACCAATTACGTTTTTTTTTTTTGAAGAAAAACATAGAATATACGAATAATTAATTAAAGTTAAACAAGTTTTAAGTTAAAATTAAATGAAATAACTTATGATGTGGTGTATTAAAAAACAAGGCGCGAACGAGGTTTTGGGCGAACGATTATTAGGGCGAACAATAATAAGAGCGAACAGACCTAGGGCGAACGGACTCAGGCGAACAGGTACAGATAGGGCGAACGAACCAGATACAAACATAATCATATGCTGCGCTTGTCCCAATTTAATAGTCACATTGTAACTTATGTAAAACATATTAATGGTAACTGTCATGAATAAAAGTACTATATCCCAGGTTATTTGAAATGTGCAACTAGAACATGTCTATTTTAATCTTAGGTATGGGAAGGAAACACTGCGACTGATTTGATGTCTCCATTGACAGTCATTGTGATTATGTCGGTCGTTAGACCGACATAATCACAATGACCTTCAATCAGAACAATTATAATAATCAATCATTGTATAGTTTTAATACGATAATACCTAGGATATAGATTAAAATGATCTCCAACATAGTTTCTGATACAAGTATAGGACTATAAACATTAATTACGAGTCAAACTAAGGATACAAGATTTCCAAATTAACTCGAATTTCCTATTCCCATTAACTCAGTAAACTTGACAAAAAGTGTATACCACTTCATAATAATAACTTATATGAATTATCATAATATATATGAAGAAGGAGTATAATATGGATCTTAAAACTTTAGACTATACAATCCCAAATGATGAAAAACGTACGAATTTGCATTTGTGTACAAGGTCACCGTCTTGTCTCTCCTCCATATTGTTTTCTTTTTTTATTTATTAACTGCAGTCCTAATCAGCGCATGCGTATTGGAAACCTTTGGCCCAGTTACCGGGATATTTTTAGTTCGGTTAAATCCCAATAACCGGGACTATAAATACCTCGGGGGATGGAGGGGGAGGGGGGAGGTCGGTCCTGTCCTCAAGCACCTGTGAACTATTTTAGTGTTTCGGCATTGTGATACGCTTTCATGATTCATCTATCTATTTTATTTTTTTACATTAACTTTTTTTAATCTGCAAATCCGCTATCATCAGGATACTATTTGCACATCTGTTATACAAATTATTTAATTAGTGAGGAAGTGAGCATATCACCCAAATTCTTATCGACACAGTTGGCAATTCAGAGAAAACCACGCTGCAGTCTTTGTCTTTAATATGAATGTTCCAGTGTTTTACTAATATCTGTATTTTTTCCCTGAGTTCCGGGTTTTCTTTAGCCAAGTTTAGGGCGGACTTTATATGTCCTATATCCGAAATGCGCCGGTTAAATGACGGGTGCTAAACAGCAAATTGACAAATGAAGTAAACCGGTGTAAAACAAAAATGAAGAAACATATTATTGTCACAGCTTTTGGTACAACCATGGTAACAGATTAACAATTACAAAAGACACTTTCTTTAATGGCCCTGCCAGAATTAAGGTGGTATGGGACATTTGTTGATATTAATGTGGATTAAAGTACATTATAATTAGAATACATTCACTGGTTTAGAATTTTCAAATTTTACAAGATTTAACCAAAAAATAGCTTTTGAAAATATTTGGAGAGGTAAAAAATGTAAAAACTCCCAGCGGGATTCGAACTCGTGACGTACTGATTCGTAGTAATCCCTCTGACCCACTGCGCTACGCTATTAGAAGAATATAGGGGAAGAAACTACTTAAATAATTTCACATAATTTCATTGTTTATTTCAATAAACAATACGTCACTAAATGGAGGTGTCCCATACCATCTAAATGTGTAGCAACGCAATTTCATCAAAATTACCAGGATAAAATATTCTTTTTTAGTTTCTGCCCAAAGTTCTAAAAAAATACCTACAAGAATAACGGTTAATAATTTATGAATTCTGTAAAAATGACAGGCAGTAGATGCAGATTGAGGAGCGATATTTTCTAATGGCAGGTGTAATGTACAGTTTTGGTTGAATCGGTTGTAAACTTAGGTGTTGATGGGCCGATCCAGGCACGTAGCATTGTTTTTGAATGGGTGGGGGTGGCTGTTCTTATGGCATCAATTGAGCTGGGAGATTTATTTATTTACATACACCGTCATTTTGCCAGTAAATTAAGCACTATTAAACTCATCACCAAAAACCCGGTCCAAATTGATGAATAAATATCTGAATTTAAAGTAAATTGTAGAAAACTCACTGCAATGTCATAATTATGTCTTCCTTGGATACAAGGTTTACATGATCTACATCTTAATTATATCTTAAACATAATTAACATTTTCATACCAGAAACCAGACAAGACTTTTTCGTTAAATGTAATGTCAGACTGTCTAAATACTTATATCTTTCTATATTCTTAAATATAATTAACATTTTCAAACTAATTAATTATATTTAATTACCAGAAACCAGACAAGACTCTTTCCTCAAGTGTAATATCAGACTGTCTAAAAACTTATATCTTTCAAATTTTAAATGTTGATCGTCTCAGATAAATCAACAAATGTAATTGAAAGAAAATGTTTCAAATACCATATATGCTACAAATATTTTCCATAAAAAAAAAATATCCCAGTTTTCAGCCATATTTGATAAAAACCTGCCGATATATTTTTTCTTTCTTTCAGAACTGTTCCAATACTTAAACAATTACCATGTATCGTGTAGGTTAACTGTAATTCCCTTGTATTAAAAAAAAATTTAAAGGGTAACATGTAAATTAACTGCTTTACATTTGTATTTGAAAAAAAAACAACATAATAATGTGACCCTGACCTCCATCATATGACCTTGGGTCAAACTTTGCCTGGAGAAAATCGGTACATATACCCCAATATGTATGTACAAAATGAGTGAATGGTCTGAAAAATACAGTAATAAATAATAGAAAGCCTCATCATAAGTAGTACAATATTTTATTGCATTGCCAAGTGCTCGACTCTAATATACACTCTTGCAAAATATAACAAAACAAGGACATAGCCACTCTGCTACATAATTGGTTGCAGGATATATATATATAATCTAAATTTTTGTACATGTACATAACTCTAGATGAACAAATCTGTCTTTCTGTGCCTTATAGTTAAGCAAAAAGGCACTCCTTCACAGAACTTTTCTCATCTACGCATAAACAAGAAGGAACTGCAAATGTGAAAACAATATTTCTGTCTTTGTTGTAAAACTACCCATTTAAGGAGGTGGAGGAGATTATCAAAACTGAGACAAAAAAATCTCACCTGGGAAGCCACAGTCTGGAGATGACATAAGTTTCGTTTACAAATCGGAGAGGATCATACAAATTGACTATGGTTTGCTATGGCATTGTATTTATGGACCTTACTCATTATCTTATAAAGGTTTTTCAAATATATAATTTTTAAAAGAAACCAAAAAGTATTCAATCTATGAAATGTTTACCATTACCAGTGTCAAATTTGCCCCTAGCACTTACAGTAGTTTCAAACAGCTAGAATTTGATTCATAATTAACACATAACCCCCTCCCCCTAATGAAAGCCTTCCATTTTAAGGGTTGTGACCAAGTAAATTTTGAGACAGAACAGGTTCTTCTTGTTATGCTTTTCAAGACATTGCTAGTATGAGGAACAGATTTAAAAGTTTTAATATCTTTCCACCTTCTTAAAATTAGAATTAAAAATAAAAATAAAAAAGTTTATAACAATGGGTTTTTGCGTTTTTTCTACCCCATTAAATGTATAAGTTAGGATGTATGTCTATAAAACCAAAACAATAAGAGTCGTCACTTATCTAAGTTCATTACAAAAGAAGAGCATGGACATTCACACAAATTGTACATTCAACTATCAGTATAGATCAAGCACTGAAATTTTGATGGGGTTTATTCATTTATATACATATATGTATATCATACTGATGAAAAAAGAGAGCAAAAGATCATGTGACATTGATAAACAAGACAGATTAAGGGGGATTGCAATTATTAAGAGTTTTTCCTTTTCAAATCACAGTTACTGTTTCTGTCTTTGAGCTGTTCAGTTGAAAATTCTATGCATATTGCATTTGTGTTTAAAAATATCAATCTCTTTGAGCAAGTTTTCCTGAATTTAAGTACTGAATAAAAATGCCCCTGTTAATTATATGACTATAATTTATTATGCCTATACTTATTTAATTATTAGATTAGACTGAAATTGAAGCCAGTTGGTCTTCCCTTTGTAAATAATGTTCAATACTGTCTCAATCTATCACAATTGAAAAATAAGCGAAATAGATATAACATAATTGTCATGGAGGAACAAATTTACAGTTCATAAACAAGTAATATTTACAATGAAAAATCAGTACATATACTACATGACTATCAACATCTACATATTTCTCTAATTCTGCAATATACATGCATCTGCTGTAATGTGACTAACATTGTACATAAATAATTTCTATACTATCTTGGTTTATATAATGTATTTGTACATATACACACACAATTCAAGCAGTTAAACTATATACAGGTAATACATGTACTATATAATATATATATAACTTGGGATGTAACAAAAACCCTTTATATCAATAATAAAAATGGATTGAAAGAGCTGTGAAATTATTCTAGTACATTTAGTAGAAAAATAAATCATATACACAAAAAAGTAGTGTGAAAATAAGCATACAAAATAATGTCTTCATTAATTTTAAATATATCTTTTTTTTTTTTAAACAGTTACTCTTGAAAGTTCTTTGATATCAAAATTATCTTTAAAAAAAGTTTGATAAATGGAGAAGAAACTAATCTTCTGCTAAATAAGTTATTTCTTCCAATTTATAACAGGCTAACTAAAATTGTCCATGTAATTTATTTTGGATTTCAGCTATTATTTTCATTCATCACAAACAAATTTGGCCCCTAAATTTGTCTGCTTTACCATTTGCTATACTACCAGCTTGTAAAAAAAAAACCCTTGGAATTATTAAAGATACACACTGTCATATATTGCATTCATTTTGTTAACATATATTGATACATATGTATTACAATAATAAATGAATAGCAGGGGTAACTTTTATAAAATTGACTTCATTTTGCACATTAAAACATTCTACAAGTTGTTGCCCTTTTATATTAAAGAAACAAAAAATATCACAGGAAAGTTAAAAGCAGGAAATAAATTTTTTAAAAATTAGCCCACTAAAGAATGACTCAGCTCTTTCAATGGCCATTAATGATGAGTAATACAGTGACTGTTAATTAATTGCAGAATATCAATTAACAGTGGTCTCCTGCTACAATGATTTCATGCAAATGATTACAATCTTCTTTAAAACAAGAATTATTCGACAAATTTCTATGAAATTTGCTGGCTAGCTAGCTACAATGATGACATGCAAAATGTACTGATTCATAGATTAAAGCCAAGAGATAAAGCTAATTAATGTACTCAGAGATTAAAGCCATGAAGAAAAAAAACACAAATGAAATGCCTACATGTATATATATAAACACAGATTGTTAGTTCTAATCTGAATGTCTTTTATAGAACAGTAGCCCTTTTCACAAAAAAATCTTAAGGTTTTGCGTAAGATTTCAACTTAAGAATCTCTTACGAGAAATCTTAAGTTCTTTTCACGAACGCATTCGTAACAGGTTTCACTTAAGAATTTACTTACGAGTTATCCTTTCCCTAGCAATGATTTGAATTCAATTAATAATTCTTATAAAACAAGAGAAACATATAAATAAACCAACATTCTCATAAAAAGGATGCAAAACTAAAATTATATTATCATACCCCTTACATTGAGCGAATTCAATGTGATGTAGTAGAAATCAAAATCTGACGTCACAATCACAATGTGTGTTTAGTGTGACGTAGGAAAATCTTATGAGAAAAAGTTGCCGTACAAATTTTTGGAGAATTATTTGTGTATTTTTTCAACAGTAACTGCTATATAATGCGAAATAATGGCATAATGCTGCTCAAAACATTAAATTTAGCTGTTTTCCTTGTATATTTTAAATAAATCGATTATAATATACAGTTATGAAATACTTACGAGAAAGCATGTGCTATCGTAAAGGTACGACAAAATTTACAGTCATGTAAGAATCTCATAAGATATTGTTTTGTGAAAATGAACAAAAACTTAAGTTTTAAGTTTATTTTATGATAAAAATTACGGTAATCGTAGGATTTTTTTGTGAAAAGCCCTACAGGCTTACTAAATAATATATTTAATGAAGAGTCAAAAACGAATAGAGCTACTTGAATGCCTACAATACTGTATATGGAATAACCGATTCAAAAAATTCAAGCTAATGAAATGCCAACTAGGATATAAAAATAACAGAAATAACATATATATTCAAGACTAGATGAGCATTATCCTGGACAAAAAGAGGTAAACCTGGTTATTTGACTGCTGTGCAAATCAGAGTGAACTAATTTAATCAATGGAATGTCAATCAGCAAAGCCACCACATCAGAGAAATTGTTAACTGCAGAACTAGGGGCTGGCTGGCCAATACATGTAGTACATGTACTGCAAATAGACCCAAGGCCAACCAATGTTCCCAATCGCAATCAGAAAGGCCTGCTAGCCACAGTTCTGCAGTTAATGCACAAAAATCACATTTATGACATGATTTGAATCATAATTACATGTAGTATGTATATGCTGTATTATATATATAAAGAAAAACTATCACGTGAAGATGCTGTGATTTTTAAGATACAGCAAAGTAGGCATACATAATATGGCACTCGCACACTCTCAAGAGAGAAAAGCAAGAGGTCAACAAACAAAAATAACAGACATGTTTCACAAATATATATACATTAATTACATATAATCAAAGGAATTCAATAGAAACTTCATGAGGATTATTACTACAGGTATATAAAAAAAATCTTTGTCTTGAATGCATAAAATAAAATGAAACAGTCAACATAATTAACCACTCATTTTTCCCAACAATTAACTTCCACACTTTTTTTTCCAGAACATACAGTGATATTTCATAATCTGTGTGCTCTCTTGTCAACAAAAAAAAAAAGAAGAACAAAATATATAAAAGCACCTTTAGAACACTCATTTTCATTTGAACACAAGCATTTGCTCAGCAAGGGGAAATCACAGACATCATGCCCAATCAACATCATACCTCAATTAGTACTTTTTTCATATCATAATTCTTTGATAGATTAATAAAGATTGCATTTATGAAGAATAACTACAATATGACACTGCTTCAACTACATTTTGGTAAAAACTAGAAAAACAGTTAAATTATGAAATGGAAACACAAATGTTTACACAGCATAACTCAATCAGCAAGTAAATGTTATTCAAGTACATGTATGTGGAAGCAGCTGTACATGTGACAATTCAAACTTTTACTTTAGTGCAGGGATTTTTTTTTACTTCAAGTAGATAGGTGAAATAAGAAGAAAAAATCAAACAGTATATTTAATGAGTATTATGCAGTATGCCATATATTTGGCATTGTAGATCATCAGATAAAAACATGTTGAAAAAGTATTTTGTTAACAATTAGAAATGAAACGCATCATCAAAGCACAGTTCAGCAACCAAATGAAATTTGATGAAATAATTAATGCACAGAAATTTCAACTCTAGATGAATTTAAGTCATAAAGATTAAGCAAAATGCAATGTTCATTGCTTGTATTTCCAAAAAATCTGTCACACATAGTATATCAGTTTAGGGAAATGTAACCAAGGCTTGTTTACAGCCTTAAATGTAGTGCTAAATTTGGGTCAATCTGACCCATAAAACCAGCTAAATTATTGGATAAAAATAACTTTTCTTAAGAGAGAGAGAAAGGGGGGGACAACACATATAACAGAAAATGATTCTTAAAATACACAATGCAGATTGACTCATTTTCTCCACTTGTTGCATCAGCAGTTCTGGTAGCCATTTCTCTGCCTCACCCCCAACTTCTGGTGGCCAGTATTCATTGTGCGACTGCTCTGGAGGGTCAGTCCCGTTCCCAAGCAGAGTTTAGAGGGAGCAGACTGGTCACCAGGCAGCTGAATGACCACTGTTCTCAATGAGACCATATTGTCGGCTGTGGGTTCTGTAGCTATTGGAACAATGTCAAAAGGACTCAACGGCACTTTGATAAATATTGGTTTGTGTATTGTCAAAGGAGGTAAATTATTTTCTACAGGGGTCAATGTAGGAAGGTGGTGTGCATTTCTAGACGTGACTTTGGAATATTTTGTTCGCCTTCGTGGAACCGGAGTCGAGGAAAAAACGTACGATTCCGGCTCAATTAGTACGAGAACTTTGGCAAAAGGCCGGGAGGCCATATGCAGCATTTCTTTCTGCTGTCGTTGACGACTTCTCTGAGTGTCTATGGCTTGCTTGAACTTCCACAGTAAAACACACATGGCTAGGAACAGGAAAAAACAACTGAAGAACACAGAGAAGAACACAAACAGGTCAATGTGGGGCTGGTCTTGCCTGAAATACAAGTTTCCATAAGTTCCGCCCCCTCTTCCATCACCTTGGCCGTAAATTATCAGGTAGAACTTGGATGTTCGAAGGTCGTGTCTATCAAGAGGCAATGTAACCACCAGACGTGACCTGACATTCTTGAACATCAAAATGGCCCCTGTCTCCTGCACTGTGTGATATGTGTGGAAATTGGTGGCCTCCAGGGTTATGTGAGGGTGGGAGGTGTTGGAGGTTGAGTTGAATATGCTCCGCCTGGATCGAAATCCTGACTGCCGGGATGGGGGCGGAGTTGTGAATTCTGAGTCTAGCTCCACCGCGTGTATGCCCATATTCTGAACATTGACTGTGAAAGTCTTCTCACTTGATGAGAAATACACATCTGCAGCTGGAAAAGAGACCCATTAAATTTAAAAAATAAGCAACATTTCCATTTGTAGATTTTTTTCGTGCAAAATACAATGATAGATGAGAACAGAATTCTCTCATAGACCCCAGTGCAATTAAAGCAATACCTCCAAAAGTGACATCAATCGTTATCCGGATGTCCACATTAAGGTACCGAGGCTGGACAGCAAAGAAGACTGTTCTGCCCTTCAGGAGTGCCCCAGGGTTCTGGTTACAGTTTGTCTGGGTGTCTGGATCAAAGCAGTACTCCTTGTCTACCGTCATCTGTCTGTAGCAGTGGTGTCCATTGGTAGGGTCTCCAATAAAGTACTCCTTGCATTTAGAACACTACAATACAGAAAACTCAATGCTGCATGTGGACAAGTCTGTAATGTGTACTGGTAAAGATACTGTGGTTTTATCATAACATGTGTACTTGTTGCACATCAATTTTGGTGAATGTGATCCATGAAATCCAATATTCAACAAAGAAAAAACATGACAAAGAATCCTATTAGAAAGGCAGTTGACCACAATTTTTTTTTAAAACATTGAAACTGGTAATTTTTACATAACCATATAAAACACTGATAACCAAATTTCATTGAATGAAATGAACTAAAATTTACTGAAGAAGAGAAATAAACTCTACCAATGTGTCAAAATGTTCGAAACTGTTTGGGAGCATGCTGCATTACCAGAGTATTGGTAAATTAGATTTTTCTTTCCTCAATCAGAGCTTCATAAGATTTGAATTAAGAAAATATACTTTTTAAACTGTTTCATACAAATATTTCCCATATGTTGAAGATTTACAAGACTTTTGAAAATTTTACTGAATTTCAAATACATTTTCGTATTGACATTTCCAACAACTGCAGTTTGCTCTTTATCACAGAATTTATTTGCATTTGGTTCAAAAATGAGCCATGCAGCGATTTCTCCAGTTTCACCTGTTTTTGCCAGCACTTGTAGTCATTGGGGTCGGAGTTGGATTTACAGGCGGGGGTCTCAGTGTTGTTCAGACACTGGCAACCCTCTCCCGTCTCGTTCTTACAGGTATCGCTGTGCCCATTACACTGACATCTATAAATTAAGAATAAAACAAATTCCTGCTAAAAACTTTAAGTTTTAATTTGAATACTTTCAATATACATGTATATTAGGGGTGTCAATTTTACTCGGTTGGCTTACTGTGGAATCCTTTTTATTCATGGGGGTCAATGTTCGTGGGAAGCCAAAATTTTCCTGGTTCGTGGGGGACATAATTTCGTTGGTACTGTAATCGGGATAATTTTAATAGATACATGTATTCAACAAATTATTGCGTATGGGTTCATGGGGATGTAAATTCGTTGGCAAGGGTTAAGCACAAATGCCACCAACATTGATTCCCCACGAACAATGATGATTCCACAGTAGTCGATTAATTGAGGGCTTTAGTCGAGCACTAGTTGAGTACTCATTGATTTTTTCTAAAATGTGTCCTTCTCAAATCAAAAAAATCTATTGTCACATTCATCGTACCTTAAACTCAAAAACATTTATATAAAAAAGCGCATGATGGAATGTACATGACTAAAAATACATCTCAATAAACTGAAAAGTATTTTATCTAAATATCTATTAGTAAATGTCTTAGTGCTTCCTCTGTCTTGAGATGCTTACACATAATTGAGCTCCATATCATCTTCGGCAAATCAAATGTGACCTTTGTCATGTTAAGTCATGGACAATCCCATGCCTAATCAACAATTACAGATCTATCCTTATAAAAACAAATGCTTTGAGGTGGTTACTGATATGATTAAATGCTAAAATAACTGATCAGAAGGAACACAAATTGCTCTAATCAAGTACATGTCTGCCTACTCTTATTCAAAATAATAATTTGATTTACATGTACAACAACAAAAAGATATCAATTATTAGCTGCTAAAAAAATACATCAGGGACACCAATGTAACAGAGAGTAACTTTCGGATCAAAAATGCTGAGAGAAGAAAATTTATAGTTTTATTCGTAGCCAAAACACTACCACTCTAAGAAAAAAATCAAAATGTTTTGAATTTTTTTTTTTACTTTATTATAAGAGTGAGTTATCGGCTATGAAAAATTTAGTCAATGATTGGTTTGACCGAGCGATAGTCGAGTAATCAAATACTCGTTGACATCCCTATATATATATATTCAGAAAAAGTTCTAAATAAATGAACAACAGAAATAAAACTTTCAGCCCTAAAAGACGTAACTTTTAGAAAAATTCATGACTTCAAGGGGTCATTGTTAAGTACACATGGTCTTATAAATGGGACCCATGCAAATAAAAATTCAATTTCCTGAACACAGTAAAATTGGTTTCTGAGTGCAACCTTGACCTTCAAAGGTTGAACAGTGATCTTACACCTCTGGTTTTAATTAACTACATTGATACATGTAGAACATTTGTTTTGCACATCAACTCCTTAATAAATAGAGACCTCAAATTCAGTATTTTTTTTATTTTTTTTCGAAACATATAACAGCATGGCAAACAAGGAGAAAAAACTCCTGCACTAACCGTGTCTTTTTTAAAACTATCTAACGCATGTGTTATGATTGTAGATTGCATGAGAACAAAACCGGTAATTCTTAAACAAATTTCATCAACTGGCTGAATTTGATTTTATGATTCTACATGTTAAGTTCAGCGTTTAAAATGCCTCGCGTTGCAGGATAGTTTTTCCATGGACTAGACCGAACAGTTGGACTTACTTCATGCAGGCATCCACTAGTGTTTTGCCTTCTTTCTTGACCCTGAAGTATCCGTCTTGACAACGATCACACCTCTCTCCCATTGTATTGTTTCTGCAGCCCACACACACAGCTTCAGAGGGTTTGGTTCCGTTTAAAAATGGCTAAATAAATAGCAATATATAATAGAAATAGTTACCAAATTTGCAATAAACATGATTTATCAATTTTTTATTATTTAGTGATCCACATTTCAACAATCGCTCCCATGACAAAAATTTTTTAAGAATAATAATAGGCAGTTGTATCCCCTTTAAATGAGCTATTCCTTTGATCACATTTCAAGTTTTTCGGTCCTGGAGAGAAAAATACCAATTTGAGAAAATTTGATTTTTGGGAAGTAATTAAATTACCTTACTGGCCGCCAGACATTAGTTGTTAGATAATATGAAATTTAAAGTACCGGTAGCTGTGTGTTTCAGCAGAGTTATCATAAACTAGTCTTTTTCAACCAGATGCTTTTTTATAATCTATACTTTTAACGCTTAAAGCTGAACACCGCTCGTAATTAGGCACTGTCCGCCATTTTTCGCTTTCTGCACCGCTATTCCTACAAACCCTATATAAGCCGCAGACCTCTTAACAGTTTAAAGTATTTCACTCTAGGGGTCTCACTTGTGTGGACATACATCCTGCCTCGCCATGTTACTCGGTCACGAGGAAATTATCAAATTTTACGCACTTTTTTTCAAGCCATTTTTTCAATGCATTATTTACAAACATAATATGCACATGAAATAAGAAATAAATGCATAAAATCCGAAGACCACGAAAGGAAAATTACACGTCGGCCAGGAGTTTCAGGTTTCAGGAGTCGGGTGTAACGAAATAGAAGGGTTTATATACCTGTGTGATGGTGCCTATTTACGAGCGGTGTTCAGCTTTAATTAAGGGTTGTGCAGATGGAGAGAGGGAAAGCAAAAAGAGAGCATATGGTTAAACAAGACTATAATAATGAACATATATATTTTTTGAAAAAATAATAATAGAAATGTAAAAATTAGTAAAATATATGGGATTAGTGTATGTATGTTTTTTCAAACATCTTCAGTTTTAAAACTTAAAAAAAAAAAAATTAAATAACCAAAATGGAAAAATTCTTCTTGACTGTTATGTTTTGAGTCCAGGATAGACATAGATATGTTTGGTTTGGGAATCATCAAATACAAATTATATTTTCATCACGAGTGTGAAACTCTCTGTTTAAAAATATTCAAATTTTAAAGCCAATTTGAAATATAAGAAAACTTTCTTTACTAAATATTAATTAATACATGAAGTGATAAAGTTAATAGTCATATCTAAAATTCTAAAGTCAATCTGCGCTTGTTTAGTGACACCACTGGCTGTGTATTGTTTTCAGAGTAAAATCTGAATGTTTAAAGCTTTAACTTATTTTTATACAAGGCCGGTGCATTAGTCAAAACCAGAAGTAATCGTAAAAACTAGACAAAAACATGTCATACTATGATCAAGACAGTACTTGGATGGATTTGATAAATCCAAACTACATAGCAACTTTTTGAGACAAAAATGACAGAAAAACCATCACGCGGGGGTGTTAAGGAAGCATCTGGGCAATTTAGCATCTTAATTGACTGTTATATTCAAAATCGTGAGATTAAACTGTTTTGAATCCGATCAAAAACTTAGTATTATCCTTTAAAATAGATGTCAATGAAATAAAATCGGGTAGTACATTACTGCCACATCGGTGCATTATCACGTGACAACTATAAATAGCTTACGTATATTCCTTAACATAAAATGCGATAGAAAAACACTACCATGCGGTTTC
The DNA here is from genome assembly GCA_020458035.1 of Magallana ariakensis. Lineage (NCBI taxonomy): Eukaryota > Metazoa > Mollusca > Bivalvia > Ostreida > Ostreidae > Magallana > Magallana ariakensis. The sequence goes on from CM035815.1 coordinate 30,377,695, forward strand.
CAAAATACAATGAACATACCAAGCTTAAGTAAAGGCAAAACATCTCAGATTGACCAAAACCGCTGTTAGAATCCTATGGTCTTCTTAATTAAATAGTTATTCATCCGATTCTCGAAAAACCTTCCCAACTTTTAAACAGTTTGCACGAAAAACGGTACATGCATGTTGCATCAAAACAACACAAAACATGGGATTCTAGCAGCACTTTTCAATTTGAGCATTGATCAAACTAACGATACATATAAAATTTGAAGTTCTGTAAGTTGGCCCCAAGGTATTTTAGGATTTCCAATGAGAATAACAGGATGTGCTACTGTGGTTTCATCAATATTCGTTGAATACCAATTTTCGTGGATTTCGTTTTTCAGTTGACCCACGAAATTAAATGTTCATTGAAATGCAATTTCTGTTAACTTTTGTATTGATAGGGTCATTTGTGGGTGAGGGCTATTGATTGAGCCACCACAAATTCTTATGATTGTGGAGTATACAAAAACCAAGATTTCAGCGTACATCATCCAACATGCTGTTGTTTCCTCTGAAGAGAGCCATGAAGGTCCTGTTGCTGTAGTCAGTCATGGAGAGGCATGCCGATGTGTGGTTGTTACAGTGAACAAAGCAAGAGACGCATGGTTTCCGCTCGGTCGGATCTCCCACAAATCGACTCTTACACAAGCTGCACTGGCGGCCCTAAAAAACAAAAGATCTAGTTCATGAAGAATTGAAGGACATGCATTGAAAAACTACACATTAAAATTCGATATGAATGGTGCAGAAGAGATATTTTATTTAGCAATACTATTAATTTATTCATTTTATTTCCAATTGAAATCTTACATGAAGCTGTCCTACGGGTAAAAGTTAAAAATAAAGATTCACATGAAAAAAACCCCCAAAAAACGTGTCAATAAAATTGAGAATATAAATCCCAGGCACCAAACTTTTGTCATAATTTCAAATAATTTACAACTAGCTGTGAAAAAATGAAAGCAAGAATTAAAAAAAGCAAGAATTAAAGACTGTGAGGGGTGCTTCTTACGATTTTACACGGCATTTAATTCCTCACATTTAATTAGGAATCCACAGTATTTAAAAGAATCAAGAAAAATCAGCAATTGTTTTGTTAGTCCTTTAACTAAAGAATATATATAATCTTGATCTTCAGCAGCTGTTTAAGAGTTAGTTTCCACTTGATTTTTAATACACACAATCCCAATAAAAAGATCCTTTTCATGTTTCATAGATTAATTGTCAAGTAAATATTCAAACAGCCCCAGTTCCATATTGCACTGCACTGACTTTCAGACATCTAGTTCCCGCTAACTTGATGCTCCTAACTGTGACCATCATCCACTGAAGATCGAAAGACACGTCTCGCTACTTCTCATGATTATTGGGCAGACCTTTAGGATCTTGTAAATTAAATTTCAGGGAACTTTTTTGTACTTACATGTTTATAACTTTCATCTACTTAAGCATTGAATGCTTAATTTTGGATGTTCTTGGTCCTGTGGCACACCAAGCGGTGCAGACAAATTGAATACTGCATGTTAGCGCGGAATGATAATTTGTCTGCACCACTTGGTGTGTTACAGGACCGACGACATCCAAAAATAAGCATTCAATGCTTATATTTACATTCATACTGATGTCTATTTGTATGAAATACATGTATATGTGTATTGTCGCTGTAAAGCCATTATATACACTCTCGATCAGGGATATGAAACATACATGGAACACCCATATTAACATGTTATTTAGTTCACTTCCACGACTAAAAAATAAATACCACAAAAAGTTTGAAAGATTATATGCTTCCAAAAACTATTTCAAATCTCTCTCTCTCTCTCTCTCTCTCTCTCTCCCCTACCTTTGTATGATTCATGCACTTGAGACAATCAGTAAGACCCAAATCATTGGGACAGTTGCTGTTTCCATAACATTTGCATTCCTTTTCACACTGTTTTCCCACATATCCAAAGTTACACTGACATATGTCTGGTCGAATACATGTTCCATTCATACACTTCTTGTGGCAGTGGGGTTTACATTTTCCACTTTAAAAGAAAAAAATATTACATGTAGTTAATATCATAACAGTTCTTTTTCTCAACCCGTTTTTTTTATTTAAAAAAAAATTATGTTCATCATGCACAGGAGCTTGTTTCTGTAATAAAAGTTCACCTCATATTTTTAAACTACCACAGGAGTCAACTTTTATTACAGAAACAAGTGCTTAGCTATCAAGTTAGTCTCGTGCATTTGCAACTTTGTGTTATTTATTTTGCAAATTAATGAAAGAAGAAATAATATACCGGGGTATATTTTTAAAAAAAATAGTTTACATTATTCACATCAGACTTTTTTTTTAACTTCTAGAAACAAAGTGGTGTCTTTGATGTTGAATCAAGGAATTATGCATTTGAATGTAAAATGTATGTTAGTAAGTAAAACTCAGTGACATGGAATCATTACATGCTTGCAAAATGAAGACATATCAAAACATTTTCCAAAAAAAGATGCTCAAGGGTCTTAATGGTCACCTGAGCCCTAAATATCAAATGAGCCATAGAAATGAAATAAAATGATAGAGGAAATGTCTGCTCAGAAAAATAATTCATAGTATGATAAAGGTTAAAAAAAATCAATGGATCTGGTATCCGGAATTTTTCAAACTACATGTACAACTACAACTATATTTTACATTATTTCCATAATATAACAATTGTTTAATTCGTTAGTTATTACAAATACTATTGCATGCTTTCAATATACCATTTTCTATACGTGTTTTACACTTATCAATTTTACTCGTTCTATTATAAGACAGGATTTTAATAGCCCTTAATATGTCCACCAAAAAAAAAAAACCCAATCCAAAACTATTAACACCTTAGTGAGTGTTAAAATCAACTGGATTACCGACTGGACTGTAGTTAATACAATTATTAGACCAATAAAAATATGCCTGATATATGATTATCTAGGTGACCTAAATTACAGGTGCTATACAACTTACCTGACAGCATCTTCCAGGTAGCCTATTTTACAGGTACAGTTATAACTGGTTTCTGTGTCAGTGCAGTCCTGACTCTCATTATCACAGTCATGGTGAGTATTCACACACTCGTTCTCTGGGGGACAGGAAGTGTATGCCCAGGTGGGGGCACCCTTGGACTTTTTGGTCCACAGGTTAACTGCAAAATATGTTCAATTTTAAAATAAATTTTAAAATTGCAATTCATTTTATGCATAGATTAGGTGGTTGTCTTTTTTTTTTCAAAATTGTTTGATTCAAACAACAGATTCTGTTTAATATACCATAGAATCCTTTATATTAAACATAAAAATACCAATTTTAACTTATATTTTTTCATAAGTAGACTTGTATTGTTAACTCAAGATAAGTAAATAAGTGAAATTTATTTAAGAAGTTAGTTTTGCCCTAATAAACCCCTTTGCCAATAAGAATTATTCAACCCCAAAAAACCCTTGTGTTCTCTTGGATAAATGCACAGAATATGTACATGGCTGTACAAGCACCACTATATCTCCATAATACAGACAACCTTTGAACTTCTTGTATTTTAAGAAGTTAACGTTTTCTTTATGCTGAAAGTCAAACTAAAAAAAAAGATATTTTGTCAAGAGCATATTGCCTCATGGTCTATAAAATCCCTAATATATAAGATTGACAAGTTACATGAATCACTCCTTTGATGACCAAAAGTGAGGAAAAAAAATGTTGTTTCTGTGAACAATTGCCCCAATCTACATCATAAGTTTAATAATTGCATTTTGTATTATGAAATCCATTGAGATATTGTTCTGTTCTTGTCGAAGAAAGCTACACATCTAAAACATGGAGAAACAACACTGAGTGACACCCGCATTTGTTTACAACATGCATTTGGACAGTGTGCAAATAAAGTATAGAAGGATTTAAACATAGGTAATCACAGATTACAAAGCTCACCGAGACGAGGCATCAACTTTATGAGGCATCACCTTTATAAAACCACCTTTATCATATTATATGAAAATCATAGTTAATGATCTTGGATATTCATGGATACTGTTTTGACACAATATCATATATCATATGTAAAAAAAAATTGTATGATAATCATATCTTCATTTCAAACAATATTATAAGATACAATGTTTATCAATACAATAATATAAAATATGATATTGCATCCAATGATACTTACAATATATATCATTTAATACAATATAATACTATATTGATGCAATATGATATTGTAACATGTAATATGACATTGTATCATGTTATACATTATTGTATTTAATCACACAATACAATATCATAATACCTAATATAAATACAATATAGCATTATTTGATACTATATCATATCACATAATACATCACAATATTGTAACATATGATATTATATTGTATAATATAGTATAATATGATATTATATCATATTTGATACACAATATTGTATCATATGATACAATATAATTTTATAAAACATTTTATCATATCATATGATACAATATCATCTGATATAGTAATATATTATATAATACAATATTATGCAATATCATATCATATGATACAATATCATATTATACAATATAATATTGTATAATATCTTATAATATCATATAATACAATTTCATGTATTATATAACAATATATAATATAAACCAATATCATATTATATCATATTGTATCATATGATACGATATAAATTAAATTATAATATAAAATATCGTATCATATGATACAATATTATATATTTCAATATAATATGAAACAATATCATTCGATAAAATAATATATTATACAATATCATATTCTACAATATTGTATAATAATATACAATACTATACATAACAATATCATAATACAATATCATATAATTATGTACAAAAAATTGATAAAATATCATATCGTATCATATAACTTTTTACAATATAATGTATGATATTACATTGTATCATATAAAACAAAAGTGTATCATATCATAGAATACTATATCATAGGAATCATGTTATATCATTTAACAACAAACACATCAATCAAGCAGGTTTGAGTGAGGTAGGAGAATTTTTGGCATCCCTGATAATGGAGATCAGGCTCTGCATCTGAAGCTACCTCTGCAATTCATTTATATTATAGTTAAATCAATTATGCAAGCTATTATCTATAAAACATGTAACCTGTTCCAAAAAACTAAACCTCATCCAGCATCCGAAACCTTTGGCTCAGATTCAGCATTCAAGCCTGTCAGATGCATCAGTATCATAAGACGCACCATCCATGGAAGTTTGGTGATGTAAGGACCAGTAATAACTAAGATATGATCATTAGAGGGCACCTGCTCCAAAAACTTTAACCAGCTCTTAAAACCTTAACCTCATCCAGCATCCGAAACCTATGGCTCAGATTCTGCATTTAAGCCTGTCAGGTGCATCAGTATCATAAGACTCACCATCTATGCAAGATTGGTGAAGTTGGGACCAGTAGTAACTTAGAAATGCCTATCAAACAGCACCTGCAACAAAAACTTTAACCTGCTTGAAAAACCTTAACTTCATCCAGCATCCGAAACCTATGACTCAGATTCAGCATTTAAGCCTGTCAGGTGCAACAGTATCATAAGGCACATCATCCATGCAAGTTTGGTGAAGTTATGACCAGTAGTAACTAAGATATAATCATCAGAGGGCACCTGCTCCAAAAACTTTAACCAGCTCTAAAAACCTTAACCTCATCCAGCATCCAAAACCTATGGCTCAGATTCAGCATTCAAGCCTCAGCATCAGTATCATAAGACACACCATCTATGCAAGTTTGGTGAAGTTAGGACCAGTAGTAACTTAGAAATGGCTATCAAAGGGCACCTGCAACAAAAACTTTAACCTGCTCCAAAAACCTTAACCTCCTTCAGCATCTGAAATTCATGGCCCAGATTCAGCATCCAAGTCTCTCAAGTCCATAAGTAGGTCCAGATGCATCATTCATGCAAGTTTGGTGAAGATAGGACAAGTAATAAGTTAGATACAGGACCTGCAACAAAAACTTTAACCAGGTCCGGACGCCGACGCCGACGCCGACGCCGACGCCGAGGGTATAGCATAAGCTCCCCCCGACTTCGTCTCGGTGAGCTAATAAAAGTGAATTTGCTTTTTAACCTTATAATCTCATTTCGGCCTCCTTTACAGTAGAATATTTAACGTTGTTAAATTGAATGGAATGGAGTACGTTAGACCTAATAGATTTTAGATAAAAGCTTGATAAAAATAATGCATGCACGAAAAAAAAAAATATTGACTATTTCACAGACACACAACTTACTGCTTGTATTTGCTAAGTACAAAAACAAACAAATAATTATAATTAGATCCTATCATCACTTGTTTTCATAATAATCTAAAATCAATTCTTAAATTACAGATCTCCTATCATTGAACACTTTTTTGTGTTAATGTTCTCTTGCTCTTAATGTTTACTTTCCCTGTATAACACACAAAGCTCTAAATGTACCGTTTTTTAAAAATAAAGGAAGATGCACAGGTTTTACCGGCAGTTCAGGTACATTTTTGATAACTATACTGTATATCATGCCATATATGACTGGTCAAACCAATCGCATGATATAAGTATATATAGGTACCCACAGATCATATATCATCATTTTTTTTTTAAAAAAACCCCAAAAACTTTTCTTTCTAGACTCATAAAAATTCCCATGGAAAATATCATTTGTTTTGTAGGAAAACACATAATGGTGATTTGTTTTGTAGGAAAACACATATTGATGATTAGATGATATAATTAGCCTAAGGAATAAATCTACATCCTTCCCTCACTACCGGTAATACGAAATAAGTTTTTAATGTTTATCTTTCACATGATTGTTGTACTATCATGTATTACTTAATTGATCAAGCCATGTAAATGGCCTATCTGCTTACTAGGTCTGTATCCTTCGCTTTGTTTGATGTCATTTTCCAAACAGGATCCAACCCCTGTGGGATTATCTCTGCCTCCCTGCATACATATCCCCTCGCCAATATACCCAGCAAAGGCACACCAGCCACACCATGGAGCCTTGATACACTCGGCACATATCTGGTACTGTGAGCAGGGGATGGGACACTTGTGAGGTTTCCCCGCCAGGATGACCCCGCATTCCCCACCAACACAGTACAGCTTAATCAAGGCCTTATCAAAACACTGTAAATATAAAGAGAACTGCAGGATAATCAGTAGTCTGTGTTAACTTAACAGTCACTTAATAATCAGTAGTCCATGTTAACTTAACAATCACCTAATAATCAGTAGTCCATGTTAACTTAACAATCAATTATCAGTAGTCCGTGTTACTTAACAATCAATTAATAATCAAAAGTCCATGTTAACTTCACAATCAATTAATAATCAGTAGTCCATGTTAACTTAACAATCACTTAAAAATCAGTAGTCCATATTAACATAACAATCACTTAATAATCAGTAGTCCATGTTACTTAACAATCACTTAATAATCAGAAGTCCCTATTAACATAACAATCACTTAATAATCAGTAGTCCATGTTACTTAATAACAATCAATTAATAATCTGTAGTTTATGTTACATAACAATCAATTAATAATCAGTAGTTCATGTTCACTTAACAATCACTTAATAATCAGAAGTCCATGTTACTTAACAATCACTTATTAATTAGAAGTCCATGTTAACTTAACAATCAATTAATAATCAGTAGTTCATGTTTACTTAACAATCACTTAATAATCAGAAGACCATATCAACTTAACAATCACTTAATAATCAGTAGTCTATGTTACTTAACAATCACTTTATAATCAGTAGTCCATGTTAAATTAACTAGCACTAAATCAATAAACCTTAGTCCTAAAAAGTCACTCATGATTTCTACATGTTTTCAAATGGAATTGTTATTCAGGAGATTCAGAAAAAAACAACTTTGTGACTGCAGACTGACTGAATTAAAAAACAATATACTAACTGGTACTTAGTGGTGGCAACTGTCATTTTTCATACCGTAATAATTATATAAAGAAAAGCCTCTCCTTATTCAAACACACAGCAATTACTAATACTATATTAGAATTACAATTCTTTTAAGGTAGTTCAAAACAGATAAGCTAAAATTTTCCTGTACTTCAATTTTTCTGAAAATTTGATATTTTGTTCTTTGAAATGAAATCTATAAATATGTAAAAATTGAAAAAAAAATCCAACCTGACAATTCTTGCCCTATTGCCTCAAACCTACTATTTGAATCCCCTTTCAGTGGAGTGTAAAATCAAATAGTCATTGTTAGAAATTGCTATGTGATTAAGTTACTTTTAAAGATATTACAAATGTTTGTACTGTTACATGTAATTAAGGAGACCTTTTTGTTACTTACAGACACTGAAATAAATTCCAATTGGTAACTTAAGGTAATTTTTTATGTAATATAATGTAAAAACAGCTCTAGTAAAAAGTAAAGACGAAAATTTGCAACACTAAGCAGTATCTAAAAAGAATTTGTATACTTCAAATTTGAATAAAATTTAGCAGTATGATTAAATTGTCATGACCTAGCTAGTAATTAAAATATATCTTCAAATCAATGAAAATTTGACCATTGGTTTTAGATAAACTGAGGTTTAAGTATATTTGACGGAGGTGAAAATTAATAAAAATCCTAAATGACATCATCATATTTGACTTTTGAATATGACCTTGAATTTTGATGGGCATAAAGTCTGAACACTGGTGATAGTTGTGTCCAAATTTTAGGTCATTACTATGAACAGAGCACAGCTTAGCTTAGCACTGTGCCATATGAGCTTACCTGCTGTTTGATGGAGCTCCAGACACAGCCACTAGATCCAGCCCCTGTCCCACTGGCCCTCTGACAGGACTCACAGTCCAAGTACTCATCGCACCGCTTTGGACACACACTGTGGTTGGTACACACGCCCCCAACAGCGTTCTTTGCACACCTCCAGGTGGAGCTAAATCTAGTGTCTACTATCGGGTAGTTGTCTTCACCTAAAATATATGAGACAATGTGTTTTAACAAGAGGTATGGGACACCTCCATATTGGGATGATAAACTCACTATAGAATAATAACAAGTCTGACAATATATTTTATCTTCAGTGTTGTTTATGTATTACAAGTTATAGCTCAATGCCTAGTGATCTGTACTTCATGAGTTCAGGACCAATTCTATTATCTTTAAAAGGATTTTCAAGTGAAATAGCATTTAATGACAAAACACTGAAAGTTATGAAAATTTTTAAACTGAAATCGTTTTTTGAATATGATGGACTTTAAGCCATGTTAGTATGTCAAAGTGCCCTCTACCACCTTCAAAATTTCAATACAATTTGAAAGAGAGTTAAGGAGGGTTAATCATCAGGGGGGATATTGCAAAAGTCTTTGGTCTTTGTAGTCATAAGTGAAGAAAAAACAGATAATTGCACAGTCATAATGATCATAGCAAGAATGCAATAATTCTTAAATCCCAATCTAGTTAAAAGTAATCCTTCATGCTTCCATACTAGTATTTCATATGTCACACCAACATATCAAATATGAGAGTGAAGGATCTAATTTAAACTAGATTGCTTCAATCCAAAATGATGGATAGATATCCATTAATGACAAACAACATCATATGCATTAGTTTTGTAATGATATGGCATCATATTTTAAATTTACTTAAAATTTGATTGGATGTCAACTACAGTAAAACATGCTTATAACGAAGTGCCAGGGATGGGCGCTTTTACTTCGTTATAAACCTAAATCATTATATCTGTCAAGTTTACAGCATGTGAAAAAGTCAAGGGGAATGAAAATCACTTCGCTGTAAACGTCAATTCATTATTAGTGTCTTTGCTATAACCGTGTTTTACTGTACACAAAAAATGTGTATGTGGACTACACTTATTTCTTGTGTCTCAAACCCTTATTTTTCACTCGAACCACATGCCTTGTTGTATGCAGTTGGTCCAGCTACATGCTTCATTCTGTAAGCAGTCTGCACATTGACTAAAGCTGCATTCTTGATAGCCCTTGCATGAGAATCCAGTGGGCGACTCATTGTTGATACACGATGATGACGGGCCATCTATGAACCACTTACAAGGCTGTAGAAAAAAAAGAACAAGCCTTTCAAAAAACTGAGTTGGAATTCCTTGTTTTGCTTGGAATGAGGGATTTAACTGACAAAACAATGGGCTCAAGGGCCTTTATGGTCACCCGAGAGTATTACAACTATACGATGGAAATTTTCAATGACTACAACTAGATTCATAGCCTGAAAGCTGATCAACAAATTAGTTAGGTCTGATAATTTGAAAAGTTCTCAAAAAATTTGATTCCATGCATTGAAGGGGGGGGGGGGAAATTGTGAATTGCATGTGTGCAATATGAATACCCCTCAAGGATTCCATTTATTTCCATTGCTAATTTTAAGCTTTAAAGAACACCTTTTACACACAGAAATATGCTATCCTTGGGATAAATTTTCTTAATTTTTAAATGAATCCACTGTACCAATTAATCTATGTTTGTAATATTCCAACAGCAAAATTTGGTGTATTTTGATATATTGAGATGACCCCTTTAAAAACCAGAAAATAGAATTTAGTTTTTCTTAAACAAAAGGTAGAAAATGATATTACTTATCACATGTATATTACAATTTAAAGAGAATTGCTATTGTTGTGTTTTTATAATCTACTTTGAAGTGCAGAAAATTGCGATTTCCCATGTATTAATTCTTATAGTAAATGTACCTGTATTTTGAGATAGCCCCTTATAAGAACCGGATGATAGATTTTTATGAAACTTCACAGATACAATAGAGTTGGTGTATATTACTCATGGTTAAAAAATAAAAAGTTTTTCTATTGTAGTTTTCACGCAAAAAACAAATCTGCCTCCTTAAGAAAGGGGCCTTTAAACAGATAAATTTTTGCAAGATTTGGTTTAAAACTTTTCAGAACTTTTCTATGTATTTGCTAGTTTGAATGCTGAAAGTCTATAAAACTCTCTAATTTTGATTTCTACATGCTAAACAGAATCTACAAAATATTTGATTTAAACGTATCACAAGTTCAAAGATTGCATAAATTAATATAAAGTGTATTGATTTTTTTTTTATTTAAAATTACATGATTTGATCATTTATTTTAATGGAACCTTCCACACAAAAAATTTAAAAAGTTCCCCATTAAACTTAAATGTTTGTTGAATTAAGATAAATTTCATATAGTTAAGAATGTTGGCATATTAAATAAATATTATTTTGTTTCTGTGCTCATTAAATATTAACATATAAAATACTAATCTAAATGAGAGGCCCACAGGCCTTAATGGTCACCTGAGTACCATAGCCCATTAACAGAACTGTCAAGAAATCTCATATATGGTACTGACCACCCCTTGCCCCTACCTGAAATCTTGCAACAAGGACTATGAAACTATAATATTTATGAAAAACTCTGTTAAGATAATAAGAGTGAATGACTGAATACTTAAAAGGTGCAAGTCTCTAATGATAAAAAATAATTTTCCCAAAATTCGTTCACTGTCAAAATAGCTTTTTTTCATTTAAATTCAACATCAGAACAAAAGAATAAGATTTTTAAACATAATATACATGTACTAACACCCTCAAGGAGAAGTTAAAAATGTTTAATCAGTAATGCGTGACGCACGGCCCATGACTACGGACGACGACTGACAACAATGGACAAAAACCGATTGCTACATAAAAATAAATTCATGTGCGTAGTCAGGGTCTACAACATTACTAGTATGTAATTTATTGGTGAAATTGAACTGGGATCTCAATAAACAAATATTGTAATGGATGTATTGCTGAACTACTTACACTAGGAAAATGTGGATGCTTAGTCATACAAGTCTGACAAGTTTGATATGCACTGCAGACTGTTTGGTTGATCCATGATACATCACAAGCCTGTCCACCTGAGCAGGTGCTGTACAGAAATACCAATTGAAATTCAAATACATTAATATATAAATATTAAAAACAAGTAATATCTGTTTGTTTGACCACTCTTGTAACAAACAAACAATTTACAAGTCTATAGAGACCTTGCCCACTAAAGGTTATGCAAGCAGCACAGCTGAAACAACAAATCCAGCTGTTTGCGGGTTTGACCGATAGTGAGCAGATTCACTTGGGTCATCAGAGGTGTGCGTTCAGCTGACCCCCTGGGGGCTCGTGAGCATTTCCCCAAATCTTCTTTACCTGAAACTCAAATTTGACAAGTGCTCACCAGCGCACACTCTGCTGAACAGGGCTCTTAATAAGTTAAAGGGTATTTTTAAGATATCCCACTCCTCAATGTTCTTGTATCAAGAATTTCTTGAGAAGTATATCACTGAAATCTGTAGACAAAAAATACTTGAAAAATACAAGATAATAGGAGGTCAGTGTTCATCCCTCTGAGTTATGGCTAATTAAATATGACCTTTTTGCACCTAAAATGCGATTTCAGCCTGATTAGGATTTGTTGTCAGCATTTTTGATTAAGCAAATTTTTTTCTTGAAATATCGTTTTTAATTATGCACAATGGTCACAATGAATAGAGGGATTACAAAAAAATTTTGTACGAAGCTGCATAAATTTTGTGTGTGACCTTTTTGCACTTAAAATAGACAATTTCTATAATAGTTACAATTTGATTTGAAATAAAAACATTTTGAATAACAAGAATTTTATAAGCTTAATCCAGTTTGCCTAGATCTGTATTCAGTATCATTTTGACATAATAAAACATGGTGGTCATTGATGTCAAATTTTAGATATATGGCTTCAAAGGTAAAATTCTTGCAAAATTTGGCTTCAAAAAATTCAGACATTTTCTATGCATTACATGTAGTATGATTTTATGCTAAACATCTATCATTCTCTGAAAATTTTAGTTTTGTACAAGTCACACAGGACCAATAGAACATGTCACAAATCTATCAAATGTTAAATAAATGTAAATAATCAATAAATTATAATAAAAAGAAAAGTATATTGAAAATTCATAAAATTGCTTTTTTCTGTCATTTTCGTCTAAACAACCTTCCGCACGAGAAAATAGTTCCCCAAAAAACTTGTTTGTTTCTTAGATTCAAATGGATTTTCTTTATGAATGTTGTGTAATTATGAAATGATGATCTCTCTGTGAGGATTAAATTAATAAAATCATATTTATTTAAAATATAATGAACATCTGCGCAATGAAATCAAAACGTGAGGAGTGAGATACCTTAACCCTCATCCCCACCCCCAATTTCTTAAGAAATCTGATTCTGTTGATACAGCTTCTAAGAAAACCAAAATCTCTGTCTAAACTGTTTAAATCAAATTGTTTGCATATGAATATACGCATTCCTTCAATATTAAGCATTTTCCAAATCAGGAAGTGACTTTATTCAAATTTGGTACTTATAATAAACAATGTGTATGTTGTTTAATGGTGCCTTATTTCATACTTTTGAGGTTGACAATGTGTGGACTATGTTATGAGTAATGAGTGGCTTACTTCATGATTGATCAAAACAAAAGACTGTAAAGACTAATGGCAGACTTGTAAATAGTTGTAGTAACCCCTAACTCAATATATGGAAAAATTTGGTTGTTCCTCATTCGTGCAACGTACCAGTTATCAACAACAAAAAATAATTCACATACTTTCATTCACTTTATATTGATAATTGAAGGAGACAACATCTATATAGTATAGAGGCAATTTGCCTGCTGTTCAATCCTTTTTCAGTGTATTCATATATATATCTGAATAAAATACTTCCTAGAGCGATTCATGGAGGGATAGCAATGAAATAAACATAATGATTGCACTTTTATGCTTTAATTGGTATTCACACCCATTAATGCAATCAAATTTTAAATATTTTTTCTGCAATGATTGCTGCTTTTAAACCATCCAAGTAATCATTTTATTCTTTCAACAAGTGTTTAGTGTGATCTCACCTATCCGATGCCTTTTCGACACACTTCCCAATGCCCTCGGCAACACAGAAGTCACATCCCGTTATCTGCAAGCAATCATTCTGCGTTCCAGCGGTCTGGCAATAGGTCTCTTTGGGACTAATGACAACCACTTCACTGTAGGTGGTGCCATCGTAACCGCCTACCACATAGACTCTGTCTTTTAGGCGAATGGAACTTGCTGCTATCAGAGAGTTTGTCTTGTTTCGGTAGATATCTAAAATGAAATCAGCATCACGAGAGTGTTGTAGAAGCTACACCTATTCCCTTAAGTTACCTAAGTGAAACAGCAAATGTCCCAAGATCTCTGAGAATAATACAAAATAAAAATCAAAGGCCAGAACGGCCACAAAGGCGTCGAGCTGACATTTTCTTTTATATAGAAATGGTCAATAATTTGAATTTCTGTACTTATAGTCGTATATCAAATAATATTAGAATAAAAAAGTAAATTATGTTTTGTGCTGCTTTAAAAACAAAAATCAGTATATTTCCTTATAAAAATAGGTAGTGTTGCGTTTATAATACAATAACTCATCATGGTTATAAAAATTGAAGAAATTTCAAAGTTCAAAAATAAATTATTTTCTTTCTGCTTTAAACAGTCTTTGAAAATGTTCACAGGTTCATAATTTGAATAAATTAACAGTGTGTCCCTAATTATAATAATATACTTTTAGTTATCTCCTTTCCAGTTTGAAACAAGATTACCTATGGTATGGTTGTTTACAAACAAATCCACACCACGTGCTATCTAAAATGCTGGACCAAACCAACTGCATTATCGTGTTTATTTATTGCAACAAAATCACTAGATACGTTAATCGCTTACATTTATTTTGGAGACCGTGTCCGATAACAAATAAATTTACATATAAATTTTTTTTTCCATCGGGCACGGTCTCCATTTAAAATGTAAGCGATAAACTAAAATAATATTTAGTGAATTTTTATACCTTATTGTATTCATTCGCCATTTCTTGATTAAGCAAATTTATACCTATACAATGAGTTATCAATAACCAGGGAGGCAAAGTTGGGTTTTTTGTACACAATTTAGTTGAATAAATGGAATAATAATCTTGTAATACTTTAAGGAACGTATTTCTTATGCGCATTAAAAAGGCAGTGCAGAATGTGAGAATTTGGACGATTGAAAATCCAGACGATCGCTAGAAGGCTGCCGAGCATTAGCTCGACGCCTTAAAAAACTAAAAAAAAATATCTAAAATGAAATCAGCATCACGAGAGTGTTGCAGAAGCTACACCTATTCCCTACAGACAACCCCAATTTATTTGAGGTTTGTATTTTTACAAGTTAAATATCTTTACAGGAAATTTTAGCATTCTTTTTTTTTTAGTATTTTTTTTTTGTATTATTCTCATAGATCTTGGGACATTTGCTGTTTCACTTAGGTAAGATGGTCTTTGTTTCTTGGAAATGAAACTGAACATAGGTGTTTGCAAACCCCACAAATTTTGTGATTCGAGAATTAAAAAAATGTTGAGGACTAGGGAATCTGAAATAAATGTCTGCAGGCTAAATAGGAAATTAATAATGCAAAATAGTTATTTGCATTATGATGTTATCTTGCTAAAGCATTCCTGGAGGTAATATCTACTTCAATAAATGAGGAAAAAAACGCATCTTGAGAAAGGCCATTTTTTTTTGGTGTTTAACACAGTGAACAGAAAACATGCTAAAAGCACTATAGCATTCTCAGTACTCTGATTTTAAAATATCATTATCCTGGAAATGTTTTTATAGTAGAATGCAAATCAACTTATTCTATTCATTCTGTGCAAAAACTTTTTTTCAGCGAGAGCTGGTAAAATAATATTGAAGGAATTTGTTTCAACAACATTTTTGCCTTAAATTAATTTAAGAAGGAACAAAAACAAAACATGTTTTGTAGTCTGCTTTGAAAAATGACCTTAAAGCAGTAATACACAGATCAGTTGACACCTCTCTAATCATTAACAGTTCTTAATTCTGCCGTAAACGAGAATGTTGAAAACAGGAAATTCAGAGAAAAGAGATAAAAAATGTTATTTTGTACAAATAACCTCTGTGTACTGATTAACAATGCCTCTGAAAAAAATATGCATCATGAAATAGAATAAGTGTTGCATGGTCATTAAAAAAAATTTCATGGAAAATTTTTAGCTAAACGAATTCAGCTATCTTACAGAGCTCACTGAGACATGGCATCAACTATATGAGGTTATGATTATAACATTTTTATCAAATTCATAGTTTATGATCTATAACGTGTTATGACACAAGAAAAATGTAATGTCAATAATGTTAATATTCATGGGCTTCAATTTTTGTGAAAATGAGTTAATTCCTGGATCAACTCCTTAACAATGAATTTCAGGAAAATTGTTCAACGAATATTGATGAAACTACAGTAAAGTGCATGACACGAAAATGTACATGCAAGTCAGAGCCCAAACTTTCACTTGGATCTTTTGCTTCCAAAAACCTCTCTTGGAAGCAAAAATATAAAGTTGGTTTATAATAGTAGGAAGCATAGGTATATGTGTGGATGTTTAAAGTTTATTCTGTCATTTGTTACAAGGAAATGAAACAGAATCAAAATTCCTGTAATAACATGGGCTGTACAGTATTTGTGATCCTACACTTTGAAACCTGAGTGCAAAGGTAAAATTACAACAAAAAATCTTTGTTTTCTATAATGTGGATAACCCAAGTCAATCCAGCCAAGTAAAAAATATTTTTTTACCAATTTTTAAATTTTTTTTCAGTTAACATTTCATGAATCCAATATTTTCTAAAAAAGCCTTCAATAACCTTTATCTTTCAACTATATTTAATATTTTCTCTGTCTTTTTGTTTAAATGTTAATCAATATAAGAAGATCATATAGTGGCCGACAGACAGATGGACAAAAATGATCGACAGACTAAAGACAATATGCCCCAAGATCTTTGATGTAGGCTTCATCAAAATCATTTTAATTAAAAGTCCTCCAAATGCTGTCTACAGAACTTTACCTGATGTTGTTGTCTTCGATAGATATTTATGCCACGTGCTGCATTTGAATCTGAATAATGACATGTGTTCCGTCGTCTGCCCCAGATTCCCTATTCCACCAATCACCAGCATTCCTTCCAGCGCGCGCACAGCAATGTGAAAAACTCGAGGAATTGCCTAAAGACGGAAAAATATTGTAAGCATATAACCATGGAAAGGAAAGGAATCTTTTGAATCCAATAAACCCAAAGTTTACAAAGCTTAAAAATTCTACCTAGTCAGGACACTTTGAAAGGTTTCAATACGCATAATTGCGAATGTAAATTTCAGTTTTACTTATACCTGTTCTGGGCCTTGAACATGTACAAAGTAGGCCTGTTTTTTCTCAGTGTCATACATAAAGGTGTCGTTCGAGACATCAAACTTAAATTGTTTGAAAGCCATTCCGCCATGGATGTATATCATGTCCGTGTCTGCATCATACACTGCACTGTGGCCATACAAACCTAACCAACAATAAAGAACATGTTATTGTTCATAGGCCCTAAATAGAACAAGAGGCCCAGTGGCCACATCACTCTCCTGAGCAATAATTAACCAACAAAAGCTTTAGACCATCTTTACAGTATCAGATTTGAACTAAATTATATTTACTCTACCAAAAGATGCTTTAACACAAATTTCAGCTTTTCTGGCCAACTGGTTTATGAGAAGATGATTTTTTAAGATTTTTCTCTATTTATTCCAATGTAATAAATTGAACCCCCATTGAGCCCCATCCTACTCCTGGGGATCATGATTTGAACAAACTGGAATCTACACTGCCTGAGGATGCTTCCACAC
The DNA here is from genome assembly GCA_020458035.1 of Magallana ariakensis. NCBI lineage: Eukaryota > Metazoa > Mollusca > Bivalvia > Ostreida > Ostreidae > Magallana > Magallana ariakensis. Next base: position 30,395,589 of record CM035815.1, read on the forward strand.
AAGTTTCAGCTTTTCTGGCCTATTGGTTTTTGAGAAGATTTTTTAAAAATAAAAACAAATTTTCAAAAATTAAAAATCATCTCCCCTTTAAAGAGGGTGTGGCCTTTCATTTGAACAAACTTGAATCACCTTTACCCATTAATGCTTTGTGCCAAGTTTGATTGAAATTGAATCAGCACTTTTGGAATAGAAGATGAAAATGTGAAAAGTTTACACCAACGAAAACGGCGACGACAGATGGCAAACAAATTTTGATCAGAAAAGCTCACTTGAGCCTTTCACTCAGGTGAGGTTAAAAAAGAGTGAACCCAAATTCTAGTTTCAATAACATAACATAACATAAAATACTTTATCTCTGCTGTAGATCTCTACTGACCTAGTGGCAAATAAGTGTGGTTGTTTCTGCTCCAGGCTGGCTGGTTGTCTTCATCAATTATGTTATAGATGTAGACATCACTAGAAAAGTACCTCTTGGAGGAGATACCCCCAATTACCACCAGGTACCGCTCCTTGACCAAGGTCATGGTATGCCCAGCCACTGGGTTGAAATCTTCAGGTACCTGTGATAACAAGGTGTCATTGATACTTTATGGCGCATCATCTTCTTAACAAGGGAAACAACTCAATCAACATCTTTTTTTTTTACTTTTTCATTATAGAAATAAATTCTTTAATACCGTAAATACTTTATAATAATAATCATTTTAATAAGAGAAGCTACTAATATTTTTTGCATTTGCCAATGGATTAAAGTTTGAAAAGGATAGCTTTTCACTAAGTGGTTATTAATGCTGGTTATTGGGTACACATTTGCGTTAGTCCAACAACATACATGTTTTCCCTACCGCATTTTAACTCTGTCTCCCACCTACCACTTTTTTAATGAAAATCTACCGTTTTTATCAAAATATGTTTTGTCATTTTGATGCATAACCATTTTGGAAGACTTTGTTGTCTGAAAATCTTGTCAGATACTCAAAATGAGTCTTCAAAACTTACAAAACCATAAATTACAATTGAAAAATCATCCATTTTTGGCATAGCACTATGGGAGCTAAATGGAATGCTGGGGTGCTGCCAAATTTTTTTTAAATAAATCTGTAGGTTAAGCGTGTTCTTTTTCCTGCGCACTGGTTCTTAGAGCTCGCTTCGCTCCCCGAAGCACTGCACTAACTGTAAGTTAATAAAACATTTTCCAGATGGAAATAAAACTAAATTCCCTGTAACAAGTGGAAATTCACACAAGTGGGTTCACCGTAACCATGTTTTACTGTAAATTGATAATTACATCAAGTCTTGTCCACACTCTTGCTCCAGTAGAGAATTTCCAGAATTCATTGGTCGCTTCAAAGGCACCAGCCTTGTTCTTCACAATCCCTCCATATACATAAATTTCTTGGGAAACAGGGCTGCACACAGCTTGGTGAAAATATCTGCAAATATAAATTAGAACTCTCACTTTAACCAAAACTATTGAAACATTTTGACTGAAAAAAAAACCCTCTTTCCAACAAGTTTCAAAGTTTACATTACAAATTAAACAATTAAACAAATACAAGAGTTTTAAAAGTCTATATTACTCATATATAAAAGATCCTTTGTTTTTCACTGCATCTAATAAATCCTGCAGGATTCTAAATTGGATACCTAAATTTGAATTTAAATTTGGTAGCAAATGCAAAATGTAATTTGAATTTAAATTTGGTAGCAAATGCAAAATGTAATGGGAAAAGTTAAGACAATGAAAGACAATTTTGTTTTAACCATGAAAATGGTAGCAGGCATTTATTACCATGAATTTTTTATGCTTATTCATCTTTATTTCACCACCAATTACAAATAGTGCATTAAAATTTACCATGACTCTCTACAAACTACAAATAATACTTTAAAATTGTACAATGACTTTCTACAATCATAAATAATGTATTAAGATTGTACCGTTACTCTTTACAAACTACAAATAGTGCATTAAAAAAAAATACCATGACTCCCTACAAACTACAGGAAGTGCATAGAAATTATGATCTTACCAGTTCTCTTATTCTAGTGGCTTTTAAAGTAATCCGTACCTTCCATCCGGTTGGTCAGAAGTGATGGGTTGCTCTTGAGTCCACTGGTAAGTGGATGTAGTATACTTCCAGATATCATTTAGAGCTCCATGCTCCTGAGAGTAACCCCCAAAGACGTAGAAAAAATCGGAGTTCTCTCCACAGGAAGTGACACTGTGGCCATAGCGACCGGGGATGCTCCCTGGCTTCCTCTTGCTGATTGGCTCCAGAAAGTTCCATGGGAAGACCATCATATCCAGATCATTAATACACACACAAGTTCCATGGGACTGAAAGATGGACACAATCAATCATCTCAACAAGTTGTTATGGATGAGACCAAGAAGAGGATTTTTTTTTAATAGTGAAAGTCAAAATCAAATTATTTATATTAAAACTCAGAAATGTACAATAGATAGTCCAATACAAACATTGTTGATAGCATATATATACTGGTAAATGTATGGTCAGTTAGGAAACTAGCAACACACTACTGATTTATCTTGGCCTAACTTATTTTACAAGCGCTAACACCCAAAACACAAACGCAATTTTGGTACACATTTTTATTCCAATTGCTTGCAAATATTCTACATACCAGGTATACAGAACTGTAACTCTATGATCAGTCAAACCAATTTTTTCCAAACAGCTACAGTTCTGCAGTCAACTTCAGAACTAAACAATGAAACTGTATATAACCTCCTCTCATTGAAATTTATCTCACCACTGCCTCATTGCATTAAACCATGTTCTTAAGATATGACATTATTCCACCCAGTGATGCTTTGTGCCAAGTTAAGTTGAAATTTGACTAGTAGTTCTGGAGAAGAAGTAACAAATGTAAAAAGTTTACTGACGGACAGAAGGACACTGGACAAAAAGTCACTTGAGCTTTAAGCTAAGGTCATTTAAATTGGTTCACAATACCCTATATCATTTTTTTTCTGCGTGTATCCAATTTTCACTTTGTTCGAGATGATTTCCGAAGCGTGGAAAATACCATAAATCAGCGTAAATTTGATACAAAGTTTTGTTCTTGTAAAAGAGTTCTCTCTTTCCTCATAAAGTAAACAGGTATGTAAAAGTATGGTAAACTGTGTTCAGTTTGTTTAGTTAAAGATAGAAATTGCAGGATAGGAGGACAAGCACCATATAACAGGTATGTATGAGCCTGGTTGTTTATTTAATAATCCATTGACAGGCTAATTAAAACAGTCACTTTCCTTGCATTAACTGATGTCTAATTATACCCGATTTCTGGTATATGTAACCGTACATGATCTATGAATGTTTGCGTCTCTGAAAATAATAATTGGTAATCATTTCAGGACAAATCCCCCCCCCCTTCCCCATTAAAAAAACCCTAGAATTCATGACACAGCAGTTCAATCCACCAATTAAACACCCATCTAAACTCTATATGCCACTCTACTCCTCAAACTGTCTATCACTTGCCTTGGTATCGCAGTTGGTTGGACAGACCTTGTAGAACTTATTCGCTGATGAGTGGTTTGGATCTGGTTTACACAGGTTACCAACACAGATTTCATTCTCCTTACAGCTTGGACAAAGGTTGATGGCGTAGCTCAAGTTAAATCCTGATAATACATGAATTAAATATATAACAGTTCTAATAAAATACACCAATAGAAGTTGAATCCACTTTTCATTTTCCTGTAGCATTTCTTAAAATTAAAGCTGATTAATCTAGGGTAAATGTCTGGGGAGTCCATTTCAACAGTTTGTCTTAATTTTGTCAATTGAAATAACATATACCTGTTAACCCTCCCGCCTAAGAATCTAAAAACTCCCACATCCAACCAATCCCCAGCGCCGGAGACTAAATCGTACTAAATCGGCAAACGTATTTGTCTTCCCCATACCCCCACCTCTCCCAACTTCTGAATCGTTACATGCAAATTTCAACAACCACTGAGGGGTTTTCTGTGGTTTTGGCCTAAAAAAACTTCTACGTAGCTTGGATATATCAATCCATCCAAGTACTGTCTACCAGGATCATAGTTTGACATGTTTTTGTCTAGTTTACTTTTTACGATTACTTCTGGTTTCGACTAAAATCAGTTATGTATTTTGTAATGCACCGGCCTTATATAAAAATAAGTAAAAGCTTTAAACATTCAGATTTTACTCTGAAACACCGAAGAAAACAATACACAGCCAGTGGTGTCAATAAACAAGCTCATAGGTAAAGTACCCAAGCCTTGACTAATCCCGTCTGGCCAGCACTGTCTATAAAAATCAAAGTGAATTTTGAAGACTGTGTGTTTATACAAGCTACTGATAAGAGTGTAGCACGTGGAAAAAGTGTAAAAGCATTTCACAGAGTTTTAAAAATTTACAATATTATGAGTAACGGGAATACTATAGACTTTATTACAAAGATCTTTCTAAGGCCTAAAATGATACTGGAAAAATACATGTTGAATCTATCCTACACATAAGGCAAAAATCATTTTTAACAAATATTATTACACCAGTACCGGTATTTCATTAACTGGGTTTTACTGCAAATTCAAAAATTTTCTGTGTTTATCCTAGACATCAGCATGCAGTGATGGTTCAAAATTGAACATTTATAATTAAGACTTAATTAAGGTAAGGTTTGCGGCTTGCAATTTTTAGGCACCGTACAAAAGTTACATACCATTTTGTTAACTATACTCAAGTCTATTTCTCATAAAATTGAAAAGATTTTGCCGGACCCGTTTTCAGGATTTTAAAATGTCATGTTGATGAAATGTAGATAATTTCTTGAAATATGTACATTTTATGTGTGACTATTATGGGGGTTATTTATGCTTAAAATATTCGAAAATAATACCATTATTTATACCATGATTAATTTTTATTGATTACTAATGAAATATTTCATGATAGAATAAAATGCAACAAAAGTCAAAATTTTGGACTACTTTTATGTAAATCGAAAACATCTTATTTGAAACCTTTCCAAGTCCACTGATTTCAGAAAAAACTTAATATCTTAGTATATATGTATTCTGGTGTTTCTAGAACACTATTTAAAACCATATGTTGCAGACTTCGTTTTTGTGGATATTGATAAAATGCTTGTGTCATGTTATTTTTTCAATGTACTGGTAAACTACAATTATAAAATAAGGTATCTAACATATATAATATGAACATTTGCATTTCACGTGAAAAAATGTTGTTTACGCAAAATCTTCCCCTTAGCCAAGTTGGTTAGGTGGAGATTCTCTCACATAGCAGCTTTGAAAGGTTAACAGGTATGAATAAATTTTGAACACTTTATGGTATTTTCTAACCAGCTAACCAGTAACTCGAAAGCAGAATGATAGTAACTGGTTACAAAATCAGTAATCAGTTAGACTTACAAATTATAAAAAAAATTGTATATTTTATTAACGTAATTTCATTACATACCGGTACTTTCGAGATATCGATTGATATCTAATGACTGTTAAAATAACACGTAATTATTGCTCTGTCTGATCTGCTTTTATATAATCATTAATGAAAAATACATGTATGACTTAAAATCACTGTTGTGTACCATTAATATCATTATTATCATATCTACTTTCAATGTGTTCATTATACAGATTATTTTTATTTATTAATTAAATAGCAAATTCTGTCTATATTGGACACATACATTTAAAATACGAGCCTAAAGGATGATTTTTTTAACAGTAAGATGTAGAAGTTGTCATAGGCAAACAAGATATCTGTGAGCCAATCCTCACTAGTGATACCCCCGCTCTGATGTGAATATGCAAAATAAGCAAAGTCGACATTTAACAGAAAGTTGGCATCCAATTGGTACAAAAATATATCCCACAATATGGTATGCCTATACAAATACTGTGTAAAAATTTCAAGCATCTGTGATAAATAGTTGCTGAGAAATCTTTGACGGAAATTTGTTTGAAAATTTTGGTTAAAAAATAAGCAAAGTCGTCATTTAACAGGAAGTTGATGTCCGATTGGTACAAAAATATAACCCATTTGTATGGCATGCCTATACAAATACTGTGTAAAAATTTCAAGCATCTGCGATAAATAGTTGCTGAGAATTCTTTGACAGAAATTTGTTTGAAAATTTTGGTTAAAAAATAAGCAAAGTCATCATTTAACAGAAAGTTGACGTCCGATTGGTACAAAAATATAACCCACGGTATGGCATGCCTTAACAAATAGTGTGTTAAAATTTCAAGCATCTGCAATAAATAGTTGCTGAGATAAATGTGACAGAAATTTTTGTTACAGACAGACGGACGGACTCTTCTAAAAAATAACATAATTTAATGTACTTAAAACATTTTGAAATATGGCGAATTATGAGGGTTAAATATGACTCATATCATACATAGTTCTTTGTGTATTTTAATACGAGTAACTGGTCAATCATTCAGAACGAATTGCGTTTAACCAATTAGCAATTCTGCAATCGATTGCCATCTCTAATCTTAACACATATTTCTTACACAGAAAAAGGGCCCGGGTAGATCAAATTACAAACACAACAAGAGGCCCACAGGCCTATACGGTCACCCGAGTACCATAGCGCGGTCACTTGAGTACCACAGCCAGTACATGGACTTGTTAAAGAGTTCTTTGCATTTTAAGCTTCATTTTGGAGTCTAAACCATAATTCACAAATCCTCTGACTGTTACCCCTGCTTCTATTATTTGATATTTGCAAACATCAATTCATTAAGTGGGAGAGGGGCAGGAGTCGGATTTTCTATACCCTACCTCCAGGGGCCAAAAATTGTAAACATTTGGTAAAAGAGACCTGCAAGCCTTTAATGGTCACTTGTCAATGAGTGCACAAAGCCTATTATATCTCACCACATTCTCGGGTATAAACTCTCAGTTGTCTCATTTGATTTAAGTTTCACTTTCTTATCTTCTTCAGCTATCAAAGTATTGTGAAGAAGAAGGAATTTAATGTTTACCTTGAAAATTTCAAGATGACATTAAAAATGTAAAATTGTTGACAGATGATGCACCACCAACGTCAATAGGCTACCCAAGTGACATAAGTGACCTTAAAAAAATTTGTTCACTATATGGCCATATTTGTCATCCCCCCTAAATAAAAGGCTAAACCATCTGCACCATGGGCAGTGAATCACAATCTTAGACAAAAGGCCCATGTGAGCCACATTGCTCACCTGAACAACAATAGTCATAGTAAAATCAGCTTTACCTGAGTGACTCAGGTGGCTTAAAAGGAAATATATTACACTTATTTTAAGCTGTGTGTTATTTAAGCATTGAATCATTATATTTTGAAAGATATAGTCTCATAACTGCAACGGTGTGTGCATACAAATTGAGTAACGCGTTATTCAATGCTTACATTTACATTTTTTTTAACTTCTTGCCTTGTTTGCAGATGTGATTTATACGTCAAAATTTCTGTTTTATCCTAAGGGTAAGTTCAAGGGTAAGGGTAAGGGTAAGTTGCATTTTACAGCGTTAAACGTTTGTGACGTCATAATAAAACTCGTCATTTTAACCTTTGAGTACCCTGTGTGTGTTACGGTCTTAAAACTGCAGTATCTTTCCACACACTTTACATGCAAAAAATATTTGGAATGTAAATATATCATTATGAAATGCTAATGGTTTTCAAATCATTATGCATGATGCCCAACAACAAACAAAAACGGAGTGCAAATTAGTCACCTGAGTGACTCAGGTGGCCTAAAAAGAAAATATCTCACACCTATCTTAAGCTGTGGATTATATTATTATTTAATGCTAATGGTTTGTGTGACTGTCGTTATTGGATTTATGAAATGAATCTGAGACAAAACTTTCAATGAAATTCCAACTTCCATGTGTTCCTATGAAACATGCCAAAAAGTTTTTATCATTTATCAAGCCATTATCTGGATTATACAAGTATATGAAGTTTACATTACCCCTTTGCTCTACATAGATATCCTTATCATCTGAAAAAAAAATTTGAAAAAAATTAAGATCACAATTAGTAAATCAAAAATATTAAATTGCCAATGCAAATATTTATGTTAACAATAGTTTAACCGAAACTTTTTCTCAATCTATATGGTCACTGTATGATTTGCATTTTCATAGCTCAATAAACAACAATAAATTACGCAATGCTATATACTGGTCGACTGTTTTCAAGTAAAAGGTACTTGTCACACCTTTCCTTATCAAAACAAGAAACTGATGGACCACATCACACATCAGTAAAATTACACTTGTCAACATATGACTTAAGCAGCTGCTACTATCATAAATTACAAAATCTTAATGAAAATTTATTTCAAAACAAGATTCTTGGTGAACACAAATGTTCCAACCCAAGTATTAAAACCTTTTTTAAGTTCAGGTTCAAGTCTTTCAAACAACATACTTTTTTTTTGTAATTAAATTCTATTTTTAGAATAGTAAGGTTTATAACAGATTTATAGCACGGTCATGTGAAAACAATCGACCAATTATACGCTTGGAAAAAATACAGTATTATAATAACAGAATTTATAGCATGATCATGTGACAACAATCGACCAATTATATGCTAGGGAAAAATACAAAATCACAATACAATAAATTACATAAAGAAGAATACCAGTAGTTAAAGTGATATTTATTTACCCATGTCCATTTCAAAGTAAACAGTGACTACGGCGGTGTCTGTTCTGATAGGTTCCAGATTCTGCGCTTGGCCACAAAATGTTCCCAGCAACCTGCTCTCCGTGGTGTTTCCCGATATAAAGGGAGGGACACCATCAAACACCATGAGGTGGTTCTGACAGAAAAGAAATGAACAATCAAGGGTTAATCATCGAGAAGGTTCACTCCATTAAGATAACACCCTGTATTGCAAGAAAATTCTATTCTATAACCAATGATCTGGATTATAAACAATAAAATACTAAACAAACTTAAGTTTCAAAAATTAACAAAGTTGTAAAGACTTCCTGATTTTATCCTTCTATAATTCTATTGACCATAGAATTATCTAAAGGAATAAAGGAATCTAATAACCATAAAGAAAAATAAAAAAAATTATCTTGATGAAGACAGCTAGTCCACATACATCAAACTTGCAAGAATTTATTCTGCATTAGCTTAAAGATCTCAATTCGTATACAGGAACCATAAAGTCTTGTGTTTAGCGAACTTTTCCAAAAATGGGTTTTCAAAAATACTGCGGGAGTCTGACTGCTGATATCGTTTGCAATGCTAGTAGTATGTTTACCCGGTATATACTTAACTTATAGTGTCCAAAATAACCAAATTTTAATTCAATTTTAATGTATTAGAATCTTTATTCACTGTTCCTTGCATCAAAAAAGTTCTCGCCAGTGTATTTGCCAAGGTGAAGCAAGCACTTGTCTTCAATGGGACTTCACAACTGAATCAAGTTCAAGCAGGAAGATAGATCAACTATGATGATTTGATTTTTAAAAAATTTTTATTTAATTGATGTCTCGTTATGCAGTTGGTGTTTTAACATAGTCACTGTTAAAATAGATTGATCATTTGTAAGAATTGATAATGACAATATACGACATACAAACGTTTCTTGTGCATGTTTATTTTACAATACCAAAGAAGTTGGACTATTAATTATCAATTAGAACATTACTTTGTTGTTGTTTTGGGTTGGATCCTCAATGTAATTACTTTAAAATGTTTGGAATACATTATCAACGAATGCACATTGGTGACTTTTCAAAAATCATGATTGAAAGTACATGTATCTTCGTTATTTTGGTGCATAATATATAAAGTAACAGTGGGGTTTTTTTTTCAGCATTTTACACCCAACTTTAGGGGGTGCATATCACACATGAGTGGATAGTATACACAAGATTTTACTGTAATTCAATATAAAATTTGTGTTAATACAGATTTTTAAATCTAAATTAAAAGGTTATTTATTCACGTCTATGTATTTAATAAGTAAACTACATTAGCCAATCACCAAGTGCTCTCCCCTTACCTCTCTACATCGAGTAGCAATTCCATCCACAGTGATTGTGAAACCAGCTGATGGTTGTGCAGTTTCTGGGGCATGGATGATCCAAAGACAGTGCAGGTTCTTGTTGGAGGTCGCAGACACAGGTAACTGTACACCTAATGATCCCTCCGCTTGTTCCAACACTAATCTCCCTTTGCAAGCTCGATAGCATTTCCCGCCATTTCTGCTCAAAGAGGATTTCATCATGAAAACAAGTTTGACTAACTAAAGAATACCTGGTATTCAAAGTCTGCACAATTCTAGCATATTGAGCTGGGCAAGATTAGATTCTTCCATGCAGTTTTCAAGGGCTTCGTCAACTTTGTTCATTGTTTTCTTTGAATTGGATACATACCACTACTAGTATTTCATTATGATAATTTCATGATCACAAAAGAATAAAACATGCCGAAAAATATACAATGCTGCATCAGTAACTGTGTAACATATACCACTTATGTAATCCCCCAAAACAAATAACTCAAAAAGTTAAAAATTCACAAAAATATTTACTTCAATTCCATAAAATTTTCAGCATGCAAAGTTTTCTATGTAGTGTTTTTGGAAGAAAGAACCAGTTGCAAAATCAAGTACATTGCTAAATGTCATGAACTTATATGTATGAATATATAAATTCAGAAATGAGCTAAATCAAATCTATGCTAATTTGTACAAAAGAAAAAAAAAAATTAACCAAATATCATTTGAATCAAGCTAAATAAAATATGTATACAGTAACTATTCACTTACACAGGTGAGCCGTAGTGGCCCGGGGAGCAGTGCTGACAGACCAGTCCCTCCGTGTTCCCCGTGCAGTAACACTCCCCCGTCACATTGTTACAGATCCCTTTGGAGACATCCCCATGCTGGTTACAGCTACATTTGTGACACCCTACAACAATCAAATATTTCATATTATATAATGTTTTAATTTTATCATTATATCTGCATGTATTTATCAAATACTAAAGAAGTGTCATATTTTTGTGATTTCAATAAGCCTATTACCTAATCTATAGCTATCATATTTTTCAAAACAAACACAAATATTCTACCACATCCTCATTCTTTTTTCCAAACCAGCATGAAAAATCAATTTCGATATATTTCCCTTTAAATAACTTATGTGGCCTCCCAATTGTCTTCCTAATGATGCACATGCAGTACAAATAACAAATAATTAACAAAACACAGTATATGATAAGGGACTAAAATATCCCTTTATATCACTACATATTATTTAAATTTTTTATATAAGCTTACTTATCATTCATAAGAAATAATTCACTATATTATGATAATCATATTAGGAACTGTAATATTTAAAGATCTTGTAACAAGTACAAGGGTTTCTTCAAGTATCTTGTATCACTTGCTTTCACTTATAAATTGAAAATATGTAAAATTCTCTTTCTTCAAATGTGCCTGACAAAGTGCTTTAATCATTAAAAGTTTAAAACAGATAAAAATAGCCACTTTTCAAGGGACATAACTTTGTTATAGTTGCCCTGTCAGTCACTGTGTGACTGTCTGCTATCAGTTAACATGGATAATGTAAGTTAAAGGTCAAATGACTGCAAAAACCTTTTCATTTCAAAGTGTAAATTAAAGACTTTGAAAGCATGATCAATTACAAATTTATAATAGAAAATAATTATCGAAGAGAGAAGCAAGACAGGATTCAATTATAATGTCAATCTTCATTTATTAGAAGACATGAATTTTATCATGAATTCACTCATGACTTGTCAAATATGAAACTCTATATGCTCCTATAAGCATTTGACCTTTAATGCGTTAATGAAACCGTCGAGCACTCTAAGAGCTTGGCAGAAGAAAAGCATGTTTTCTATCAGTCACCCCTGACTATCCACTATCCAATTAACAGTGAAAGTTTCTAAATGAGTGTATATTGCAAAAATTTTGCTTACCTTCTGTTGGATTGCCATAGTAACCAAACTGACACTTTTCACAGAATTGGCCGTCTGTCGAGTCCTGACATTTGTCACAAATTCCGACACCGTTTTGACAGGTGCTGTGGAAGTTGCATCCGCAATCTGTGCCGCAATCCTGACCTGTCCACCCCAAATTACAGACACATTGGTAGTCAGGTGCTCCAGAACATGTTCCGTTCACACAGTTGTGATAACATCTAACAAACAAGAAAAAAAGCATTAAAAAATCAAAAGGCACTGGCGGTTTTTGGTTGTAAAAAGTCCTTGATTGTACGGTTTAATGGTTAACTTTTATGTATGCTTGCAATAAAATTGATAAAAAACATCCATTTTAGAGCATAACTAGATAGTGCTGTTTGTCTTTGCGATTTATAGTACATACGTTTCTTTGCAATGTGTTCATCTCTTATGATTTATAGTACATGTTTCTTTGCAATGTATTCATCTCTTGTGATTTATAGTACATACTTTTCTTTGCAATGTGTTCATCTCTTGTGATTTATAATACATACGTTTCTTTGCAATATGTTCATCTCTGTGATTTATAGTACATACGTTTCTTTGCAATGTGTTCATCTCTGTGATTTATAGTACACGTTTCTTTGCAATGTGTTCATGTCTTGTGATTTATAGTACATGTTTCTTTGCAATGTGTTTATCTCTTGTAATTTATAGTACATGTTACTTTGCAATGTGTTCATCTCTTGTGATTTATAGTACATACTTTTCTTTGCAATGTGTTCATCTCTTGTAATTTATAGTACACGTTTCTTTGCAATGTGTTCATCTCTTGTGATTTATAGTACATACTTTTCTTTGCAATGTGTTCATCTCTTGTGATTTATAGTACACGTTTCTTTGCAATGTGTTCATCTCTTGTGATTTATAGTACATGTTACTTTGCAATGTGTTCATCTCTTGTGATTTATAGTACATGTTACTTTGCAATGTGTTCATCTCTTGTGATTTATAGTACATACTTTTCTTTGCAATGTGTTCATCTCTTGTGATTTATAGTACACGTTACTTTGCAATGTGTTCATCTCTTGTGATTTATAGTACACGTTACTTTGCAATGTTTTTATCTCTTGTGATTTATAGTACACGTTACTTTGCAATGTGTTCATCTCTGTGATTTATAGTACATACGTTTCTTTGCAATGTGTTCATCTCTTGTGATTTATAGTACACGTTACTTTGCAATGTGTTCATCTCTTGTGATTTATAGTACATGTTTCTTTGCAATGTGTTTATCGCTTGTAATTTATAGTACATGTTACTTTGCAATGTGTTCATCTCTGTGATTTATAGTACATACGTTTCTTTGCAATGTGTTCATCTCTTGTGATTTATAGTACACGTTTCTTTGCAATGTGTTCATCTCTTGTGATTTATAGTACATGTTTCTTTGCAATGTGTTCATCTCTTGTGATTTATAGTACATACGTTTCTTTGCAATGTGTTCATCTCTGTGATTTATAGTACACGTTTCTTTGCAATGTGTTCATGTCTTGTGATTTATAGTACATGTTTCTTTGCAATGTGTTTATCTCTTGTAATTTATAGTACATGTTACTTTGCAATGTGTTCATCTCTTGTGATTTATAGTACATACTTTTCTTTGCAATGTGTTCATCTCTTGTAATTTATAGTACACGTTTCTTTGCAATGTGTTCATCTCTTGTGATTTATAGTACATACTTTTCTTTGCAATGTGTTCATCTCTTGTGATTTATAGTACACGTTTCTTTGCAATGTGTTCATCTCTTGTGATTTATAGTACATGTTACTTTGCAATGTGTTCATCTCTTGTGATTTATAGTACATGTTACTTTGCAATGTGTTCATCTCTTGTGATTTATAGTACATGTTACTTTGCAATGTGTTCATCTCTTGTGATTTATAGTACATACTTTTCTTTGCAATGTGTTCATCTCTTGTGATTTATAGTACACGTTACTTTGCAATGTGTTCATCTCTTGTGATTTATAGTACACGTTACTTTGCAATGTTTTTATCTCTTGTGATTTATAGTACACGTTACTTTGCAATGTGTTCATCTCTGTGATTTATAGTACATACGTTTCTTTGCAATGTGTTCATCTCTTGTGATTTATAGTACATGTTACTTTGCAATGTGTTCATCTCTTGTGATTTATAGTACATGTTTCTTTGCAATGTGTTTATCTCTTGTAATTTATAGTACATGTTACTTTGCAATGTGTTCATCTCTGTGATTTATAGTACATACGTTTCTTTGCAATGTGTTCATCTCTGTGATTTATAGTACACGTTTCTTTGCAATGTGTTCATGTCTTGTGATTTATAGTACATGTTTCTTTGCAATGTGTTTATCTCTTGTAATTTATAGTACATGTTTCTTTGCAATGTGTTTATCTCTTGTAATTTATAGTACATGTTACTTTGCAATGTGTTCATCTCTGTGATTTATAGTACATACGTTTCTTTGCAATGTGTTCATCTCTGTGATTTATAGTACATACGTTTCTTTGCAATGTGTTCATCTCTGTGATTTATAGTACACGTTTCTTTGCAATGTGTTCATGTCTTGTGATTTATAGTACATGTTTCTTTGCAATGTGTTTATCTCTTGTAATTTATAGTACATGTTACTTTGCAATGTGTTCATCTCTTGTGATTTATAGTACATACTTTTCTTTGCAATGTGTTCATCTCTTGTAATTTATAGTACACGTTTCTTTGCAATGTGTTCATCTCTTGTGATTTATAGTACATACTTTTCTTTGCAATGTGTTCATCTCTTGTGATTTATAGTACACGTTTCTTTGCAATGTGTTCATCTCTTGTGATTTATAGTACATGTTACTTTGCAATGTGTTCATCTCTTGTGATTTATAGTACATGTTACTTTGCAATGTGTTCATCTCTTGTGATTTATAGTACATGTTACTTTGCAATGTGTTCATCTCTTGTGATTTATAGTACATACTTTTCTTTGCAATGTGTTCATCTCTGTGATTTATAGTACACGTTTCTTTGCAATGTGTTCATGTCTTGTGATTTATAGTACATGTTTCTTTGCAATGTGTTTATCTCTTGTAATTTATAGTACATGTTACTTTGCAATGTGTTCATCTCTTGTGATTTATAGTACATACTTTTCTTTGCAATGTGTTCATCTCTTGTAATTTATAGTACACGTTTCTTTGCAATGTGTTCATCTCTTGTGATTTATAGTACATACTTTTCTTTGCAATGTGTTCATCTCTTGTGATTTATAGTACACGTTTCTTTGCAATGTGTTCATCTCTTGTGATTTATAGTACATGTTACTTTGCAATGTGTTCATCTCTTGTGATTTATAGTACATGTTACTTTGCAATGTGTTCATCTCTTGTGATTTATAGTACATGTTACTTTGCAATGTGTTCATCTCTTGTGATTTATAGTACATACTTTTCTTTGCAATGTGTTCATCTCTTGTGATTTATAGTACACGTTACTTTGCAATGTGTTCATCTCTTGTGATTTATAGTACACGTTACTTTGCAATGTTTTTATCTCTTGTGATTTATAGTACACGTTACTTTGCAATGTGTTCATCTCTGTGATTTATAGTACATACGTTTCTTTGCAATGTGTTCATCTCTTGTGATTTATAGTACATGTTACTTTGCAATGTGTTCATCTCTTGTGATTTATAGTACATGTTTCTTTGCAATGTGTTTATCTCTTGTAATTTATAGTACATGTTACTTTGCAATGTGTTCATCTCTGTGATTTATAGTACATACGTTTCTTTGCAATGTGTTCATCTCTGTGATTTATAGTACACGTTTCTTTGCAATGTGTTCATGTCTTGTGATTTATAGTACATGTTTCTTTGCAATGTGTTTATCTCTTGTAATTTATAGTACATGTTACTTTGCAATGTGTTCATCTCTTGTGATTTATAGTACATACTTTTCTTTGCAATGTGTTCATCTCTTGTAATTTATAGTACATACGTTTCTTTGCAATGTGTTCCATTGCCCATGTATCCCTGTTCACACAAACATTCGTAGGAGTCTTCCGGTCCTTCTGTGTTGATGCACTCTGCTTTCTCGTGGCATTTATGCAGACCCAGACGGCACTCGTCAGCATCTAAACACTGGTGGTAAGTCCAGTTTGTGTGTCCACTGAAGGTCTGGTTTGTTACCAAGGAGTGCGAACTCACTATTGAGTCACAGGATCCATCAGATGGCCCTAAATGCAAATGAATTTAATTTTCAAAAATATTGCTCAAAACTATGTCTGTAATCTTTGCTAGGCTAGGTAATAATTTGCTACTTTTTAAGGAGGTCATCACACTTGCCTTGCAAAGTTGTATTTCTGTGGGCAACAGTAACTAAACGCAATCATTTTAATTAAATCTGCCTTAAAATTGATCATGACCTTGAAACTTACAATTCATTTTCAATGTCACCAAGTACAAGAGATATGTTGAATTTTGTAAGGTTCATTTTTGGTTGATTTTGTATTGAGCACAATTAGCCTGATTTTTGTTGTTTAGTAGTCGCATCTGATCAAAGAGGTTAATTTTTTTCAACACTCAATCCCTCTTAAATTTGCATATTGCTGTATGCATATTAGTGTAGAAAAATTAATGTATTTTTCTTTTGCTGCCCTTTTGATTTAAATTCTTGGTAAATAATTCCTGGCCATCCCAAATATGTGAGCAAGTCATTCCATTTTCTTCTGTTTAATGCATAGTTTATAATAAAGTAAAATAATGCTGTTGTAATGCCATTTTAGCAATTTAATGATTAGCATGATTAATTTCATAAAGTTATAAAAGCAAA
Source organism: Magallana ariakensis (assembly GCA_020458035.1). Taxonomy (NCBI): domain Eukaryota; kingdom Metazoa; phylum Mollusca; class Bivalvia; order Ostreida; family Ostreidae; genus Magallana; species Magallana ariakensis. The sequence goes on from CM035815.1 coordinate 30,412,435, forward strand.
GTAATGCTCACTGGAATTGTACTTGGCCTCATTAATTAATGTGAAATTTTAAAATCTAGCTGGCCACCATTATTCACCATTAAATTGTTATGTAATTTTTTTAAAGAGTTGATGTAAGATATAAGATATATTTTTCATCTTTTTATCTCACTTATTTGCAGTATATGATATCAGTAGAGAAACTTTTTTTAAATTCAATCTGTTATCATCATTGATAAAAATTGATATTTTTTTAAATCTTTTTTTGAATTGACAAAAATAGAGCTTTTTTTCCTTAACTTCAATTTCCAAATACATGTACTTTCCATTACAACAAAAACGGCAAAAATACAATAGCTTTGTAAAGTGCTTGGATACCATAATGTTTCTTTCAAATCAAATTTTTATTTTTATAAACAACATCTTCAGAAAGATAGCAAAACTTGTTAATTTTAGGATACTGAGGATGAGAGTCATTGGACAATCTCAAGGAAATAAGGTAGCCCTGTGGTCATGTTAAATGACTCTTAGATGAAGCATAAACAAGTTGTTTACTGTTACTGCAGACCTCTTCAGAGATTGTGTCAGTCTAATTCAATACATGTAATTACAACGTCTATGGTAATTTTTCACAAACACATGAATCAGTGCTCCATATAGCTGTCTTCTTCCTTGTTTGACAGCCAACCATACAAACAGTTCTGCGCAAAAATCAGGTCTGAGGATGATAACTAACTCAGCCAATGAGCACTTACCAGGAAACCCACCGCCCACACACTTCCCGATTTTGGGATTGTTGGAGTCTCCACACCACCCACAGCCAAATCTCTCCAGACAGGAAGTACAGTTTGGCAGGGTGGAGCAGTCCAGACAGTAATGAATCTGCTTTCCCTCAAAGTCCACCCAATCCTGACATTTGCCATGAATGAAGTGAGAGCTGTAGTGGTTGAATGGGAAGCACGTTTTGCTTGTTTCACACCAAAAACATTCATTCCTTTCCGAAATGCAAGAGGAACAATTCTTCTTTCTGAAAAAAAAGGCCAAATTTTGTACTGGTTGGTTGTTTCACACCAAAAACATCCGTTCCTTTCCAAAACACAAGAAAACAATTCTTCTTTCTGAAAAAAAAGTCCAAATTTTATACTAGTTGGTTGTTTCACCAAAAACATTGTTCCTTTTAGATATACAAGAGAAACAGTTCTTTCTAAAAATAAAAATGCATAGTCCTCTGTTGTCAGTGAAATCATAAACATTTTCCATGGAAATATCTCAGGTAGAATAGAGTAATACTCGAGTATTACTCTATTCTACCTGAGATATTTCCATATATCAATCCAACTGGTTTGTATTATACATACAAATCTATCAAATTTCCTCAACCCAATACATTAGCCATCTTCTACAGTAAAACTACATGGGTTCAGCTACCGGTAGTTTTAAATGATGTGGATTTACTTGATTGCTATATCCATAGTATCAACATTCGTTAAAAAACATACCCTGTATAGCAATTTTCATGATATGGGGTTTGCCAGCAACTAATGAATAAAGGGGACCTCATGCAGTCTTTATCCAAGTTCCCATTGCAAAAATCTGCTTGCTGAGCACTTGACAACAGTAGAGGAGTTGACTTATCTATGATAGCATACACAGGGTTTGCCAGCAACTTCTGAATAAAGGGGGGACCTCAGTTTTTATCTAAGTGCTCTGCTTTTTTTCACTTTCTATGCAAACCGCTTGACAGCTACCTACAATGTACAGAGCTGTGGGGGTACACAGCTGTGGGGGTACAGGGTTCACACAACTGTTCTATAGGTCAGGAAGTAAGTGTTATACTCACTCATCGCATAGCTCTCGACACTGGCTTGGATCGGTGACCGTGTTGGAAGTGAACCGGCCTCGGCGATGGCATTGTTCTTCCAGCCTTTGCCATTCACAAAGAGGGTCCTGGCGAACAACAAAAAAAAAGATTAATCTTAGACCACATGCTTCTGCTATAAAAATCTTCTGGAAATTTTTGTACATATTGTTTAAAGAAGGAATTTTGTAAAAGTGGTAGTTTTGCAATGCAAAACATGTACTATAGTATCATACTTTCTATAAATGCTTTTGATAGTCACTGTGAGGAAAAAGAGGATAAAACTGCTTTATATTGTAAGACTGCTGATTCAGTGCCAATTGTTACAAATCATATTTAACTGGGTGCACACAAGGATATCTAAACATGACCAAAAACTGAAAGAATTTCACATCTTTTTTGTTATCTATGAATAAATTATTCCAAAATGCCTTCTTGTTCAAAATCATTTTAAATTTCGTATTATTGATAAAAACATGGATCAAAAAAACTTTTCAGATAACTTGTTTTTATAACTTTAAAATCAAATTACACTATCTCTCTAAACCTTTCTAAAAAAGGCAAGCTTGTATGTAAACTCTGTATTAATTTGCCATTTCAAATCAATCCAACAATGCAATGTACTGATGAATCATTGGTGGCTTAATATTAATGGACTTTTTACCCAGGAATTACCATCGTCAGAAACCCACAGTCGGTCTCGCTTCTCTTACCTTAGGTAAGTAAGAGAAGCGAGACCGACTGTGGGTTTCTGACGATGATGAATTACATCGGCAACAAATTATGAGATACAGTCTGTATCTTTAATTTACACAAAGGAATCAACAAAACATCATCCCCCCAATAAAACAGTAAAAATTTGACATTCCACGAAAAATCCCCCCCCCCCCGTGAATTTGAAAGATTTGGAAGCAACCTGTGAGCATGCTGTACAGTCTACAAAGTCTGGACAAGTATAACAGTCTTTGGGGTGCGTAATCAGCAGCTTGTCTTGATCTGGGCCACACCATCCAGTAGAGGCCGTCTGATTGGCTGCCTTCCTGACACACTGTCTGTTACTGGGGCACCAGCCACAACTGGCGTCCATCATACAGGCCATGCAGTTTGTGTAATTACTGCAGCCATCACTGGAATAGCACAGGACACTCAAAATCAGTTACTTACATACTGTAAACTTTTATTCATGGGCTAGAAAGTTTTGCTATTTTCACAACAACCTCATAGTTACAAGTACTTCTAACAGTCACTAACCAATTTTTTCAACTGGTAAATTGCAAAATAGTCTTATGGCATAGAAGTTTGTTTATAAAAGTAGTAGACATTTCTTATACAATATGTTAAGTCCAATTTTCATACTGAAACATTGCTTAAATACAAAAGATCCCATGGACCACATTATATAAGTGATTATTTTATCATTGCAAACAAAATAAGAATAACCCTATAAAGCATTACAGTTCTATTTCCAAAATTTAAATGAAAGACAGGTATTTATAGACAGTCTAAATTTGTTATCTGAACTTGATGGTGCTAAGAAAAAAATTACATGTGTAAGATATAAAAAAGTTGAAAGTTGGATGGAACTTCCAACTCGCTTAGGCATAAAATTGGTTTTTGAGATAATGATGTTTGAAATGCTAAAGTTAGACTCAATAAAAAGAAAGCTTACAAAACGAAAATTCCCTTTTTTTTTTACTCTTAGTAAATTAGCAATTACTTTATGTGCAAAATAATAGACCACTATATTTTTCCTAATAGCAGTGAAATATCTAAATTAAGGTGACTACAAAAATTGATTGGGGAAATCCTGCACAATGGCTAGATAGCTGTCAATTTCTTAGAATTCTAAGCAAGAAAACCAAACTTTTTTGATTTATTCATACCTGTGAAACATTTCCAGAAACTCAGTGTAAATTTGAATGCTGTTTTTGTTGAGACCTATCCCAGCATTCCACTTGACAGCTACGGTGGCGTTGCCTTGGCTATTTAAGTTCGGCTCAGTCTTGGCTTCCAGTAGAAAGTAATATTTGCGGTCTCTAGCAATGCTAGGAAATATTGGAGCATTGCCCTTCCTCTGCATCATCAGAATTTGTTTAGTAGAGGAAAATGTCATATTTCTTACCAGTTCCTTTGATAGAAATAAAAACATAAAAAATACCATAACAAGATATTTGTGAGCCAATGCTCACTAGTGATACCCCCGCTCTGATGTGAATATGCAAAATAAGCAAAGTCCTCATTTAACAGGAAGTTGACGTCCGATTGGTACAAAAATATATTCCACAATATGGCATGCCTATACAAATACTGTGTAAAAATTTCAAGCATCTGCGATAAACAGTTGCTGAGAATTCTTTGACGGAAATTTGTTTCAAAATTTTGGCTAAAAATAAACAAAGTCCTCATTTAACAGGAAGTTGACGTCCGATTGGTACAAAAATATATTCCACGATATGGCATGCCTTAACAAATAGTGTGTAAAATTTCAAGCATCTGCGATAAATAGTTGCTGTGAAATCTTTGACGAAAATTTGTTTCAAAATTTTGGTTAAAAAATAAGCAAAGTCGTCATTTAACAGGAAGTTGACGTCCGATTGGTACAAAATTATATCCCACAATATGGCATGCCTTAACAAATACTGTGTAAAAATTTCAAGCATCTGCGATAAATAGTTGCTGAGATAAATGCGACAGAAATTTTTGTTACGGACGGACAGACAGACACACAAGGGTAAAACAGTATACCCCCTTCTCCTTAGGAGCGGGGGTATAATAATAACATGGATCTTTATCTCCTATACAGAGGATTTTTCCTGGCCAATACAATGGCTTATACTGTATTTTATATTTAAATTGAAAGGAGAATGTTTCCATAAGACTGTAATGTCTGATAGAGTAAAAGACTTGTAGATAAAGATAAAACGGATCCAAGTTTTAAGTTCACATATTGTACGAAAGTGTTTATAAATTGTATGAGAAAAGTGCAGACATTCAGAATGCCTGAAAAAATTCCGCAAATCAGCTGCCATGTCAAAAGATAAGGACTTCTTATCCAAACTAGAGGTACTGTGAGCAAGCTAATGATTGATACCCCCCGCTAAGAAAAATAATCATAACTCAAGTATTTTTCTATTATAGAAAATGATGGATGCTATCTCATTAACCGTCCATGTACTATCAATAACAACTGCTCTAATTTTCTAAAATTGTTAATGCTAATATGAGTACACAAACCAATTTCTATTATTTAAATTCCATTTTATTTCAACTTAACTGTTAATTCATGAAGACATTTGCATTCTTATGATAACAAACATTACTGAAATCAAACAATAATCCACATGTCAAGCAGCCATTAAATGTTTTGAATTTTTGGTATCCCGAGCCCGATATTTTTCCAAAATATTTTTTCCACCAAAAAAAAGAAAAAAATAAAATACATCAGGGCAGGCCATTTCCAGATGGGCAGGTGGGGATGATAATCTAACAATTAATTTTAATTGACCTGACACATGCAAGCTTTGTGTCAAATTTTACCTTCTGATCATTTCCATTAATACAAGACATGACACAGACAGGAATAAAGCGGTTTTTAAACAATGACCTTGACCTTGCCCGAATGACCTTGGGTTAAGGTCATGACACACCCTCAGGTCATAAGCAATCTTTGTGTGAAGTAAGAACTTCCAATGTTTCTCCATAAGAAAGATATGGACCGGACATGAATTTTGTACTTTTCCTGCCCTGACCTTGACCTTGCCCGAATGACCTTGGGCCAAGGTCATGACATACCCTCACGTCATAAGCAATCTTTGTGTGAAGTAGAAACTTCCAATGTTTCTCCATAAGAAAGATATGGACCGGACACGAATTTTGTACTTTTCCTGCCAGTGACCTTGACCTTGCCCAAATGACCTTGGGTCAAGGTCATGACACACCCTCAGGTCAAAAGCAATCTTTGTGTGAAGTAGGAACTTCCAGTGTTTCTCCATAAGAACGATATTGACCGGACACAAATTTTGCACAGACAGATGGACGGACGGACGGACGGACGGACCGACGGACAGACAGACAAGGTGATTCCTATGTACCCCCAAACTTCGTTTGCGGGGGGTATAAATATCAAAATAACAAAAAACACAGGTACATGTATACATATATACAACTTACTGCATTCTGAATAGAGCTGTCATTGCTTAGAAACATAAAGGTGTATGCATTTATGGATTCTAGGTACATGGTCAAGTCACTCATCCCTCTTACAGGGGGTACTTCAAGCGGCCAGATGTAACCATGGAAACTAACATAGAGGGAATCCCTTTCTTGGCTGTGTAGATAATTGATTGGGACTTTAATCCTTGTGGCAGATAATTCACCCACAAACTCCACCTGTAATGATATGCATCACATTCTATCATCAAAACGAAAGAGAGAGAGAGAGAGAGGAGAGAGAGAGAGAGAGAGAGAGAATATAGTTCACAATTCAGATATACAATATATAGTATCAGCCTTTATAAAGGCCTACAGATGATACATTACTCTGTAGACCTTTTACACCCTGCTAACATATTCTGAGTAAAGAGTTACCTTATCTGGCTGTGAATTGAGTAAAGAGTTACCTCATTTGAGTAAAGAGTTACCTCATCTGGCTGTGAATTGTTTCTTGGATGAAAAAAGCTGGCTTTCTGAATACCACCGGGGACCTCTGCTAAACTGCACTGGGCAATATTTGTCCAGCTCGGACTCGAATTGTTCCACCATCCTATGATTCCAGATGCTGTGTTATCTGCTCTTTGGCAAGATCCCTCTGGTACTACAGCACAAAAGACCACTAAACATGCAGTACTTAACTAACATCACAAGCCACACCCAACATAAAATTTACTGAAATGCAATACTGTGCTTAAAAGCATTAACCATGTTTTAAAAATTTGATGTCTTTTTTAATCATGAAAGAGCTAACAAGAAACAATGTTTCACAACATGCTATTTAACACGCTACTTCAAATTTGTTTTTCATTTAAATCCACAGATTTATTGGGGGGGTTTACATTTTCATACCTGCTTTCTGCTGGCATGTTGAGTTTTTCACACACCAGGAGCATTCCACTTGATAAAACCGTCGTCTTGGAGATGCAGTGGTCAACTTGACCCCTTGACCTTGCAACATACATGCTTGACAAGTTTTAAGATGGGAACAAATTCCTTGGCAATGATACGGCAGTGCTGATAACTCATCCCCATAACACATCTGAAAAGGTATCACAAATTATTATCATAATATGCTTAAATTTTCCATTTCAAAATGTAGGATGAATTATAAAGATAACATAACACATCTGAAAAGGTATCACAAATTATTATCATAATATGCTTAAATTTTCCATTTCAAAATGTAGGATGAATTATAAAGATAATTTCAGAAAACCTTGTGACAGTCATTGTGATAAAATAGGCTAGCTAGAACACATGTGAAAAATGACCACATTAGGGTCTAAAATTGTACAAAAAAATGAACATCTTATTTCTAATAACTTTCTTTAAAACACTTTCATAGGTTTACTTTGCACAGGTAAACAAAGAGAGTTTTAATGATTATCGATTTGATCCAAAGCCCTACTTTTTAAATTTACATAAAACCTGAAGCATGTACATGATGTAAGATTTCAATTTTTCTTTTTGAATTATCAAAGGAAAAACTTAAAGCTGCTTGGTCCGATTTTTTGTCAAATTTTGTGTATGCTTTTAAACAATGGTGATGCTAAGTATATGTATAATAATAGACATTGCAGTAGTTTTCCCGGTTAATTAAGCCAAATTTCAATGAAAAAAATACGTACAAAATTTGTTAACAAAACAAACGACATAAAAGGGTATCGTCTTATTTCGCCTCATGTTAAAATTCGCCCGACGTGGAGTCCAATATGGTTGTATTACGACTTTGACACCGCTATAAATAAAGGTCATAATGTTCAGGCAAATTAAAATTAACCTGTGTACATTTTGTTCGCTAATATTTCTGAAGTTTGCTTTGTTTACAATCGATGCATAACATGCGGGTTAAATAAATCAAATCATTCGGGGGACGAAACCAAACGGTTCCATTTTCTAAAGATTCCCATGATGCATTTTGGTTTGTTTTTTCGTTTGCCCAAAGAGAAATTATTATATTTACTTTGAATATTTCTAGCTTTGAAAGGAGACTGATTCTGCTGGTGTAATTTGGAGAAAAGCCATAACTTTCTAAGATAATTGGTTTGTATGGAAAATTATTTGATACTGTAATATCCAAAAAATCAGACCAAGCAGCTTTAAGGTGGGTCATGGGTTTACCCCATAAAAAATCTCACGAGAAAACATACCCTGAAAATTTATCAAATCGTTCTTTAGGATTTACAGTTCATTATATAAAATTTGTATCAAATTTGCCTACGCTATTTTAGTGCAATACTGTTTTAAACTTAGTATCATTTGTGGTGCTGGTTTGACGCATTCCTAATGAATATATAGGAAAATGAGCACATTTCTCTTCTTTTCAAGATGGAGTTATTTTAAGAAATTGTAAATAACTTTCAAACAATTTAGACGAATTTATCAACTGTTTCTGTGCGTAAAAAATACGTGATTTACAAATTATTTATGTAAAAAAAAGTAAATGTGTTCTTGCTAGATTTTTTGCTATTTTATTTTGTGTTTTGATTATTCTACCGAAAATTGTCACATTTCCGTATCTGACGTCATGAGTACAACGTCAAAGTGTTTTGAACATTTTCCACTTATTTAGTGATAGCAATCACCTAATAATTAAAATTAAGACTGCTTAAGCTAAAAATTTTCCAGATTCAGAGTTCAAAGGATGACGCGGATTTTTTTTTTACATTAAAATTGCCCACAAAATTACAGAAATGAGAAGACATTGTATATACATGCAGGTCGTATATATACACGTTGTACAAACGTAACATTGTTTACTGTTAACGTGATAGTTTTCCTGATGATTAGAACGCTCATCACAATAAATTTTCTTAAGCAAATACAATGTATATTTCTAATAAAAGTGATGTGATTTTTATGAGAATATAAAGATATTAAACATACTTTTTTTATGAAATCGAAATTATTAATATGGGGAGGGCATAGCCTCCCGTGTACCTCCAGTTTTTATGGGCTCGTATAAAACTAGATTCTTGTAATATAACGGCAATTTAAAATTGTATAGAAATACATCTGTTCAGTCGATATTTGAAATATTTAGTAAGAAATATTGAGGTAAGCTTAATTTTATCCTTATTTTTCTTATTCAGATGATACAGAACATATTTTCATATTTAAAATCAAGAGGAAGAGCGGGGTACCAAATTTGTAGGCGTCTGCAAGTCTAGATTATCAGGTTCCCTCTTTCCATCTGCTTGGTCGGAATATTATTTAATGTAAATAATCTCGAATCTAAAAAAAAAACCGGATGATATTCGCACATATAAGCGTTGGGTTTTTATTTACTGATCAAGATCTTCACAACTAATTTAGAAAATAGGTTTCTCCGACAGTCCTCATCCTTATTTTTCGATCATAATAGTTACATGACGCAATAACCTATTAAACGCTTGAAGTGTTTTTCTTTGTTAATGAATTTTTGGCGAAGCGGAAGACCGAACTATTCTCTCTCTTTCTCTCTTTCTCTCTTTCTCTCTCTCTCTCTCTCTCTCTATCTCCTGAGACTTCACCACTGGCATTTAAATTAGTTTTTATGTACATATCACATTTCACATTGACTGAAAATTTACGCTCCGATTCTTGCTGATTAATGTCCTAATTATGATGTATTGATTTCTTTCTGCATTTCCTACTTGTGATTCGTACATGAAGAATGAATATGAATTACTTGTTTTAACACTATAGTTATTATACTTATACATGATAGCGTTATTATCACACCGAGCATTTGGCGTTAGAGAGAGAGAGTGAAGCGGGAAATCTTGGGATGTCTCCGTTATGACGTCATAAACGAATGTGCACAAAACGGCCACTCGAGTTGTCTAAATTGCGTACAGAATTTGATGATGAAAGCAAAGCCACGAATTACCTTAACAAAACCTTCAGATCATAAAACATAAAATGTCACTTATCTGAAATTAGTGGATTGAATTAAATTTAAGTGTGTTAAATTATGGTTTATAAACAATTTTTAATTAACTGTGTACCTGTGTATATTCTGTATTTGTTTGTAGTATTTCCTTTATTATATTTCTATTTTGTGTTTTAACACTTATAGTGCGTGGATCAAATTAGTTGAACTGAAAACAAAGGAAGAAAGATGCAGCAAGCTTTGTTAACTGGTAACAGTGAGTTGGATTGATAAAATATGTAATTGCATGGGCATTAATGTGGTGCAAGGGGGACATTAATCTAGACGAAAATAGTAGATTTGTCGACATATAGAATACGAGGGTTGTCCAAAAAGTTCGTGGACACATGTAATAGTACTCAGAATACACGGCGTAATTATCAAGAATGTATTATAATATTTTAATATAGATTATAATATGTATAAAAATCAGAGCAATGTACATTTTTGTTATAACGATGTTTCTATATCATCGTAGTCGTAGTAAAACTAAAAGTAATATGCCGCATTCACCGTTTGGTCAGAGGATACAATCGCATTCTCCATCAAAATATGGCTTGTGCCACTTGTGAACAAGTAAACTCGAACTATTTCGATGTTTTTCCTGTTTCCTCCAGCGTTTGTTTTATTTCTATCAGTGTTTTACCTCAGTCGACACAATTTTATGACGGCGTGCTGTTCTGTGCGGTCAGCTGACGTCGCTTTTTCAGGCGTTTTTAGAACATGTTTTTGTCGTAATATTTTTCAAAAGTTCACTGCTACTTTGATAATAGCTTCAAATGATGTACGAAATGAAGATCACCATACAGACTACATCACAATAGAAGATAATAAAGTTTTGAAATTTTTTATAAAAACTGTAAATATTTATATCTAAAAACTAAATTGCAAAGTTTGGAAAATTTTTACACTGGGTCATGCGTCCTTTCAGTTACCCTTCGATACATTAAAATTTTAGTTTATTTCTATGGAAAACACTCAAAACCACTTTAGTTTGATTTGAAATTTCATGACTAAGATTTAGATATACAATATGTACCGGTACATATAAACCCATTCAAAATGAAAAAAAACGCAAGCTTTGTGTCAAATTTTACCTCCTAGTCATTTCCATTAATACAAGACATGACACAAACAGGAATTAAGCATTTTTATAAACAATGACCTTGAACTTGCCCAAATTACCTTAGGTCAAGGTCATGAAACACCTTCAGGTCATGAGCAATCTTTGTGTGAAATAAGAACTTCTAATGTTTCTACATTAAAAAATTACTTTTCCTGTCAATGACCTTGACCTAGCCCAAATGAATGTGGGTCAAGGTCATGACACAACCTCAGGTCATAGGCAATCTTTGTGTGAATTAAGAACTTATAATGTTTCTCCATAAGAAAGATATGGACTGGATACAAATTTTAAACTTTTTTCTGTCAGTGACCTTGACCTTGCCAGAATGACCTTAGGTCAGGGTCATGACAAAACCTCAGGTCATAAGCAATCCCTGTGTGAAGTAAGAACTTCTGATGTTTCTCCATACGGAAGATATGGACCGGACACAAATTTTGCACTTGTTCTGTTAGTGACCATGACCTTACCCAAATGACCTTGGGTCAAGATCATGACACACCCTCAGGTCATAAGCCCTCTTTGGTGAAGTAAGAACTTCCAATGTTTCTCCATAAGAAAGATATGGACCGGACACAAATTTTGCACAGACAGAAGGACGGACGGATGGACTGACAGACGGACAGACAGACAAGGTGATTCCTATATACCCACCCAAACTTCGTTTGCGGGGGTATAACTAAGCATTCAAATTTCCAATTAAAAAAATAAACCCTCAAAACCCATTCAAGATTTCATGATCAATGCAATCTGCAGATCATTCAAAATTTCTACAAAAATTAAATATCTATCTTATGGATAATCGAGCCTGCAAGTCTTAGAATGTGAGCTTGCACAACTAATTAGCCACAAGCGGCAACTTCTGTTTATATTTTAAATGCATGCGCATATCTAATCTTTGTAATATTTAAGGAAAAAGGAATCATTCTTTGAGTATTATGAGGTGATAATTTTGGTCGGGACGTGATTAAATCCAATAAAGCCCGAAGGGTTTATGATAGATTTGATCACGCCCCGACCGAAATAATCACCTCATAATATTTAAAGATTGATTCCTTATTACTTATAGTTATATAATTTTCAGCCATTTTACGATTATATATTTGAATACATGTATAGATAAGCAAACCCCACTTGCATCCCAAATATATGTCATTTGAAGTTATTGGTCTTTATAGTACAAAATTGATGTGAAATGTTATCAAAGGCAAAGACACTAAAAGAAGTTAATATTTTGGATTAAAAGGCAAATATTTTTACAATAATCACAAAAATCTACTCTTTCTGAGAATTTTTTGTCTTCTTGAAGAAAGGGTTACTTCTTTACTTTGGTTCATGCACTTGTATTTGGACTGAATTGTAATTTGTTCTCATTGGTGGGTAAGTCATTGGTTCATCTTTAGATTGGGTATGTAAATTCTGACCAAATTATTTATTGTTCATTAAAACACTCAATACAATGACCACCATACCTCAGGTTTTGTCCGATGAACACATCCTGGTTTCTTGATATCCGTTCTGTTCCTGCAGATGATGCATTCCAGATTGTCGTAGCATGGATACGGCATGTCGTCTGCATAATCGTTCATGCAGTAGTCTTTGTCCTGGCTGATTTCAGACTAGAAATTTTTTTTTAAAATCAATTTTCCATTAAAGCAGTTAATTCCCAAAGTCACTAGTCTAAGAATGTATTACTGATTATCATGGCCTGTGTTATATTACTATGGATAATTAAAATTTTATTAAGTATTGCATTAGTTAATGACTTGGTACAGAAAAAAATCTGTTATGAGAACAACACACTATATTCCCAGAAACATTCAATTTTTGTTGTTGTTGGAAAAACAAGTATGCATAATGCATAGAATACCTATTGTACCTTCTTGAATATTTAAGCCATAATGCTATATTTTTCTACTATTTTTTCTTGTTAATTAGAATCATTTTGCTGGAAATAATAAAACAGTACAATTCAGTTATCATGTCACATCCCTTATAATTCTTTAAGGCTTTTACCATTTAATCTATATATTATTTTTATTTTTTTCAACATCAGTTACTAAATATAGATTTCATTGCAGCAGCTTCTGTAACATAATCATCTTAATACTTGTCTTGGTCGATAGAGAACACATTGATGAACTGAATTCTCATAGCCTCTCATAGCCTCTATTGATTACAAGACAAACTGCAGCTCTTCTCTTTAATTTTGTGTTTTCATCAAAATACAGCACATTCCTTAACCCAAAAGCAGCAATGATCAAATGAAATTTGAGAGTCAGTCATTTAGAGTTATAAGCAAGATACAGGCCTCACAATTCTTTCTCAAGTAAACAAGGCTCGTGCCCTGTTTTTGTTTACATTAGTTCTCAATATATCAGTAAAAGTTTTTTTTCAAGCTGATTTTTCCATCTTCTTATTCATGTTGCATAAATAAACAGATCTTAATGTTTACCACATTGAATCTCCGGAAATTTCACTTCAACGATCAAAATGTAAACAAAAGCTTTGTTTAAAGAGCAAAGAATTGTAAGCTCTGTAACTTCCTTATAACTCAATGAATGACACTTAAATTTTGGTTGCCTATTAAAAATGCCTTACTGAAGCATTGTAAACATTAAAATCGGGAAAATAATTTTTGACCAAAATCGTGACCATGCCCCTTTAATACTTATTCCATTTTTGAGTGTTATTTTGTAAATTGCTATATTAGGCAATATTTTTATGTGTTTTTGTGATCTGATTTTGATTTATTTTGTTATATTGGGATAGTGACAATTGGATAACAAGTTTTCTTTTCATCAATAAAAGTATGACTGGACTTTCAACATTCTATATTAAATACTATTCAACAGAATAAAATAAGTCATATGCTATACCAAACTTTCTGTTTTGTTGATTTCAGAAGTACCAACGAATTACTTAGCAATGTTGATGAAGAATGTAGTGCTTTCGTAAAAAGGGTAATGTGTTAAAAAATGTTTACATTTGCCGAATGTTTCATATTGGAATCAACTTTTATGTGTTTCAATCGTTCTGTCGACCAAAACTTTGTGCAAGTTGTTAAAGGGAAGAAATATAATGTCATAATATTAAGGAAGGAGTCTTCTCGTTATCAGACATACTTCTTATATTAAGAAATTCATAATATTTTGACGCAGTCAAACAGATCATATAACCAAATTTTATCAGTTTAATCAAATTTGACCATCTTGTGTTCGCATCAAGGTCAGGTCAAGGTCACTACCTTTTTCCTCAACTGAAAGGATCATAAAAATAAACGTAGTTATCTGCAGTTATGTAGACATCTGTTTAAGATATGAAGTTTCTATTCTTCAATGAAATGATAGAATATCAGAATGTCTATCAGCTTATATTACTAAATTGGAATTAGTATTTAAACTAAAATTGATAAAGCTTAGCCCCCCTTTCCTCTAATTTTCTTAAATTTTGAAGTTATTTTGATTTTTTTTTTATGCTTCCAATATTAAAATAGTTCTGATTTTTACACATTATGAAGACCTTATACAATGATATATATTGAGAGAAAAGCTAATATATTGACCATTTAATAAGAGAGAAATTTCGATTTAAGTGATTTCTTCACACAAATCTATAAATAGAATGAGCGCTTAAAAAGCTAATAAAAATGTGAATTGATAGGCAAATCATATTTTAAAACACATTCTGAAACCCAAGTACCTTATCATTAGTTCATATTAATTGAAAAAAATCCAACATTAATGTTATTGTTTTAAAATGTTAAATAGACTCATGAATCTTAAGCAATTCTGAATTGCAAAAACGTGATATTTTCCTACGCCAATGTTCTGCCAAAAATATAGTCCTTGTTAGATTCTAAACTTTGATTACTATTTCTATGCCAAGTTGTGTGATAGTAAAAAAGAAAGAAAAACATGATATTTTAATTTCCTTTCATCTTGATTTAATGACCATTTCATCAAATTTACTTTTGACAAGTCGAAAACCAGAAAAGACTCCTTCCTTAAAAATGAATGAGCGAATTATAAATGCAAAATCATCCTGGGTGATAATTGACCATAAAAACCATGCCAGTTACTTACATTTGGGGGGGCTACAACTCCAGGAAATTTGTACGCAATGACATCACCATGGGGATAGCCACTGTAACCACCAATAATCACTATAATATTGCCATTGATACTAACAGCCGAGTGACCAAACCTTCCTTTTTTGGGCATGGATTCTGGAATTCCAACATTTATTTTATTAATCATAAAATAATTTACAGGTATATGATAAAGCAACTTTATGCAGCATGCATTAAATTATGAAAATTATGTCTCGTGGTCTACAAAACACCTGGGTGATCAGTAAACCAATGAATAATATTCTTTAAATCTGATTGGATTGCCTTTTTTGTCTCATTAGGGTGGCTCGAAACCTTAAAAAATTTTCTCAGAAAAAATTATAAAAATGACAAGAATAGAATTCCTGGGTCCCCCGCCGGTCAAGCAGTATACTAGTATCGACCAAGGCTGATTTAGGAACTTGACCAAGGTATTAGTGGTATAAACATTTGGTATAAATTTCATGTAAATCCATCAAAATTTGTAGGCATGAGAGCGCTTACAAGGTCAATTTTTGGATAAAACGAAGTCATTATTGTGGTCAGAGTCCCATAACTCCAGCAAAAAGTATCGACCAATGCTGATTTTTTAACTTGACCAAGGTAATAGGTGTATAAACATTTGGTATAAATTAAATGAAAATCCGTCAAAATTTGTAGGCATGAGAGCGCTTACAAGGTCAATTTTTGGATAAAACGGAGTCATTATTGTGGTCAGAGTCCCATAACTCCAGCAAAAAGTATCGACCAATGCTGATTTTCGAACTTGTCCAAGGTAATAGGTGTATAAACATTTGGTATAAATGTAATGAAAATCCGTCAAAATTTGTAGGCATGAGAGCGCTTACAAGGTCAATTTTTAGATAAAACGGAGTCATTATTGTGGTCAGAGTCCCATAACTCCAGCAAAAAGTATCGACCAATGCTGATTTTCAAACTTGACCAAGGTAATAGGTGTATAAACATTTGGTATAAATGTAATGAAAATCCGTCAAAATTTGTAGGCATGAGAGCGCTTACAAGGTCAATTTTTAGATAAAACGGAGTCATTATTGTGGTCAGAGTCCCATAACTCCAACAAAAAGTATCGACCAATGCTGATTTTCGAACTTGACCAAGGTAATAGGTGTATAAACATTTGGTATAAATGTAATGAAAATCTGTCAAAATTTGTAGGCATGAGAGCGCTTACAAAAAAGTGTGACGGACGGACGCACGGACACACGGACCCACGGACACACGGACCTACGGACGCACGGACCCACGGACGGACGCCCGGCATTTCTATGTCCCCGCTCCGTGTTGCGGTGGGGGACAAAAATCAAGAATTGTGTTTATTTTTTTAATCAATAATCTATGTATAAAATCTACAAAATAATTGCCACTTGCATTAAGCAATTACCGTACAAAATTATTTTCATAAGAAATTGAAATGAAATTGCAAAATTAAAATAAAACTGGAAAATCTGAACCAATTCCAATAGTAACTGATCGATCCTAATTCATATCAAGTTGTAATAAACCACAATTTTGCAAGATTTCTTTGTTTCTTAGCTGTAACATGGTTTGTACATTTACTGATCTTAAATGCTTATCGATTTCTAAAACTATTTTTTTTTTTGTGAATTTTTTTGTAAAACTTAATAATGATTGAGATCAGTTTTTTTTCAAATGGGATCGGTTCAAATTTTATAAAATTGCAATTTTTCAAAAATTTCGCACTTTTGTTTCAATTTCTTTTAAAAATATCTTTGATACTTGCTTTATGTGACTGTTGGTCACTCTTTCTATTAAATTTTATCCATTGATTAAAAGATGTAAAAGAATAACAATATTTATTTTCAAAAATATTTTTTATATAAACAAATTAAAAATTTGACCAGACCATCTTTGACATGTAATAAAATTATATAAGGCATCAACTGAGACACATTTTGTGCTCTTTGTTATTCTGTTTGCGGCCAAAATAATTTTTCGTGTTTCTCTTAAAAAATACAAAAAAATTATATATATAAAATAATCACACCTATATTGGTCTCTTTTTGTGAAATCATACTTTAAAAAAGATTCTTCATTTATCCATCAAATAATATAAAATTGGTGTGTCGAGCTACCTTAAACTATATTTTGGGGTAATGAACTTCATTATTAATCAAATTTGTATTTCCAAGGTAAATGTCATTACCGGTACATGCAAAATTTACTTTGTATATGTCTCTTGTTTGCAGAGAAAAGTTCTATGAATTGATCTTATGAAAGCACTATAATGTACAAATATTGGTGATTCAAAGGTGAATTAATTTACAAAAAGAAAAGCTTTCATATGTTGTAAATCGGGTGGTACGTGTGACTATGCATTTCTTTCAAAATGCATGCATGTTATTATATACACATATACCAATACATAGATGACCTATGACATTTTATCATCCATCTCAAAGCTGTATACATATCTATACTTATAAATTAAGGCATGTTGCAAAATAAACTACAAAATGCCTGCACCAGAGTACTTGCTTACACCTTTGGTATTTCAACACATGTGTGATGATGTCCATAAGGTATAACTGGATTTTAACTGATAAGGTATTATTGTGAAATTAATCAAAAACCTATATATACTTTCATTTTCGATAAACAATCTCGAAATAGCAAAAATGAGAGTAAGGTGGTGGACACGCTTTGGCGAATCCAAGTCAGGGATAGTCTCGATTAAATATATATACTTGAAATGAAATAATATTGAATGATAACGTAAAGAGTAAATATATTTACTGTGCGCCTATTTAGAGAATACATAAAAGTTATGATTTGACAAATGTTGAATAAATAAAATGAGTCAATTCGTTTCTTTAGTGGGCGATATTAGTTTTGATACTCAGTCGCTTGCGAAGCACGACCTCTGGTGAGAAAATGGAATAGAACTTTCCAGAACGGGGTAACCAAGAACGCAGATTGACTAATTAACGAAAAGTGTAGGACGAGTTCATCATGCACCGCGGGCAGATACCTTGGATCGGACTTTGATTAATACAAAAAGTTAATAAATAAAATGGAACAAGCGACTATAGTAT
Source organism: Magallana ariakensis (assembly GCA_020458035.1). NCBI lineage: Eukaryota > Metazoa > Mollusca > Bivalvia > Ostreida > Ostreidae > Magallana > Magallana ariakensis. The sequence goes on from CM035815.1 coordinate 30,430,705, forward strand.
TAATGGAAAGAACTTTCTAGAGTGGGGTGCCCAGAAACGGGTTGACTAATTGATATCATGGCGGAAAGTGTAGGGCGAGTTCACCATAGGGCAGATACGGTACTTTGAATCTGACAACTTTGGTTTAAAATATGCATGCACATTGATAATATTGCATAAACTAGCGTGTTTAAATTCCATACATTTTCATACCACGTCAGATTGGTTGTAAACCTTAGTTAGACATTAATTTGTAAACATTAAAAAACATATTACATGTATTCTTCGTCTTTATGGATAAATGATGTATGCATAAAACGGGGAAGTTTGATCCCCCCCCCCTCCAGATTGTCTTTATTCTGGTATCTTATTTGGGACAGTAATAGAAATTATATTGAAAACTGAGCTAAAGAACAAAATTTAGAGAGAGATACACTAAATACCTATTATTCACTGGTTTGAAATAAATACAATAAAAAACATTTTTTTAAATTTAAATTTTGAAAAATAAGATAAGGAAAAAATCGGACAAAGTATATACAAAAATAAACAAACAAAAATATGGTTCAACATATTTAGCATTATATCATAATTAATGTGTAAAGTGTTAAAACCCACGCTTGCGCGGGTTATCATCTAGTAAATATATATTTATAGCATGTACTTTATTGTTCACTTCTAACAATACACACTAAGTCGGATTCATACATATATTCTTAAAGTCTGGAGTTGTAGAATATACTGTAAACAAAGTGACTGTTGCATGATAAAGGAACCCCTGTATCCTTATCTAATATTGCTCAAATCATGTCTCTGTTCCTATTTGTTTTCACTCAATGACTTTTAGCAGCGTACAATGTACCGTACTTCTGAATCTCTATTAATTCCTTTTTCGTAGTTAATTTAACCCTGATACTGTAGATTCCTATTAGAATTATTAACGTGAGAAAATAAAATTTGCATAAAATCGCAAGAAGCACATTTCACAGATTTTAAAGTCTTGCTTTATTTTTCGATCAGATAATTAAATAAAACTATGATAAAAATTCGGTGTTCACGATTTTATATTTTCACGATTTGAAGCAAAATAGGTATATCACGGAATTAAGTACTTGCATTACCGGTAAATAAGGAATCTACAGTAATCATACAACCAGGACCTGTTGATTCATTCATAAAAATTCAAAATATTGTGCTAGCAAACCACAAGACAAACCTCGAGGATTAATATACATCCCCTCGCTGAACACATGCATATATCATACTTACTGTAACTTGTACCCTGATGAACGAGTGAATGTTTAGCAAACTGATGGCATCCCAGATGATACAGATAGATTCCTTCATCGTAACACTTCTCCTCTGATGCATGTATGTGGACATACCCTCCATATATAATCATGTAGTTCCCCATGATCAGAGCTGTGTGTTGAGACCTCTCCTGAGGCACCGAGTCTAATCCTGGTCCCATGTTGCTGGTGTATTCGATTTCTGTCCAAAACTTGTTAGCAATGTTGAAGGCAAACATTTTCTTGGACAGAGCTGTGAAGCGGACTGAGTGGACTGCGATGCCTCCATAGATGATGATGGATGATGATTCTTGATGATACACTGCGGAATGTCCATGAAGGAGACGGTGGCGAGTCCTGCCACCAACTAACTTAACCATGCTCCAAGACTGCGGGCTAGATGCATTAATACTGTAGATATCGGATGAGTATTGTCCATTGCTTTTTTTCCCTCCAATGATGTAGATGACATCATCTGCTAAGGTCATGCTGTGACCAGATAGTCCAGGAGGTTGGGAGCTGTTGTTAAAATCCAGTAAAGACCAGTTACCACTGATTGTGTCAAAAAACCAGAGCTCATTGCTGTGGGAACCATCTACTAGGATACCCCCAAACACAAATAGACCCTCATTGTATACCACCATGTTGTGGTCATATCTTGCACTGGGCCAAGGTTCAATTTTACTGATCACTTCCCATTTGCTCTCTGAAAAACAGAATCTCAGCAAATCATCTAAAACACTATTTTGCGAGTTGCCTCCAAACACATACACACATTCACTGCTCTCCACGAAACCAGCCGTGTGATCAAATCTGTCTGTAAATTCTGTCACACTTGGCAGCAGTGTCACCCACTTTAATTTGTCTTCCTCCCCTTGCAGGGCCAGATCACAAGCATAGCCAGCATAGCCTGGGGAACACTTACATCCCCAGAGGCTGCGATCCCCTGACTTAATGCACAGCCCCTTAGTCGAGCAGTTCTTGGGGCACAAGTCATGCTCACAGCTTTCCCCAGTATAGTCAATATCACAGACACATGAGTTGTTGGTGCATACACCATGGCCATGGCAGCCAAATGGACAGTCAGTTATTGAGTAATTAGCTAAAAATCCCCCTTTTTCGTAGTTCCTATCACTGAACATCAATACCAGCATCTGCAAGAAAGAAAATTAATACAAAATCAACCTGAATATTCAGAATTGATCCATATTAGTAATGACTTTTCTTTAGAAATTGGTACTCATAGATAAATAATAGTTTTGCCCTTCCGATTCAACTGAGTTTTTACTTCATATATTTTGCGAGTAGTAGACTTTCTTTTCCACACAGTATTTTTTTTTTGGTACCAATTAGTTTGACAATGAACTATTATTTGACTAGACTAATATATTAATCATGTGTTTGACATTAAAGCAATTTAATCTTTCAAGACTTACTCTGCCAGATTTGGCCACCAAGGACTTTGGCAGAGTATCTCCACTGACGCTGGCCAGTTTTGTGCTGTTGTACAAGTCTCCATCGTACACAAACACATAATCGAATGAACATTCGGTGTCTATCCTTAAGAAATCCAACTGGATGATGGTCCCTGCATCTCCTGTTTTCAAAGAAAATGATTTGAAATTACGTAACTTGCACTGAACAAAATATTTAAATTAACTCTTTTCTCTTCTTCTTAAGTCTTTTCAGTGTTACCCATATACAAATTGTAACAAATACTGAAAATCTTTTTGTTTTCCTCAGTAACAACAATCAATGATAAATTATTTGTAGTAAAAGTGATAATAATTTTTGTTTTGTATTTTATCATTTACTCATTAATTGAGCACACTTAGAATAGTGCCACTGGTGGAATGTACTTCTTTGTGGATTCCTTATATAAATACTTCATGACTTTGAGCCATTAAATGTTAAATTTAGTATTTGTAGAGTACAAAGTTACAATGAAATAGTTGTATCATCTCAATGATAAATACTAGAGCTCATAATCTTAAAACAGTAACTCTTGAAATAAATTAAGGAGGCTGGATAGTCAACAAACTAACCATCAGATCTGCCTTAAACTTTGACATTTGATATTTTTGATCATAAACTAACATTTAATAAAGAAAAAAACCCAAATATTTTAGCTTTAAAATTTGATCATTTTCTTGCATCTTTATACAGAGCTCTTCTTCTTAAAGAGATTAAAATAGTATAAAAATGGCCATGACCACCGAGCCCTCTTAATAACCAAAATAAAAGTATTTTAAGAACACTTTATAAACACTGTGATATGAAAAAATTAACTAATTTAATATAACCTTTCTGATCAATTTGATCTGAAGAAATTTTGACCTTGACTATGATGACTTTTAACTTTTACATCACCAAATAATGAAACAAAACTTTGCATGCTAAAAAATAACAGGATGTTAAACTACATTTATAACTCCATCTTTGATATATTAAGGGGCATAGAAATTCAGATTAACTTTGATTCCAATTTAAATGAGCAGCTCCATGAATATTGTCATCAAATTATTTAATACACAGTCATTTATCAACATGTTACCCTCTGATTGTTCTATGGGAAAATGCGCAATCGTTAAATAGTGTTTTAAATCCTTTGATTTTCATTTTAATTTCATCTTGTAATATAGTCTGATTTTCCCACCAGGTACATAAGGCTGTCTGAAATTAATTCAATGTTGAACATAAGGCTGTCTGAAATTAATTCTATGTATTTTGAACATAAGACTGTCTGAAATTAATTCTATGTTGAACATAAGGCTGTCTGAAATTAATTCTACGTTTAACATCACCTTAAACGTCAAAACCTACCAAGGAGGCCGAATAATCTAAACATTTTAAGAAATTTCATTTCCAATTGAGCATCCATTTAGTTATGTGACTCAAACTTTTGTGAAAAGTTAAGTAACATGTAAGAAAATTGTTTAATTATCTGCTCTGACAGATATGCATACACACTCGGAAAGATATCAAAAAGACCAAACTCATTAACTGTTTTCTACTCCTAAATAAATGAAAATGTATTTTTTTAATTTAGTTGCTAAAAGTAAAACCAAACAGAACAGACAATGATTTTTTATTTATTTATTTTTTTTGTTTTGTTCAAAATGGCAAACTTTTCTAAAACCTAATAAGCAGGTAACATTTAACAAACATTCTACTTAAAACAGCCAATTGAAGGGAAACTATTTTTTCTCAAATTAGCTAACAAGTTTTATTACCCTCTTATCCACTTTAAAATGCCATGATTTTGAAGTGCTAACGTGTTCATACTCTTTAAATTTCTATTCATTTCTTTACACTTCATTTCAAACAAAACATAAATTTTGCATATTAAAATTACAAATTGTTGAGATTTAAACATTCTGCTTTTATTAAAAGATGAAACCATATAAATCCCCTGAATTTTAATGAGTATATTTTTCTTCATAATTTCATACTGGTTGTAACATGCCATTGGGGAAAAAATTGTTTATACATGTATATTCACATGTTGTACCTACTTCATAATATAATGCAAATGCATAAAATATCAATCCGTTTGGCGTTAATTTCAATTCTTTCCCATTAACAGTAAATTCTTAGATACATTTGGTCTTATATTCTTGACTTGATGGTAGAAAGCTATATATCATAAGGAACTAATAAACATACAAATCTATTAACAAAACAAGAGGCCCATGGGCCACATCGCTCACCTGAGCAACAATAGGCATGATAAAATCAGCTTAATGGAGATCGACATAATACAAAATATCTGGACAATGTAGTAAGACATGTAGATATTCTTATGTTTATAATCAAGTCCCTTTTCTAACAGGATGATTTTATATTCATATCACATGTTGAGCATCGCAGTTCTCAACAAGATCCTAGACAATTGTTTATACATGGGATATAAACCTACATCAAACTCTGAACCCCTTGTGAGGCCCAAGAATCGTCCAGGGGCAAAAGTCTTAACAATTTTAAAGAATCACAAATTGGCAAAATGTTTGCATATAAGTAAAACCATATATATTATAACATTTCAGTTTTTGTGAATTAAAAATGTTTTCCTTTGTAAAATTGGATCCCGAATGTGGCCCCACCCTACTCCTCAAGATTTTTATTTTAACAAATTTGAATCTACACCTACCCAAGGTTGCTTTTACTAAAGTTACAGATTTTCTAGACAAATGGTTTTGTAGAAGATTTTTCTCCATATATTCCTATGTCTCCCTCCCCCCTCCCCGTTGTGACCCCATCCTACCCCCGGGGATCATGATTTGAACAAACTTAAATCTACCTAGTCCTTACCTGAGGATACTTCCACATAAGTTTCACCTTTCCTAGCTACTTAGTTTTAGAGATTTTAAAGATTTACTCTATTCCTATGTAAAAATTCGATCCCCATTGTGGCCCCACCCTACCCCCAGGGGTCATGATTTTCACATCTTTGAATCTACACTTATTGAGAATGCTTCCACATAAGTTTCAGCTTTCCTGGCTGATTAGTTTCTGAAAAGAAGATTTTTAAAGATTTACACTATAAATTCCTATGTAAAAATTTGACCTCCCCCATTGTGGCCCCACCCTACTCCCGGGGGTCATGATTTGAACAAACTTTGAATCTACACTAGCTGAGGATGCTTCCACATAAGTTTCAGCTTTCCTGGCTGATTAGTTTCTGAGAAGAAGATTTCTTAACATTTACTCTATATATTCCTATGTAAAAATTCAACCCCCCATTGTGGCACCACCCTACTCCCAGGGTTCATGATTTGAACAAACTTTGATTCTACATGTACACTAGCTGAGGGTGCTTCCACATAAGTTTCAGCTTTCCTGGCTGTTTAGTTTCTGAGAAGAAGATTTTTAAAGATTTACTCTATATATTCCTATGTAAAAATTCAACCCCCCATTGTGGCCCCATCCAACCCCCGGGGGTCATGATTTTCACAACTTTGATTCTACACTAGCTGAGGATGCTTCCATATAAGTTTCAGCTTTCCTGGCTGATTAGTTTCTGAGAAGAAGATTTTAAAAGATTTACTCTATATATTCCTATGTAAAAATTCAACCCCCCCCCATTGTGGCCCCACCCTACCCTGGGGGTCATGATTTTCACAACTTTGAATCTACACTAGCTGAGGATGCTTCCACATAAGTTTCAGCTTTCCTGGCTGATTAGTTTTTGAGAAGAAGATTTTTAAAGATTTACTCTACATATTCCTATTTAAAAATTCAACCCCCCATTGTGGCACCACCCTACTCCCGGGGGTCATGATTTGAACAAACTTTGAATCTACACTAGCTGAGGATGCTTCCACATAAGTTTCACCTCTCCTGGCTCATTAGTTTCTGAGAAGAAGATTTTTAAAGATTTACTCTATATATTCCTATGTAAAAATTCAACCCCCCATTGTGGCCCCACTCTACCCTGGGGGTCATGATTTAAACAAACTTTGAATCTACACTAGCAGAGGATGCTTCCACATAAGTTTCAGCTTTCCTTGCTGATTAGTTTCTTAGAAGAAGATTTTAAAAGATTTACTCTATATATTCCTATGTAAAAATTAAACCCCCCATTGTGGCCCCATCCAACCCCCGGGGGTCATGATTTTCACAACTTTAAATCTACACTAGCAGAAGATGCTTCCACATAAGTTTCAGCTTTCCTTGCTGATTAGTTTCTGAGAAGAAGATTTTTAAAGATTTACTCTATATATTCCTATGTAAAAATTAAACCCCCCATTGTGGCCCCATCCTACCCCCGGGGGTCATGATTTTCACAACTTTGATTCTACACTAGCTGAGGATGCTTCCACATAAGTTTCAGCTTTCCTGGCTGATTAGTTTTTGAGAAGAAGATTTTTAAAGATTTACTCTATATATTCCTTTGTAAAAACTTGACCCCCCATTGTGGCCCCACCCTACCCCCGGGGGTCATGATTTTCACAATTTTGAATCTACACTAGCTGAGGATGCTTCCACATAAGTTTCAGCTTTCCTTGCTGATTAGTTTCTGAGAAGAAGATTTTTAAAGATTTACTCTATATATTCCTATGTAAAAATTAAACCCCCCATTGTGGCCCCATCCTACCCCCGGGGGTCATGATTTTCACAACTTTGATTCTACACTAGCTGAGGATGCTTCCACATAAGTTTCAGCTTTCCTGGCTGATTAGTTTCTGAGAAGAAGATTTTTAAAGATTTACTCTATATATTCCTATGTAAAAATTAAACCCCCCACTGTGGCCCCATCCTACCCCCGGGGGTCATGATTTTCACAACTTTGATTCTACACTAGCTGAGGATGCTTCCACATAAGTTTCAGCTTTCCTGGCTGATTAGTTTTTGAGAAGAAGATTTTTAAAGATTTACTCTATATATTCCTTTGTAAAAATTTGACCCCCCATTGTGGCCCCACCCTACCCCCGGGGGTCATGATTTTCACAATTTTGAATCTACACTAGCTGAGGATGCTTCCACATAAGTTTCAGCTTTCCTGGTCAAATGGTTCTTGAGAAGAAGATTTTTGAAAATTTCTCAAAATTTTCCAATAATTGCCAATTATCTCCCCTTTAAAGAGAGTGTGGTCCTTAATTTTCACAACTTTGAATCCCCTTTGCCTATGGGTGCTTTGTGCCAAGTTTGGTTGAAATCGGCCCAGTGGTTCTGGAGAAGATGTTGAAAATGTGAAAAGTTTACGGACAGACAGACGGACAGACGGACAGACGGACAGACAGACAGACGGACGACAGACAAAATGTGATCAGAAAAGCTCACTTGAGCTTTCAGCTCAGGTGAGCTAAAAAACTGAAGTCAGTCTACACTTTATAAACTATTTAAAAAAAAAAAGTATAAACTACCCCAGTTATGTTATATTGTATACCTGTCTTATCTGATAACACATAAACATTAATAAATACCGGTACACAGTTCTCTTAAAATTAGTGAATAGAATTCTACCCCATCTGAAATTCATGGAGAGATGAGAGGATATGTTGTAAGACATTTTCTCCTTTATTTCCTGGTGAATTATTTCTTTAAAAAATGTCAAAAACTCCATCAAAAACTCCATCTTGTTAGAAGAAGGCCTTGAAAGTCAAGATGTTTTCATCATACAAAACCCATCGTCGGAAACCCACGGCCAGTCTAGCATACGCTTACTGATGACAAAACCTAGCTCCTTGCCTGCTTATGATCTTTATCCCAACTGTTCAACTTGTACATGTAAGGATAAAAAGTATTTAAACCTGCATATAATAAATATGGGAGTATATACACTATAAGTCAAAATCAGTCTTTTTTTTTTTTAATTCGTAAAGTATTATAAAATTATCTTTGTATGAGACATATTTGTTTGGACATACAGTCTATGCAAAAAGATCCAGCTGTGCTGAAATATCCATACAAGGTGGTGGGAATCTCTTAGAGTCGGAAATCAAATACAGTGACAAATATCGTTTATGATGTCACTTGTAATATTGAAATTTTTATATTATGGTAAACAATAAACATCCAATTGCTATAAACATAAATTGCTAACTAATAAATAGTGATACATTCTTAGTTTAATCATATTATTTTTATAATTTTTAAAATATTATTTACTCTTATAATAATGTATTCAATATCTTATGCAGATTTTTTCCATTTGTCTCAACAATGGATGTGACTATATAAATAATATTCCCAAGCTTACAAGAGTTACAACAGTTCGGTTTGTTTTTTGTTTATTACACTAATCTCAGTGTTCTTGACACCTGAGTAAACCTTACCCTTGATCAGCCATTCACAGCGTGCAAAGTTATTGTACTTGGGGTCGCTATTCCCCACTGTGATGGTCCCAGTTTTGCTGGTCAGAATCACTCGTTCATGTATACAACCTGTTGAACTTTGTGCTTCGTTGATATGCAAATACCACAGCAAGAAAATAGTTCTAAGGGATGTGACAGCTCCCTTAAAACCAGGAGCCATTTTTCCATCCCTATCAGCTGATAACCCATTTAATAAATTCAGGTCTGTTTATGTCCTCAAGTGTGCATTCAGATATGGTCATGCTCCAGTTTTTTTTCTCGAGTTGTGTAACAGACTATGCAGATGATTTAAATCCGTTTCAATCGAGATGTAGCTGTTATCTTCTTAACTCAACATCAGATGAAGATTTTATTTGGGTTTGCATCCATTTTTTCCATAACATCTACGCACAGAATATTATCTTTGTGCCGATTGGATAAATATTTGTCAAAAATTATAAATACAAAGTTGAAGAAGAGCGAGATTCCTTTTTCCGAACAAGATTGGTACATTTAACTTTTTTGGGGGGGTGGGGGGGGGGCGAATTAGCGTTTGTATATTTCGATTTAAGATATTTTACTTATTGTATTAACATATATAACCGTTTTCATCATCATTTTTTTTTAAATAAAACTCTCAACTTTTTAGCAGTGTTCAATATCTTGACACTTGACCTGCTAATCTGACTTATTATTTTTCCCCGTTAAAGTTAGAACTATTAGAACAACTTGGAACTTTAAAACAATTTTATTTTTAAATTGAAAGTCAAGTTATACTCGAAGAATTCGGGGCTTTTGTTTTCTAGATTTGTTTATCAGCGCTTAATACAAAGCTAACCACGGTTTTCTTGGTCCATTTTTCCATTCTTCCAGACAGACTCTGGCCAGCGATAAGTCCGTCTGAATTCCTTGGGAGTCAAACACCATCAAACGTTGTTTACCGTTAGATGTTTGTTTACTTTTGTCTGATTTTTACTAATGAAGCCGCCGGGGTGGATTTACCCACCTTAAAGCGCTCTCACGTACTCGATAATCGCACCTGTCGGCCGTGCACGACGTCATAATAGCGACAGACAGATAAGACACAAAGCATTATAACCTGCGTACAATTGACAGCAATTAAGCAGGCGATTATCAACACAATTGAATGGTTTTCATTTCTGATTATTGTGATTCGCTATGAGGTTAAAACTCCCATTCCAGACGGACAAATTATCAATCAAATCGTCTTACGTCGTCTGTATATATTATTGGATAAAATACACATGTCGTAGGCCTGAAAAATTATGATAAACAGGTTGTGACATTTATACCACCACCTCATTGTGTTATAAATACGGCGTCTGAGCTACCCGTCCAGCAGTTGATTATATCGACTCATTCAGAAGACAGTTCTCAGCTCACTCACTCACTTACCTTCTAAGTATGAATGGTGGTACTTCTGCCTTCCCCTCTCCAAACTCACAAATTTCGGATGCTTTGAATACCCAGGGCCAACTTTCGACTATGATATCAGGTATGCATGCAAAAAATTGATTTTTTTTTTTATTTATTTATTCAAGATTTTATCTATAAAGAAATTATTTATTTTATATTTGCACGTGCAATATCAAACAAAAAAAGTTAAACATCAAGTTTTCATTATTACATTATATACTTTTATTTCCTTTATTTAGATGCTCCCAAGTGCGTTCGATGTTCATTGAAAATATATGATCACACGCTGGTGTCCTTCAGTGAGCAGTTTTGGCACAAATCCTGTTTTCGCTGCATGCTGTGTCACAGAGAACTCAATGATGCATGCTTCTCCAATGGCAAAGAGCTATACTGTACAGAAGATTTTACAAGGTGAGAAAAAAAAATCCTATTATTTTTTTTCATTTATCAGATTATCTAATATTTCAAGTAAGTTTTCAGTTGTTTTTTTTATATCATTATTTCTTTCGTCCTTTTTATTAATTGCAAAAGACGACGACATTTAAAATAAATCTAAATCTGATTCTCCTAAATAATTAACCCTATTATTAGTAATTCATGTAAGTTATCAATAACTTTCAACTGAAGAGCTTTCCGTTAATGCTTAAAATTGTGCAGCTTCAACCCCACGAACTTATTAATGTTTTATTCTATGTACATGTCCCTAGTTCTGTATCAAATCCTCAGACCTATTGCACTGCAGTGTTACAAATGACCAACATAGCTTAAAAATAACAAAAGTGGATAAATATTATTTTTCTTTCTTTTTCTTAATTGTTATAAAAATATGTGGTTTTTTTTAACAATGAAAATGTAAATATAAAGACATTTTAAGATCTTATGCACCCAGCCCTACCCCCACTCACACATTTTAAAATAATCTATTTTCTATTTCCCTTTTTTCTGACAGACTCTACCGATCTGAATGTGCGGGGTGTTCGAAAAACCTGACTCCTTCAGACATCGTGAGAAGGGTGTTTGGTAGCTTGTACCACGAAACCTGCTTCAAGTGCACGCTGTGTGACCGTGCCGTGGAAACAGGGGACAGGGTGTACCTCAGGGATGACAACAAACTCATCTGTGAAGAAGACTACGCCAGTCTGCGCGGGCGAGGTAAAGCTATAGGAGTAGTATGATAAATTTAAATTAAAAATGAAAATATATTTATAAAAAGAAGAAGAATTTATTTTATTTTTTGTAAAAAAAAGAAAGAAATCGGTAAATCGATTGATTAATTTATTTATACAAAAACTAATGTAAGATTCCGCGTTTTTAACGCTAAGTCGTTTTAACAGTTTTAATAGTATTTGAGGGATTCGTGCGTGTACTATTAGTTTAAGCTATGAGAGTAGCCGTACGAAAAAAATCATTCACACCCACCCCAGACACTTGTTATAAACTTATATTTATTGGTGGATAGATCTAATTTGCCGTGCAATAGTACGCACCACAGTACGAGAAATTACCTATTGAATTTTTAGTGTTTTTAACGTGAATTATAAATGCATATGCCTGTTATTCAAACACATACAAGTGCCGACACACTGCACCATATAAATATAAGCTAAAGATACATGGTGACGCACAGACATTGAATTACCAAATATCGAATTTTTTTTTTACGATTTCCACATACATGTATTTTTTATGTCCATTTGAAAAGATGAACTGTTAAAAATTCACGGAGTTTAAAAGTTGATAAATCCGGTTACAAAGGCAAAATAGAATTAATCAATGGCCCAACACTGAAAAAAATAAATTACTAATACTTCAAGTACTTCAAGGTGAATAAGGGAATTACAACCACCTACTGTGGTGTTAATTAAGTGTCAAATTTAATTATCAGTAGAAATGTATTTTTTTTGCAATGATGAACAAGTGCGATTCATTTCTTTATTCACTCAAGACCAGTTCACTGGTATTTGAGGTTCATGTTCAACAGAAGTATATATATATATATATATATATATATATATATATATATATATATAATATGCAACTGATATATATTACAACTTCAACAGGAACGCTTGTATCATAATTCAGACAAGTAAAAATGAATTTAAAACTGGGGTCACATTCATTGATCATTACCGGACGATAAATGTCTTCTTTAATTCGATGAATTTCTTTTATCGTATTTTTCTTATTGAATTGTTCTTTTTAGACGAGCTGGACAATCCATTACACCCAGAAAACATACGATCTCTTGTAAATGAGCAACAAGCGGAAATTCTGAATCAGACATACGCGAACAACCCCACGCCGTCTCTGGCCAAATGTCAGGAGCTGAGATCGGAAACAGGGCTCCAGGTAGACACTATACAGACCTGGTTCCGGGAAAAGAGATTTCGAGATAAGAGGTTCATGGAGAACGACGAAAAGATTTCTAACGGTAAGGAAAGCAATAATTAAATATCATTGTAGTATAAAAGACAGAAATAAGACTTAATCATACCTTAATGCGTGAACTTAAAAAAGATTAATTTTTTCAATGGGATTTCACTCCTGTACGTTTATTTTTTAAAATTTGTTCTTCAGGTCCATCCAGCGAATTTTTCTCCTGGTTAGATAGGGCCTTCGCTTATGACTTCATTCCCCCAAACGTAGAGCTGACCCCAGACGCAATTCGTAATGGAGAAGTTCTGCTCGATCACCTGCCGCAATCAGCATCGGTAACATACCCGTGGATTCCGAGAACCACAAACCGGCCATGGGTGCACTGCAACTCGTCGTAAATTATTATAGCGAGAACTGCAACTACTAAGATCTGAGCACAACAGCTCCTAATATAACTCTCCAGATATTTATCGAAGCTCTGCAAGTCCTTAGATATTTATCTAGGCATTGCAACTCCTGAGATACTTCTCAATGCACTGCAACTCGATCCGAGATATTTACTAGTATCTAAGCATCCCAAATCCTCTTCTATTTATCTTACCTCTTCAACTCCTAAAGGGACATTTATCTACATGTAGTATAATTGTTTACATATGGGCATTGTATCTCCTTATATGATTATCTAGACATTGCAATTTCTATGATATTAACGTCATATAAGGGTAGTAACTACATGTATCTGGTATTTATCTAAGCACGGATATTTATCTTAGCACTGCAACTCATCAAAGATTCTTCAATGCAGTGATCAATGTAATTCCTATAATATTTATCTACCCGCAACAACTCGCCTTAGCATCACATGCTGCAGGACTTTGAATATAGATAGCACCATAGTTGGTAATATATATATTTATTGGGGGAACCTGAAACTCGCCATGTATTTGTGTAAGATGGAAATACAACTCTCAGATTGATCTTATTATTATTTGTTTTGTATTAATACATGTATGTGTTAGTTGCTCAAGGCTTCTTCGAGCCTGCATGGGCAGGACATTTAAAATAAAATTATTTAAATACATGTATGTTTTTATTTTGTTGTATGATTGTTGTATGATATGTTTTTACATGTATGTTAATGTATGTTGATGCAATGTGTTTTAAAATAAAATTTGGTGCACACTTGTAGCTATATTTCTCGTTATTATTACAATTTTTTTTATTTTGAATATGGTCGCAATCTCGATGTCGATTACAGTTTACAGAATTCCTCCAGCTTTTATATTGAAATGACGTGAATTCTACGGCGAACCGTACGCGCATAATTTACGTGCATGTAACAATTCGTTTCATTATACTTTCATGTTAAATACTGAAATCTGATTGGTTTAGACGCAGTTGACAATCCGTTCTCTTCCCCTCAGCGTTTACAACACGCTTGGCAATGGGCCAATAGAACGAATTGTTACATGCGCGTAAATTATGCGCGTACAGTTCGCCGTTAAATTCACGTCATTTCTACATAAACGCAGTAAATTTTTTTCTAAAATTAAGACATTCAGTATAATAAAATAAATAGTGCCTTTTTGGGAAGGTAACAGTTGAAACTGTGACAATGGTTTTCGAGGGGTGTCAATTTCAACTGTTACCTTCCCAAACAGGCACTATTTATATAGTGTTACCCGTTGCCAAGTGTGTTGCTACCGCTGAGGGTAATAGAACGAATCTTTAACATGAAAGTATAATAAAATATTTTATTATACTTTGGTAAATATTGGGCGCCAAAAATTTGAGGTATTGTCTAATATATATATATATAAATAAATATTTTATAAAAATAAATCGAATTATTGATATCAAAAAATAATATTTGATATTAAAAATATTTATTATGATTAAAAAAAAAATCGAGTTTCAGATATCAGAAAACTATCAGACATTCGAATTCTTTATATCAGAAACTAATTTTCTTATATCAAAAAATCGAATTCTTGATATAAGAAAATCTGATATAAAAATCATTTTGTATTTCATGTATCTGATTTTAGAAAATCAACTTTTTATATCAGAAAATAAGACCCACAGAAAATTATACTACTATAGTATCAACTAAAGGAATGCTCCAGGGCTGTGATGCAACCTTTAGTCCCCTCATAAATTGTGTTTCAACCCTGTAGATGCGTGTTAAAAATAAAAAGGTATGCTTCATTTTAAAATCTGATTTCATTTTGGCAAGTTCGCCCATAGATACAATGATTAGCACTGCTTACTTTGCGTTTTACTGTGAATATTAAAACGATCCTAAAAAAAAAAAGGCGACAGGCATTATTCAGGCGAACAGTTAGCAGATAAGACCAGAATAATTAAGAACAGTGTTAAAATTCTAACATTTAATAAATCAAATAAAAGAAACAACAACAAATATTAGAATGCAAATCAGGCTTTGTAGTTCATGCAGCGATTTACATTTGGGTAAAGGGCAGGGAGTATTCCGGCATTTAATATGTGAAATTTATTCGCAATTTTATTTTATTTGAACTTCTGATATCAGAAAATTTAATTTATGATATAAAAAATCCGTTTGAATTTCTGTATAAAAAAAATAGAATTTCTGATATCAGAAAATTATTTTATTCATATCAGAATTCGATTTTTGGATGTCAAAAATGGATTTATATATATATATATATATATATATATATATATAATGAATTCGATTTTCTGATATAAAAAATCTTTTTCTGATATCAGAAAATACCTTAAAAATATTAAAACGGCGCCTCATACAGTAACATGTAGCCGATAATGCTAAAGGGACATCAAACAGATTGCAAATTATTATAAAATAATATTTTCAACGATGAATCCGTTAATTCGATCGACTCCGTGGGCATTGTCGCAAACCACGGTTTTGAGTCCACATGGTTTCCTCGAAGTACATGTAGCTGTAGGCGTGTTTGCAGCATGTATTTTTTTTTTTTTTTGTAGACTTTTTCTTGTTCAACATTCGGTGAACTCCATATCATTCGGAAAAAGTTTTGAGCATATTCAACATGCATGGCATCAGATGATCAGTTAATGCTAGATTCTTGAGTTCATTAAATTGAGTGCCCGATATACCACATACATTTGAAAAGATCGGCTTGGATGGTCGTAGCCATTTTTAGACTACATGTATAAATCTATCTACTAATTAAGAAGAACAACTTTGTTAAAAGATATTGCAAAATATTCAAATTTCAACTGAAGCTAAAAATCAAATATATAATCAGTATTTTTCTTGACTTATTAAATGATAGTTTATAACTAAATTAATTGTGTATCTTCGAATCTTTTATATTTTACCAGAGACATAAATAACATTTATTTATGTCTCTGATTTTTCAAAGATATTTTTGCATTAGTTATAAAAATAATGCAGTAAAGCTGTTTTGCTTTGAAAAGCATGTATGAAGTCAATTAATAAAGTTTTAATTTTATTGACAGGTGTTTTGAACATATTTTTATTTTAATTAACAGGGACGTACGTTAATTAGTATACATAGTATAGATATAATACGTCCCTGTAAATTATACATGTATCAATTAATTTAGAGTTGGAAAAGAAGTAATTAAATAACTTACTATAGATCCTCTCCTTGAATATAACATGCATCATGTATTCAAAAGATATTGATTACATTTTGACATAACATATAACTATTAATCCTACAAGAATTTAAGAACAGCGGAAAAAATGCTGCTGCATGATTATTTCTCTGTTATATATAAGTAACGTTATCATGGCCGGATTTTCGTTGTCTAGTGTAAAAAGCTGTACATCTTTTATGTTAACTACGTCACGGTCACTGTCATCTCCTACAATATAAATGCCAGTTTGCCCGTAGAATGTTTTGAATCGTGTTTATACATTCTAATATTTACATTTTTCAGTGTCTTGCCTGTGATAACACTACGTATCGATTTTGTACTATATAACCCATAACTTCAAATGGTGCCAAATTGAGGCGCCAGCAGGGTTTGCTTATTTATATTAAAATATTTAATCGTACGATGGCTAAAAATTATGTAAATATAAGTAATAAGGAATCATTCTTTGAATATTATGAGGTGATAATTTCGGTCGAGGCGTGATCAAATCTATCATAAAGCCCTTTGGGCTTTATTGAATTTGATAACGCCCCGACCAAAATTATCACCTCATAATATAAAGATCCTCATTTATAGTCAAACAGCAATTCATCTGCCTTTTGATTCCATATAAATATATACAATGGTTTTATATCTTTCACATTTGCTAGTGTGCAAATCTTCTGATTCAAGAGCACAAAGGACGTAGATTAGCACCACCTCTTAAACTTGCTGTCATTTGTGAAGAATACGGAGGAAAGAGGTTTTCAACTGAACTCAAAGATGATATAAAGGTACGCAAAGAAGTTAAGATATATAAATTACAAAATGCACTTTTCGATCCTGTTATATTTGCAGTTTATTGACATACATGTACATGTTTGACTTGAAAACATTTTCTTGAAAGATTGCATTATGCATATATTTCCGATTTCCTATCATTTGACAGACTGAATGGATGAAGGTGACTTGCGATTATTTGGGCCAAACGACCAATGACGGAAGAAATGATATTATATGCGGCGGGTGAAATATGACGTAACATCAATTGTTTCATTTACGTCATTTAATTATCTACCTACTAAAATCTCGGCAAAGTATATCAATTTGCCCTGCAAGAGAGCAGTACCGCAGTTATCGTGAAGGGGTCATATTCATATATATTCATAATTTCCCGCTGAAATTGGTCTTCTAAAACCTATTTTCATTGGATGATTGATAGCTAATGAAATTTCGTTTAACATTTATTGTATGGAACGATCGCCAACATGGAAGTCGGAGTAGCAAATACTAATCATCGAAAGTCAGTGATGAAATGTCTGTTTTTGTTACCGTTTTTCTTGTACCTAGCATCAGGAAGAATACACAAATTTAGTTTAAAGGTAAATTTCCTGTTGATTCTCAGCAGGATTGCAGTTACTTCAAAATAAATTGTTTACTTTTGGAGGCCGTATATAAACACGGTGTTGTTTCAAGTAATCAACATATGAAACGCTCTGGTACATTAAGAAATAATGTAGGTTACATACTGTTTTTTTTATAGGAACGTTAAATGGTATTTTTATTCAGTTTTGTATATCCTCTTATTGACAAGTTGCTATGAGTAAATGCACGGGCCCTGGAAGTTATTGTAAATGTATTGTATGTCCATGTATAAAAAAAGTACTTTTTTATACATGCACATGCAATATATTTACAATTACTTAATAGGACCCGTGAATAAATGTAATGATTAGTTTAGCACAACCAAAAAACCCTTGGTTTCTCCACAGGGGCTAGTGTAGAAAAAAAAAATCATTAAAATAGTGGGTACCTCGGAGGCAAAATAAAAATGGAGGATGCCATCTTGGATACCGCCTCGCTTCATCAGCTAATTTAGTAAAACGTCTACTATAGTCTGTCCCAAGATATATACTTTGTTATGCCGCTGATAAGTTCTTCAGGCATATCATACAGGTACATGTAGCCACATGTACATAAAAAGTACATCTCTCTCTCTCTCTCTCTCTCTCTCTCTCTCTCTTTCTCTCTCTCAAAAAAGTCTGACTATCCCTTTAAATGAAACCAATTCGTAACATAAAAGATATTTAATGTACATCATTTATTTACATTATTATATAATTTTTGCAAATAGCGGGTAAGCGGCATAAAAATGTACAAAGGCAATCTGAAACATAGAGGTTGTTATATTTATGGTTCAAAATTTTATTCTAATGAATTTATTTTCACTTTTATGTACCGGTAGTCATAATTGATTTTTTGTTTTGTTTGATTCCGTTTCGTTTCGTTGGTTTCATTTCGTTTCAATTTTTGGTTTCGATTGATTTTGTTTCGTTTCAATTGATTTCGTTTTCGTTTCGTTTTGATTTTGTTTCGCACTTTACTGGTACCCCTTCAGACTTGTACCGGGTATATCCTCTTATATTGATAAGTTGCTATAAATATATATTTATAAAGCTTAGTTAAGCATAACCAAAAAACCCTTGGTTTACCATGGTTTTATCTGAAAAGTCTTAGAATGTCATGCACTCATGTATGTAAACCCCCCCCCCCCCCAAATAAAAAAAAAAACCCTAATTGTATCATGATGGAAAGGGAAATGAACCAACAATTTTTGGCCACTCCAGTTCTTAACACTTAACTTAATGACCTGATATGAAATTCTGTTAAAATTGCAACAACAAATACAGAAGTGTTTTAAGGTTAATCACTGTTCATATAGGAGCTATTTCACTTTGCCACGTAAACCCACCCCACACAAGAAAAATTTATACATGTGATAAGTCTATATATATATATTAACAAATATAAACCTGTTTTAAATGCCTAATGATTATACTATGTGTCAGATATAAACTGTTTCCTGCAATATATATGTATTATATGTATGGAGAATTTTAATTTCCCGTACTAAATGATTATCATAATATCATGACGTCATGATCAATTCAGCCATAACGTTACGTATTATTAGCGCTTTGTGACGTCACAATAAGAACTATGAATTTGTATGTATGTGTATTTGTGTAACTAAGCAACATTTTGAAACTCCTGGCCCCAGGGCCATAAAACTTAGCTGAGCTTACTTTTGATCTAAGTCTCACTTTTACAAAAGGAACATATTAGTGGAAAAGTGAGACTGAGATCAAAAGTGAGCTCGTTTAAGTTTTATGGCTCCGGGGCCAGATGATTGATAATGAAACTAGTTGAGTTTATTTTGGTGTTGTGATTTTTTTCATAAACTACTACGTGTGTGGATTTATATTATATATTTTTATATCATAGTATATACGTACTATATACTATATATACTACGGAGAACTGGGTCAGATTTATGTATATTTCTAAAGTTGGCTAAAAAAAATTTTGATCAAGTTACGAAACATTAACAGTTGTAATTAAGTACCCCTTTATCAATAAAAACAAAGCTACCTATAGGGGTATTTTGATACAGATTTATAGCGAGATGATTATCCCAACTGGCAGTTCACACCTTTACTTCACACGGGACTGTTTGTGTACCTACAAGTATTGGTAGGTTACTTGTCAGTCACAGGTGATGTTTTTCTGTGTCTTGCGAGTGAAAATGAGAGGAAAATTGCGGCATTTAGCAAAAAGTTCTAGATACTGTACAAATATTCATATTCCCTGAATTTTGGTGTCCCGTCGGTACATCATAAATGGGGACAAAAACGGTACATTTTGTGTACCGCCGGTACATATCACTAGTATGAAAATTCTCTCATAAATTTAAATTCTTTAGGTCATCACATTTATGACTCAAATATGTTAACTCTAGTGATGGGAAATCAGAAAATTTTCATAATCGATTATCGGAAATAATCGAAAGTGTACAATCGATTAAATAATAGAAGGTTTTCAAATTATGTTTCATTGAATAAAACAATTCTCTGAACAAAAACTTGCGTCTTGCGTTGTATATACAGTAGTATACTTGTTTCAGTTGTTTGAAATTATTAAATATTTGTTCAAATAAATCAAATATGTTAATAAAATTTAAATATTATGCACATACAATTTTATTCCTGAGTCATGTTATTGTTGGGATCTTGATTTGCGGCATTTGCCTGGTCCCTGAGGCTTGCACATAGACTGGTTCGCTGTCATTTTCTAGCGGCAGCGTTTGGAATCAAGGGCAGGCTATCCAGTATAGCTTGCACATGGCGCCGCCATTTTTTTAAAACCTATTTTCGTTTTGATGTTTGAAAAAAGTCAAGACGTACGAAGAATTTTCGTAAATTACGTTTTTTAAATTTTTTTTTTAAATAATCGATTATGAAAATCTTAATCGATCATCGACATCGGAAGACATTTAGCGACCGACTTTCGATTGTCGGCGATAATCGGCCCATCACTAGTTAACTCTCTTCTTTAAGGATGGTCTACCTCTTTTTTTACTCCACCTTGTGCCTAAAAATCTACCAAGTCTTTTTTAAAAATACCTGTTTTGTTTGATTAAACATGTTAAAACAGTTGATTATAATGGCCCATGGGGGGCCTGACTTGAATCTGGAGCAATATGTCAGAGGCTATTTAAATTTGTACCTATGTCAAATTTATGTGAATTGTAAGATTTTTTACATGCGTTTTACAATTAAGAAATAAACAACTTGCTGTTTATTACTTATGATTACATTTGTAAATCATTCAGAATTATGTAAATTATGGGGTTTTTAGCTCACTTGAGCTGAAACTTCAAGTGAGCTTTGCTGATCACTTTTTGTCCAGCATCCATCTGAGTGTCTGTCCGTCTGTCCATCCGTAAACTTAATTGACAAAAAAGTATGAAAATAGACACCGGAGAGAGACTTGAATGGATATAATATCCGATATTGCTTATATAAGGACAAAAAAAATTGAACTCAATTTTCCTCAGCTTTTTTAGACCTTGTTTTGTGTAATGTAATATCCCAGTTATATGTTACACTTGGACTTTTTTCATAGTATGGGACATAACATGTACAATCAAACAAACAAGAGCATAGTCCATATATAATTATGATATGTACATAATTGTATTCATGATTAAACTGATTTGATTATTTTTTAGAATGATGACAGAGGTGTTGTAAGACTCAGCACTTTCGGGTTTTTGAAGAAAGGAGCGCTGCAAGTAAATATTACCCAATTCAAATACAACATGGACCTTAATTTGACAGAAAAAGACAAAACTATGGATACAGTAGTAAGTTGTTTGGTCTGGTTTTAGGCCAGTTTTGCATAAGCTTGTTTAAGGCTGACATGTACTGTGGAATTGAGGCTAGCAAAACTCTGCCAGCAGATCATTTCCCATAAATCTGTGCGGTTATATTTTCATTGTTGTTACTTCACCTGACAGTCTTTAAGAGACGGGGATTCTCATTGGTCAAAGAGGTCACGACCTTATATTTAAATATTTAGATTGTCGGGTCGTTCGTACGTGACCTCTAAGCGGGTTGTTTCAGATGTTCGTGAGCGGTAGAGTATCAGAACGGCTGATTTTAATCAGATTGGATCTTACAATGATGTAGAGTTTTACCAGTTTACTCTGCTAGTAAATGCTAACATTTTTCAAGTTCTACTGGTAAACAAATAAAACTTATCAGTTTCTTTGTACTTTGTTGATATCATTAATCAAAATGTATATAGCCACTAGCTGTATTTAAAAAAAAATCCACAACAAAGCAGTAATAGGTATAAACATGATACTTACATTCATATTAATCTGATCTTTAATAAATCGTTGATTTTAACACTTTCATTATTTCATTGTTCATAGTTTGGGTTTACCTTGGATAAAAGTGAAAGCAGTGGAGTTGCTTCATATCTGGTAAGATATTTGAAACCTTTTAATTTATCACTGAATTTTGATGTCAAATGATCAAAGGTCAAGGTCTAGAGACCTAGAGAGAGAGAAAAAGAGAGAGAGGAGAGAGAAGGATAACAATTGGCACATTTTTTTTTGAAGGAAGATAATCAGGACAAGAATTGCATTTTATCCATCATTGACCCATCTAACATATTCAAAGAGAAGACCATGTCCATCATATTTTTTAGAATGAAGTTTTCGACAAATCAGTAAGTTTGAAGTCCTTTCACTGAAACAATATTATTAAAGCAAACTGTATAGTTAAAGAACTCAGCTTTTATGCAATCAGTTTGAATTTTTAAAAATATGAATAAAGGGTAATCTGTTTTTAATAATATAATTATTTATACATTTAGTTTTTATGGAGTTATGTTGTACCAACATTTTTAAATGAAAGTTTGGTAAAACTTTTATTTTAAAGATGGTATCTACCTTGAATAATTAAATTACATGTATTACATATGGTGGAATCATCATTAATTGTACTTGCTCACATGCCCACATTGAATTGGTATTGCAGAGCATTTTAGATTTTGTTTTAATGGATCACTTTTGCTATGAATGTTAAATAAGTAGATTACTTTGATAATATCAAATGATTCAGATAAAATTTATTTTTTTTCTTCTTGTTTTTTTTTTTCAGGATGACAATTCTAAAGTATGGAGAGGATATTTCTATGTTAGAGATATCAGAGAAAGCACACATGCCAACATCTCGTAAGTAGGAAATATAATCATTTGTAAATAATTATACATTATAAATGCTAGATTTTTTTTTTTGACTATGATAATATTTAAATGGGTAAATAAGATATATGTACAGACCCTGAAACCTACTAATACACCAAAAAAGCGTGCGAGTTTCGTGCGAGAATCGTTTCGTGTAAACCATTTAGCATTTCGTTTGAACCGTGAAGCGTTTCGTGTAAACTGTTTAGCGTTTCGGGTAAAGCATGTAAAGCGTTTGGAGCAAAGCGTGCGAGAATCCTGTGAAACGTTTCATCAGATTTCATTCCGAACTTTACTCATTTATTAATTCTTTCAAAATGGCGCCTGAGTTTAAGACTTCCCGGAATAGTTTGTGATTAACAAAACACTTATGTATGTATACTAATGACTTATTTTGTAACAATTAAATCAGCTCTTTGTGATACTGTCAAGTCGTAATAAACATGTAGTATTTGGTGTTTTTTTTTTACATCGATAACTGAAACTTTACGACAGTGTACAAATAGCACTCGGACATCGGGTAACACATATCTGCAGCTGACTAAACCTGTCAATCAAACTGTGTATTTTTTTTCATTGAATGGTTACGCGTCTTTTTTTGTCAACAGCCAGTAAAAAAATAAATGACTTTAAAGCAGTCAAAATCAGTATTGGATAAAGGACATTATTTTAATGATATAACATTCATCAGCTCAATGAAAAAAAATTGAAGAATAGAGGGGAAAATATAATGTTCACATTATATATATGTATGGTACTAATTTTAAACAGTTTGTAGTAAAAGTGACGTTATGCGTACATGTACATGTATATTAAGTCTGAAATTTAGTTTATTAATTGTGTTCCTTCCGATATAATTTATTGAATTTATTATAGAAAAAGGAAATCCTAAATAGTGATACACACTTTGCTTTTGTATATGCCAATCGTCTTATTTTCTCTCTGGTTTTATGTGTGGAACATATTTTTATATGCTGTTGATACGATATAAGAAAAAAAAATTGTTTGAATCAATGCAAAGAACGGCAGGACAAAGTAACAAAATGATCGGGGAAAGTCTACAGAAGACGATTAAAATGAACAATAAAGTGCCTCAATCCGTCTGGAGGCGGCAGTCCGATGGTCGAGTTACATTGAAGAGTCCCATGTCGGGAATTTCAATAATGGTGGATCAGTCTCGGAGGTCGTAAATTTATCAGACATTATTCAAGACCAAGTAAGACAACATCTTGAATTATTGCTCAAGCGTAAGGATGTTGATACAAATTTTAATGATCAACATACAGTCACTGCAAGTGAGATAAGGATGACCATTAAAAATGAGAGCGCCAATTCCAAAATGGCGACCATAGACAGACCTCATTTCGACAAGTTTAAGGCTTACGATGAACAAATGTCGTCCTTTGAGTCCAGTGTGGCAGATGTTTTGTCTGTTAATGCACAAGACAATGAGTTTAAGGTTATTGATTCAAATGCATCTATGGCAGGTATGTGTACTATTTCAGATGCGCCGGCAGAGGTGCCTTTTGGTGCACCTGATTCTTCTGATCCTCTGCAGTGGAACTGTTTTGTATCCAAGATGGCAAAAGTTCTCAATATTGATATTGAAGCTGAGGATACGTTGGAAAATGATAGGAAATGTTCATTTCTTCACGATTGAAAGGAGACAAGAGTGACAAGAAAAAGTCTCTTGTTAAAATGCCCATTGAAGGTACACTTATTGACATGATCAAGACAGTTGAAAAAGAGGCTACATCTGGGCATTTGAAAATAGGTCTGTACGTGGTAGAGATGACAAAGCATTTATGGTGAAAAAAGATGACTGATGCATTTTGTAATCCTCCCAAATTGGATGACAATATTGAGGAAGGGTTAGTAGTAGGTCAGAAAAATACTTTTGGGAAATCAAGAGTTACTCTCTCGCCTTTTCATAAGGAGTTATAGACAATGATTTTCGTCAAATTGACAATTCAGCAAGAGCCTTATTCAGAGCCATTTCATATGGTACTATGATAGCGGCATTTTTAGATGAGGCTGAATACGAGGATGATAAAATTGAAGGACGCAAAGCTCTTATCAACTGTTTCAGAAGCATGGCAGATTTGCCAGCAAGAGTAATGGCAATTCAGTCCTGTGTAGAAGGAAAGTTTTTCTTAAAAACATAGATTTCATCAGCAAAGCAACAGAGAAAAAATTGCTGAAACTCCCTATTTTTGGCAACCAGTTGTTTAATGGACACTACTTTGAATCTCTCCATACATATAGCAGAGAATTTATGAGATGCAAGAGAAACTCAAAATCACAATCGGGTTTTTCATCAAAATCTAGAGACTCTCAATCTTATAGCATGGAAACTGTCAAATTGCGGCACAAGAAATTATGGCAAATGCCAGGAAGACTTCTACACAGACAGTTTATGATGCAAGACTCAGAATATATAACAGCTGGTGTAAAGAACAGGGTGTCAATCACATTATAACATCTATACCAGAATTAACAGAATTTTTTATGTACCTCTTCAATGTAAGAAAGTGAAAACCTCGAACAATAGCTAGATATAAGTCAGCAATTGCACTTATCCATCAGAATTGAAATAGTATTGGTATAAATTCAGAGTTATCGTCATTGTTGAAAGGTCTGTTTAATAAATATCCATCAACAATTCAATTAACACCAAATTGGAATTTACCATTGGTTTTGTTAGCTCTAACAAAACACCCATTTGAACCTCTCGAGTCAACTGATCTAAAATTTTTGACTCTGAAGACGGTTTTTCTGGTGGCCATTGCCTCGGCTTCCAGAGTGAGCGAGATTCATATAGTCTTTCCTTAGATGATGGTCATTTTAAAATGGAGAGAAAAGGGATAAAAATGTTACCAAATATGGAATTTTTGGCAAAGACTCAAACAATGAATAGGCCTTGGGAGCCTATTCCTGCTTTTGATTCATATGCCACAGACTCTGAAGATTTGAAACTATGTCCTTGTCGTGCTTTGAAGATTTATATAAATCAAACTAAATCTATTCGAAAATCAAATAGATTATTTATGACTTACCAACAAAATAATCATAAGGAAGCATCTAAAGACTGTATTGCAAGATAGATAGTTAGTATGGTACGTTTTGCATATGATAATGTGGAATCAGAAACATTAAAACTAGTAAGAGCACATGACACAAGAAGATTGTCAACTTCATGGGCCTTGTTTTGTGGTGTATCAGCTGATGAGATTTTACGAGCAGCACACTGGTCATCCGAAACTACATTCACATTGTTTTATCTGAAGGATGTGCCAGATCACCAGTCCATTTTTTGCCAAGGCAGCAATCCTGGACTCATCCAAGAGAGGGAGGCAGAAATAGGTAATTATGTTACTTTTATCATTTGCTTTTTCCTCTCCCACCTCCAGATTGGGCTGCAAATTCCTTTGCAAATAGTTAAGGAGGCAGGTAAGTGGAAATATTGAAATGAACTTGGATTTTTGGGGGTAAAATCCGTGTTCATGAGATATTTACACTTACCTGCCTCACCTGCCCACCTCCCCGCTCGATGAAATGATAATAAAATTAGTTCGTCGAGAAAAACTGAAGAGTTGTAGTTAAGGGGGATAACTGGAGGTAATACCTAGGCACTCTAAAAACATTATATCCATGCATTGTATGGGGAACTAGAGGGAAATTGCAAATAGTTAAGGAGGCAGGTAAGTGTAAATATCTCATGAACACGGATTTTACCCCCAAAAATCCAAATTTCTATTATATCGTGCCATTTTTAAACAACTCTTACCATCAGAGAAAAATTCCGAGAGGACCCGATTGAAACGAAAATCGTGTAAACCGTTCAGCATTTCGTGCAAACCATTTAGCGTTTCAGGAAAAGCATGTAGCGTTTCCTATAAACCGTTCAGCGTTTCGTGTAAACCGTTTAGCGAGCATGTACCGAGCGTGCAGCGAGCGTGTGGTGTAGTAGTGCGTTTCAGGGTCTGTATAAAGAAATATACACTATAAATAATAAAAGTATGAAAGACAAATTAATCATGATCATTTTTCTTAACTGTGTAGTTATCATCCGCAATTCTTGTCTTGAAACTTTGGTATTTAACAGATCTAGAGAACTGAAACAGCACAAGGATTTTGAAAATTATAGACTAGTTGATTGAACCATATACCAAAATAGCAGTTTAAGGATTTTTGAATGATCTTATGTCCGATCAATTTCAAAGGTTTTTTTTATATTAGGTTTATTTGAACAAGTTAGGCCATCATAAATTAATTCCTTGGTTCTCAGGCCAGCGCGCATCTGATTTAACATTGCGCATTGCCCATTTTTATCATTTATTTAATATATGAATTTGCGCTTGCTTATTCTGGAAATTTTTTTTTTGGATTTAGGACCGCATTTTAGATACTCAAGACAGTTAAATGCTTTACTTTATAAAAAACATAATTGCAAACATCTCGATGATTTAGACTTAATTAAAGCAATTGCAAATGGCTGCCGAAAGCAGTGTTTAAGTTATGATCGCAACAGCAATGATTTTAGTTTTGGTATATGAAGAAGAACGTCATTTAATCTCAAATGCATACAGGAGGAGAGTTCCTGCAGCCTGCACTATTTAATATCCCATTATGCTTAAACACAAGGCTTTCTCGAGCCTCCTAGTTGTGGTGTTTCTTTGAAGAACATAATGACTTATTTATTTTGTTTAGTTTGAGCTAATAAATCCGATACATTCATTGCAAGGTAACTATTTATTTGCTTTAAAACACTACTTTTTCTGGATTTGAATAAGAATTGCACATTGATAAAAGAGAAAAAAAAATTCCGCATCCTTTTTTTATGAAATAAAAAGAAAAAATTATCACCACCCCATCGCATCTGTTTTGTAAAATGTTAGGCTGAGAACCAAGAAATTAATTTTTTATGGCCTTATACTAAATGTAATTGGCAGTTACAGTAAAATCAAAAAGCACCAATTCACCCTTTGCTTAAAACTCCCAGAATGTACACATGCAGTATTCCCTTTGTGTAGGAAATGCTTGTCTTTTATTGTCCTTAAAGGTTTTTAGGTTTTAGTTAAAACACTTAAAACTTTTGAAACATAGGCTTCAGAGACTTCTGATCACTTGGTATGAAAGTGTCTTACTTGGTCAATTAAAATAATTATGACAAAGGTCCAATAAAAATTGTTAAGCTACCCGTACATCTTTTTCCTTTAACTTTTCATAGGGAAAGCATTTCTATGAAGTAATTGTAACAAAATTGTTTTTAAATAAAAATGATAAGATGGAAAGACCTTATTGTTTGAGAACAATTAGCCTACTAGTTTATAGGTATATTACTGCAATAATGTTTATAAACATTTTCTCCATTTCATTCTTCTAGTTTAATGAAAATCAAGTTAATATAATATTAAAAGTGTCATTGAAATTTCAATTTGGTGTCTTGCAAATATCTAATCACATCTCCCTATATTTTATTTCTACCACAGGCAGAACATTTATAACAAACGGAAAAACTGGCCAAACTTTAAGTGACCATTCAATGATGCACAAGCCAAACGCCAGCAAGTTTATGGATCCGCCTCCAAAAGCTGGGCAGCATGATAATGTACCGCAACAAAAAACAAATGATTCAGCGAGACGTAGGCGAAGGGGTCTTACAGAACCTCGCCCCAAAGCTGTGCCTGTTCAGACCACCACTCCTAAACGTGTTATAGACCCCATGCATCCAGAGCCCATACCTATCAAAGGGAATCCAAAAAATGGGTATTCCGTATCTGTAAGCCGATAGAGAAATCTTTCTTTTTGCCAAAACTTGTTTGTGTTGAATTCATAAAAAATATCTTTTTATGTTGTTTAAGTAATTTAGAATAGTTACATATATTATAAAAATAAGATTCAATCCTTTATGCCTCCAAACAAATACTGGTACTAATT
The DNA here is from genome assembly GCA_020458035.1 of Magallana ariakensis. Classification (NCBI taxonomy): domain Eukaryota; kingdom Metazoa; phylum Mollusca; class Bivalvia; order Ostreida; family Ostreidae; genus Magallana; species Magallana ariakensis. The sequence continues at coordinate 30,459,753 of CM035815.1, forward strand.
AAATGACAGGTCACTTTAAAAAGAAATATGGTTTTTATGAAAAATCATACAATATCTAATTAGCCAAAATTTAATACCAAGCAATTTTATAGACCAAAACCCGGACTTTGAAGCTACTGCCTGTAAAATAGATTGGCATTAATATACATGTATAACACTCATGGCATGTTTGTCTTTTTCAGTTTGGAATAAATGTTGATTCAGAACAGGAGGAAGGGTTGTATAATCTCTACTTTCACAATTGTTTCCAGTATGGAAGGAATGTGCATTCAACTTTTGAAATGCAGGTTAGTCTCACAGGAAATATTCATTTGGGAGTACTCATTGCAGCCAATTGCGATGCAGGCATTGCAGTTCTATGATTCTTACCATAACGTGAGAAACAACAAGTGACTAGTGTTTGTTGATCTAAGTTCAATGATCAAGAAATGCTTGAGGCACAGCCTGACGTACATGTAATATGATTACTGACTCATACCTGTTAAACGCACAACGGCTTAAAAATTTAATATCTCCCGCATCCAACTAATCTTCCGCGCAGGAGACTAAATTCTCCCGCAAATGTATTTTCTTCCCCATACCCCCCCCCTCCCAACTTCTGAATCTTAACATGCAAATTTTAACAACCACTGAAGGGTTTTCTGTGATTTTGGCCTCAAAAATCTTCTATGTAGCTTGGATATATCAAATCCATCCAAGTACAGTAAAACAAAGTTATAGTGAACATGCTTATAATGAATTGACGCTTACAGCGAAGTGATTTTCATTCCCTGTGACTCTATTATATATTGTAAAACTGAGCGATATAACGAATTACACTTATAACGAAGCAAAATTGCCCGTCCCTGGCACTTCGTTATAAGCATGTTTTACTGTACTGTCTACCATGATCATAGTTTGACATGTTTTTTGTCTAGATTCTACTTTTTAAGATTACTTCTGGTTTTGACTAAAATCAGTTACGTATTTTGTTATGCATAGGCCTTATATGAAAATAAGTAAAAGCTTTAAACATTCAGATTTTACTCTGAAACACCAAAGAAAACAATACACAGCCAGTGGTGTCACTAAACAAGCGCACAGGTAAAGTACCCAAGCCACGTGCAGTGAGCCGTGACTAATCCCGTCTGGCCAGCACTGTCGTAAAAATCAAAGTGAATTTTGAAGACTGTGTGTTTATACAAGCTACTGATAAGAGTGTAGCACGTGGAAAAAGTGTAAAAGCATTTCACAGAGTTTTAAAAATTTATGATATTATGAATAACGGGGATGCTATCATGATAGAGTTATAACAGAGATCATTCTAAAATGATACTGGAGAAATTTTGTTAAATCTATTCTTCATAAGGGAAAAATAATTGATTCAGCATGCAGTGATGGATTATAAGGCCTAATATAAAAAGTGTCACCATTAATTTGCTCCTTGTATTGTAGTGTACAATGCAAACAAAATAATGGTAAATTTTATGAACACTTCAACACAAGTTGTAATTAAAAACTGGCAATCATAGAAATAATAAAATTTAAAATGATTGCAAATGTATTCCAATTATAAAAGAAGGTATCTAACATATATAATATGAATATTTGTATTTCACGTGAAAAAACGTCGTTTAAGCAAATTCTCCCCCTTAGCCAAGTTGGTAAGGGGGAGATTCTCCCACATAGCAGCTTTCATAGGTTAACAGGTATGCTGACTGCACCAGTCATAAAGCAATGCACGCTTCTGAGGTCAATGACTGAGAAAACTGAATTGTAGGCAAATTGAAAAATAAATAAATTGCTTTTTCTGGTGATTCATGGAAGTGCATTGCAGAAAAAATACATAACCTGCATTAGCGTGAGATGTAAATTTTTCTGCAGTGAACGCTATACCTTAATCACCAGCATGAACCATCAAAGATAGCATTTTATTGTTCATAATTACACCTTATTTTTTAAAAATTATTGAATAAATCATGAAGAGTAACTATAGTTCCTTATATACTCGCCTATAAGTATGACTCGCCTATAAGTCTGTCACTTTTTTTTTTAACTTTAATTTGAAGATTTTGCTATTGACTCTCTTATAAGTTGGATCACTTTTTTTTAAGGACAATTGATACTCTCAATAAAATAACCACATTTTATTATATCGAGTTTTTAAAAATTGTACTTGTTTAACCCCATAATTGCTTTGAACACAGATACAATGCATTATCTGTTTATTATTATAAAAACAAATATTACTTACTTCTCTCTTCTGAAAATCATCTTACTATGTCTCAACTATAAGTCGGACCCCTACTTTTCACTCAATTGTCTACTCCCAAAAATCCGACTTATAGGCGAGTATATATGGTAAAAGTAACTAAATTATTGTTAATGTACAGTACCGATCAGACCCAATCTAACACCAGAGTAAACCCCAACTAAACCCCGGGTTTACTTTTGGGGTTTACTCTGGGTCTGCTTTTTGAAAATTTGGGTCCACTCGGGGTTTACTTTAGGTTTACTCAGGAATTGCTTTTGGCAATGTACACACTGAAGTGCAGCAGACCCGTCTTCTATCTTTCCATCTTTCTGCCTGTGATTCCTGCCCCTTGTATATTCTGAATACGCAGTTAGTGTCTGCTTTCAGGGGTATACTTCTAATGCGGGTTTACTCTGTGTCCACTCTGGGTTTACTTTGGGTTTACTCTGGGTCCACTCTAGTAAACCTTGCAGGAGTAAACCCAGAAAGTAAACCCAGGGTTTAGTTGGGGTTTAATTTCTGTTAAGCTGGGTCTGATTGGTACTTTATATCAATAAGTTAGACAGAAGAAATACATGTACAGTCAAACTTGTATTAAGCAGTCACCTGCGAGAGGCACCCAAAGTGACCTCTTAACAGAGGTGACCTTTGAATAGAGACTTATGAATTTGCCAACATCAAATAACTTGTTAAAACAATTATTGGATTTTATTTTAATTATATACTTGATATTTAGCATAATGTATCAAATGAAAGAAATAGTAATTGATTTGGTGGTTTTTTTTAATAGTATCTCTTATATTTACAAATAAGTACAAATACATGTATATAACAATGCATTGTGCATGCAATTGTTTATATTTTTTTAAATTATTGAAAAAAGTCATTACGCGATAAAATCTTGTCGCTGACATTTTCACAATAATAACAATAACTATTTTCATGAGTACCATATATTTAGAAAACAAACACTTTTAATACAAATCAACAATTTATTTTTTAACCAACCGTATCTGAACTCAAAATCTATTATTAAATAGAGCAATTTTCTCTTGCCTCGCTGCGGACATTTTTGACACCTATTTCATTCATGATTATAAAACAAACATTGTTAATACATGTTTCAACAATTCACTTGATTCCTATTCGTATCTGATTCCAGATTCTGATTTGTGCCAATTATGTATTATAAATACATCGATTAATTTGGTTTCTCTCTCCTCAGGCGTATAATTATTGTTTACATTTATTACCTGACATTCGGAAGCCATGTTTAAAATCCCTGGGTGTAAATCATGTGACCCACCAAAATGGGCCCTAATGCATGTCGACTGTACAGTTTCGGATCAAAATACAATGACCGCTGACCGCGTTAGACAGGTGACCGCTCTTGAGAGGGCAATTATATAGGATTTTTCATCGGGGGGAAATAAAACGACCACATACGAAAGGTGACTGCTTAAAAGGGATGACCGCTTCGGCAGTTTTGACTGTAGTAAAATATTCTTAATTTGGAATTTAAGTCTGACATCATCATGATTATTTCATGCAGTTATTGATGATTTTTTGGGGTTGCTGAAAATTCCCCTATATCAATAAACTGGTTAGATTAACCTATTGATAAATTGGTTAGAACTGGATTGTGTAGATTTCAGCCCTATCAGTTTCTTTAGAGTTATGAATCCCAATCGGTTTGCTTAAGAAATAGAGAAGAAAATACTCAGTGGATGGACAATCCCTGAAATGTTCTACTTTCCCTCTTGAACGGTGAGCAAACTGTGAGCACACGCTGAAAGGAATTTGGTGAGCGCTTATGAACGGTGAACGATGAGCGAACGCAGAGCCCAAAGTGAAGGCAGGGTGAATGCTTTGTTAATGCAAGATGAATGATTTATTTGGAGTGCCTCGGAAGTTATTCTTACATTGTATTTCGACGATAATCAGGAAAAAATAACAAACTACATGTACAGTGCTGCTAACGTGAAAGTTGACAAAACAATCCTATCTTATCATATTTCTTGTATCATGCATCCTATGATGCAAATAATCTCTATCTTATCCTATCCTATACCATACCATTTATATTTAGGAATAAGAGTAAAATAAAACGAAATTTAAGACAAAAATAATTTTATCAACGAATATCGAATAGTGTAATTATGAAAATGTCTAATTGATACATAAAACTGAAAATCTTTAGAACGAGTTAACTTAATTACCTGTGCATTGGAAATATTAAATGGTATGCAGAGTGTAAACAATTACGTAAATAAACAGGTTAGCGATTACATTTTTGTTTTCATATTTATATGTATTAAAACGAATAAACCAGATAACAAACTTTTATTTTTTGTTTAAACAGACATTTACATTAATTTGTTTCCTTATCATATAATCATCAAGTGAGTTTCTCGGTAATTTGCTGATTTGTTCAGCAATAAATGTAAACACGATTCGGGAAATTATAATTACTTATAAAGCATTGACATCGCATTTATTGGTAATTCATTTGTAATTAGATGTTTTGTTAATCTATAAATTCACAGACATTTATAGTTACATGTAGCTTACATTTCTTAATTTGATCTGTTTAGTTTATTGTCAGGCATGAATACATTTGTGATCGGACATCTAAGAAATTATATAAATCGTGAAAAATACACAAACAATGGCCGTTTCCTATTTATAATTTTGTCTATTTATATGTGTCGAATTATTCGTCACGTTCTCAGGAATGTGTACTTTAAATTCTACGGATTAAATTCTGATTAAAATGATGTTTCTGATGTGTAAAATAAGTTTCCTTCAACCTTTACGCTCGTGTTCTTTTCTCATTTTGTTGTGACTCACAAATACTGTTCCTTTCACTTTGGAGTTCCAATTGAAAATGAATGAAAACGAACTGAACGATAAGTGAACGCTGAACAAACGGTGAGTGCAAGGTGAATGCTCAGTGAACATGAACGGAGTGGAGAGCTCAAGTGAACGCACTGTGAGTGCATGGTGAATTCACAAAAAAATGGGAAAGTAGAAAGTTTCAGGGATTGTAAATATAAGTATATAAGATGTTAATAGGATTTATCTAGAACTTGAATATTTTCAAGTCATTAGCCTGCAACTGACATAAAGGGGCAATATACTGGAATGGGAAGTTTAATTATGATATCTAGTCTACATGAACATTTATATGGTGTTTGACATGTCTGTCCTCCATCCTTTTACATGTATCTGCCACCTCAGCTTCAAAGAAATGGGACTATTTTCATCTAACTTCAATAAATGTACCAACAACATAGTACATCTTATCTATATTGCATTCATGGAAACGTGTACATGATTTTCCTTCAGTCTTCCAGTTAAATTAAAGAGTAAATTATTCTTTTAAAAGTAATGGAGAGGACATATTTTGGTTTTATATTAATAGAGCTAAGTCTGTTGTATAATTTAGGGGTAAGATAAATATTTTGTGTGATGGATTTTCTTACTTAGATATCATTTGTGAGTTGAAAAAAAGGGAAAAGGGGTGGGGATGGGGGTGGGGGGTTTACTGTGTAGGAATTTCCAACTTGTGTCAGTATATAGCCATACGTGCATAGATAATAAAGAGCTACAGATACAAGAAATGATTTGTTTTTTTAGTTTACGGTAATTAAGAGGGCTGGGTGGTTGTGACCAAATTTTAAACTATTTTAACCTCCTTAAGAAGAAGAGCTCTTTATAAAAATATAGGAAAACATTCAAACTAAATTCTAAAGCTGGAAAATGTGGAATGTTTCATTACTACATAATAGTTTATAGCTAAACAAATCATTAAAACAAAATATAGTAGACCTGATGATTAATTTGTTGGTCACTCAGCCTCCATGATATGATATTTAAATTTGATTTTTGATTTTGTTTTCTTCCACTAGATTGAAATAGAGGAGAGGAATGACAATAACTACTTGTCAGCTGGAGACATCCCCATACCCACGCTCTTCTTCATCCTCTCTGTACTGTTCTTCATTGCTGGGGTCGTCTGGATGGTTATTCTACGCCGTGTTAAGTATGATCTTCTTTTATATTCTTCCTTCTTTTTTTTTTTCTTCTTCCTTAAATTACCATCTGTAATGTCTGGTTTGATGCAGAACATATGTATTAGGAAAATCGCTACACTAGGATCTGAAGAAACCCCCACTTGAGGTCACCTCCAGGTGAACTTTGATTTAAGAATATTCATGAGTTATTTTAGCCAATCAGAGCAAGTGTTAAAAACGGTATTTTCGGGTTACAAACAAAAAAGGAGTTTTAGGTGAGGCGTTGGTACATGTTCCCAAATTTTTTAATATCAGCGAGCTAGAGACGAAACATAAGTTGATATTAGACACCCTCAGGGAATCCAAAGATTGTATTGACATAACTTCCGAAATACATAAATGAGAAATGGAACCGACGATTTGATTGGTCAAAACAAAGTTCACTAGGAGGTGACCTCAAGCAGGGTTTCTTCAGATCCTCGTGTAGTGATAATAGAAAAATTAGGAGCGGATCGAGGATCTGATTTTAATCAGACTAGGAAAATGAACTTCGCCTAGTAATGTTTTGCGTTTGAATATTATTGACCAAAATTGACTTGTTAAATGAAAAATGATGTTTTATTTATACATTTCCCTATCTTGGCTATTTACCCTTTATCAATGGTCTTTATATCTTTGATGCTGCTCAATTTGTTTAGGATTCCATTTTGAATCATGTAATTTTCCTTTTTGGGTTTTTTTTTTTGTACTGGTAAATTGAATGGCTGAAAGAAATTTTGACCTGTAATTTGAATAAACTTTAACCTTCAGCTTTGTTTCATATTTCAATCTTATTCATAGAACTTATTGTTAAGATTACTTAATACATTTATTTTCAGGGAAGATGTATACACAATGCATTATCTAATGTTTGCTGTAGTTATGGTGAAGGCACTTTCAAACCTCTTCAATGCTGTAAGTATAAAAGTTAGTAATGACACAAAAAAAAAAAAAAAAAATCAAAGCAAATGAAATTTTCTTTGAAAAACTTTCTTCAGCTGTCCACATTTTGTTTACATTCAGGTAAACATGCACTTCATTGCTGTGGAAGGAATGCATGAGGAAGCTTGGGCCATATTGTACTACATTGTCTATCTGTAAGTACATAACTGAATTTTTCTGTAGGGAGCTTTGTTTTTTTTTTAGCTAAATTAATTGTATCATCTCATATGAAAAAAATTAAATCCTACTGTCCAGATACATATTACATGTATTATTTTTTTAAATTGGTGTCAAAACATAAAAATACCGGTATATAATGGGAGTGGCATTTTTGTTTTGTTTTACAATTTTCATATAAAAGTGTTAGCATGATAGGAACAAGAACTTTGAATTAAAGTAATTGTTTTTACAATGAGGGAATTTTCAGTGAAGGATAGTGTGTTGTTGCAAAAATCTGTCTTTGAAAAATTATCCAAAATGTAAAATACTTTCTTTGATGGTTCATACAGGTAAGATGGTACAGAAAAAGTTTTCTATTAATAGTAAATTAATAGTTATTTTCAAGGAACCAAAGAAAAAACTTAGATATAACTAATTTGTATTACGTTCATAGCAAATTTGTAAGAAATATTATAACAAATTTGTTATAAAACAGTCAGCTGACAGTACAAATCATTGGGCATTATAAAGTCAATATCATCGTGCAGTTTCAAAAAATGTCATTACAAACTTTTCACTTCATTTTGATTTCAGAATCTGCAATTGAAAAAAAAATATCCATCCAAAAAAATGAAATACTTTCTTTTAAAGTAAATTGCTTTTTTAAATCGTCGTCGATCAAACTGGTCGTGGCCATTTTTATACTGAATTGATCTCCATTTTAAGAAGAGCTTTATATAAAAAAATATTGGAAAATACTTAAATTTAAAATTAAAGAATATATGGATTTTTTCTTTACTGAATAAAAATTTATAGCTATTAAAATTATGATGCATGTGCTTTATAGTTCACTAAAGTAAAATACATTAAAGTGCCAGGGACGGGTGGTTTCTTTCATTATGCATAGTTCGTTATATCCGTCAAGTTGACAACATGTAATCAAGTCACGGGGAATGAAAATGACTTTTCTGTAAGCATCAATTCATTATAAGTGTGTTCACTATAACCATGTTTTACTGTACATCTTCATTAAACAGAGATGTCAAAAGTCTGCAAATATATGTCAAGGCATATTAAGTTGATTTGTAATTCATTTTAAGATCTCGAGGAGCCTTGTTGTTTGTGACTATCCTGCTGATCGGGACAGGCTGGACTTTTGTCAAACATGTCTTTTCAGACAAAGAAAAGAAACTGTTCCTGGTTGTTATTCCTCTACAGGTAAGGGGAGGAAAGATTTTCTGTATCTATAAAAGAATTACTATAAATCAGTGAAATACGCAAATTTGATAACATCATTCTTTAAATTGAACGATAGAACTGATAATTATTTATGTACATGCAGTTACTGTAGATACTGTCATGAATTGTTTGTGTTGTACATGTATTATGTAAAAGTCTAGAAAAAAGGTTTGGATTGTTTGAAACATTTCCTTCATTTCTTGGCAAAGCAAAGACAGCTAGTTCACTTTAAACGTTGGCTAACTTTGACTATGAGCTCCAACACTGTTTGCAGATCCTAGACAACATTGCCTACATCATTATAGAGGAGAGCGAGGAAGGACAGTCTGAGTACGCCATATGGCAGCAGGTCTTCATACTGGTGGACCTCCTGTGCTGTGGAGCCATTCTTTTTCCAGTTCTTTGGTATGTACGTAGTGAACATATATTAAGAGGTTTGGGCTGGATGATTTTCATGATTTTCATGGCCATTTTTAGATTAAATAAATCTCCTTAAGAAAAAGAGCTCTGACAGTGTATACAGATATAGGAAAACATTCGAAATGTTAAAAAGTGAAAGTATGTTGAATTTTTTGGTACCAAATAATAGTTAAAAGTTAAACGAAGTTGACCACCCAGCCCTTCTAAAATGACTAGAGATGAAAAACAGTAGTTGTTTAAGAAAGAAATGTCAAAAATTGAGTTTAGTGAGACTAAGTTAGTGGAAGAGGTGGAGTTGGGGCTTAAAGTTATGGAGAGATACATCTATTTATAATATTATGTAGAAAATTTATCTTTTTGAATGAAAAAAGATGGAATTATTTTGACATAAATATGAAACAAAGGGTAACTGCACTTAACTTCATTTAAAAATTGCGACAAAATAAATGTTACAATTGGGCGTATTTTGTTTAATTGTAGGAATTGCCAATGTTTCAAGTGCAAGTTTATGTAATTACATCAATACAAAGTTCATATTTACAAACAACAAAGTTGTTTTCATAGGTAGGGGTCATTACATTTTCTTGAATATCCATTGGATAATGACGCCCACTTTTTTACAGACTGAATACATAGTCAGCGCATGTTTGTCTATTGTTCTCCTTTTAATGGTAGTTGCATATTTATATATAAGCTTATGTTAAAAGGAGATGAATAGACAAACATGCACTCATGGTTAAACAGACAAAACACTGTTTCTTCTTGCATTTGCGTTCTCTGTTGTAAATGGTATACTTTGACCTGTTGAATATTATAATTCACCCACAGGCACCTGACGTTAAATATTTTTCTCATAATAAAAATGAATACCCTATATCTACATGTAATAATACACAAGGTACCCATCCCCGCCATCTTGGATTTATTTCAAACTGTCACATCAGCTGGAAGTTTTGCTTGAAACTCATCGGTAAAATTATTTTGCGAACCTTTCCGTCTCCCGATCGGTCATTCAACATCTAAGCTTAAAACCAATTAAACCAAAACGGTGCATTACACCTGTCATTAATAAAAATCACCCTTCAATCTGCATCTACTGCGACAAAAGGCTAAAGGATGGACGGAAGTTGACATAAATTGCGTCATACTTCGGGTAATCCCTTCCAAATATAGCATTGATATGAATATTCAATAGGCGTCAATTTTGAATTCGATCAACATACAAGTTAAAACTAAGAAAAGGGATACTATAAACAGTCAATTATAACTTTTGTTACACATAGTTTATATAAACATGTTTATAAATGCATATATTATGAAATATTGAAACACACAAACGGTGCAAAGGAATCTCATTTACATATAGGTGACAACTTCCGTCCACCCTTTAGACATTTATTGCATATTTTAGGCAGTAGATGCAGATTGAGTGGTGATTTTTATTAATGACAGGTGTAATGCACCATTTTTGTTGAATTTGTTGTTAGCTTAGATGTTGAATGAGCGATCGGGAGACGGAGAGGATCGCAAAATAATTTTACCAATGAGTTTCAAGCAAAAGTTACAGCTGATGTGACAGTTTGAAATAAATCCAAGATGGCGGGGATGGGTACCTTGTGTATTATTAGATGTAGGGTATTTATTTTTAATTATGAGAAAAATTTATATCATCAGGTGCCTGTGAATTCACCACATGATTTCTAACCCAAGGTAACTTTGTCACAGTTTGTGAATACAAGACACCCGTCATGTGACATATGTAAGGTAGCACACATTCTGCTAGGGGATATTATTTGTCCATACCTAATTCAACTCATTCCAATCGAGTGATATTTACTTTATTTCTCTGAAATATCTTTAAGGTTCCTTGCGGACTGATTAATCTACTTGTTAAATCTTTTCAAACACGTAAATTGTTGACATCAGTTACTGGTTTACGATCATCAGTGGCTACTTGTGCTGGCCGATATTATATATAATATTTTTTTTCAAAAATGGCAACATGCACAGAGAGAGAGTAGAGAGAAAGGAGAGAGAGAGAGAGGATGTTCAATCATAGTCACGCTATTCTAATCTTAAACTTCTCATTACAATATTAGATCAACCCTCCATGCATATTTATATGTCTTATCATCAATCAAGGGCAGATAAGTCTAAATTCAAGTTATTTGCGAAGCAGTGAGAGTAAGAAAACAACGAATTATTTTATTGCGACGCAGTTTAAAACAATTATGACAATAAATTTTGATTTGAAAATGACCAAACTATATAACAAATGACTTGAATTAAAATTGAGCGAGGAATAAACGTAACAATAGTGACTGAAAAAGGGCCCAAAATGCGGCGTTAAGTGCAGTCATCCTTTTCTGTTTTCTTTTTTTTTTCCCCAGAAAGACAACTTTATGTCCTAGATACCAAATTTTATACAAGTTTATTGATTTAAACTGTTAAGTCCAGTTAAAAATGTATATTAACAAGCGTTCTGAGAGTATTGCATTTTACTCTATACAGGGAAATATTTGCCCCTTCACCAAATATTTCTTTACAATAAGGGAGGAAGGGAATTACACTGGATGCAGGCTTGTGCAAACTGATGCACTAATCCTTTTGTTTTAATACCGCTACTTACAGATCATAATTAAAGATTTATAAAACATGATGAAAACTGTTAAATAGTAATTCATATGTCTGTCAGCAAGGCAACAAAGGGGTGGGTTTTTAACCGAGTTTCACAAAGGAAAAATCCGGTTATTGAAAAGGTGAAAAGGGTGGGCAGCTGCCAAAAGGGTACCCCTATATTTACGAATAGGAAGTTGTTGTTTTGTAGATCAATTGTACATATATCAGAGCAGTGCATATTACATGTACTTGGATTTTGATTTTTGATAATTTATAGGGAAAAAAACCCAGCTGTTGAAGTTATTCATTTTCTTGCAGAATATTGCATGTAGGGTCCCCCTATTGTACGGATAACTCCTACAGTTTTCACAATAGGAAGTTGTTGTTATATATCAATAAACCAATATATGTCAGTACATATATCAGAGATATGATATTGTCGTACTTGGGTTTTGATTTTTCATGACAAAATGTTGACTTAAACAAAATACCCAACGAATAGACATTATTATACTATGTTGTAAATACCGTATGAGCAATCACTGTAAGATATGAAATAGTTTAGATCGAATGGTGAAGTTTAAAAAGGTTAGGAAATCTAGTCAGTTCAAAGTGCGCCCATTACCACGAGAATAATGGAAGATGATTTGTTCAAACTCTAACAGAATAACATTACATTGTTTATATATAACATCAGCTAGTTGTAAAACTTCAGAGAAAATTTTAATTAAGAAAATGAATTGTTTTAAGAGTTCTACATACTGATGACAGTCCAAAGGCCTAAATTATAATCGTAATTTTTCATCAAATGAATTATAGGTCAAACCAAGAAAAATTTTCAGATAAAAGGAATTTAATTTATACGTAATCGGATTTTTAACAGTTAGATTAAAATTTGTTCACAACTAGTATATTTTCAATATTTTTTACGATCTGTGTATGTCATTGTGTATATATAAATAGTGCCTGCTTGGGAGGGTACCAGTTGAAATTGACACCCCGAGAAAACCATTGTCAACCGACGCGAAGCGGAGGTTGACAATGGTTTCCGAGGGGTATCAATTTCAACTGGTACCCTCCCAAACAGGCACTATTTATTTTATTATACTGAATGTCTTAATTTTATAGCAATTTTTACTGCTTTTGTATAGAAAAGACGTTAGTTATACGGCGAACCGTACGTGCATAATTTATGCGCATGTAACAATTCGTTCTATCGTCCTATCCAAGTGTGTTGCTAACGCTGAGGGTATAAGAACGGATTGTCAACTGCGTCTAAACCAATCAGATTTCAGTATTTATCATGAAAGTATAATAATAGCAATTAGCACCTCGACGGACCCTGGTCACTCCAGGTAAATAACACCTGTTTTAATTAGGCCCCGCCTACTTTTCCAGTAACCGTAAGGTCATGAAATGGGCATTGTAAATTATAAGAACAGAAAAACAGAGTTTGACAAAAATCGTGACGATGCCCCTTTAAAAGCCAGACTTCCTCACCCAAATTAACCCACTCAATCTGATCAAGAAATAACGAGACTACGTATACTTTGTAAAATATATTAGAAAACAATATATGTTCTAAACTTGGTTAACAATAATATGTTTTACGCAGTTTATACTGAAATAGCTAGTACACATATTACAGATGTTTGATCTACCTCTAAATTTATTGCAGGAAATATAGCAGTTTATACTGAAAAAGCTATAGTATAGTTCACGCATTACAGATGTTTGATCCACCTCTAAATTTATCGCGGGAAATATAGCGCGAGATCACTGACATCACACGTTTAAATCTATATTCATTTGTTTACGTATCTCGACTCAATATGAAGGAATTGAAGCATGTAAAAAAAGCTTGTGCAGAACTCAAAACGTGTCTTCAAACCTCAAGGCACCGTTAATTATGAGTTAATATGAGTTAAATGTTAGCCATTTTTGGCATAGCACTATAGAAAAAAAAATTAGAGAGCATTATGGGATGTTGCCAAAAAAAATTTCTTGATGAATATGTAGGATTAGCTCATTTTTTCTCACCGCGCACTTGTTCTTAGAGCTCGCTTCACTCTCTATAAGTTCAAAGGTTTTTGTACTCAACAAGAGACAAGAGTGAAAACAACTGCTGGATTTATTACTTGTAATTATACCCCTGCTCCGAAGGAGAGGATATACCGGTACTGTTTTACGTTTGTCTGTTTGTGTGTACGTCTGGCCTAAACAAGTTTTTGTTGCATTTTTCTCAGCAACTATTAATCACAAATGCTTAATAAAATTGTTCTTTTAATGTGCAACATTTAAAGAACATCAGAAGTTCCTGTTTAGGTTTATTATAGTCTGTACCAAGTTATTGCTTCAATCGATTTTTAATTGAAACAAACATACATGTCAATGAAGTACGGAGATTAAAAATGGGAAATGTTTACATCTTTTCTCCATTTGGAAGGATTCAGGACACCTCGCACAGTTTTTAGCTCACCTGAGCTAAAAGCTCAAGTGAGCTTTTCTGATCACATTTTGTCTGTATACTTTTCACATTTTCAACATCTGCTCTAGAACTACTGGGCCAATTTCAACCAAACTTGGCACAAATCACCCTTAGGCAAAAGGAATTCAAAGTTGTGAAAATTAAGGGCCATGCCCTTTTTAAAGGGGAGATAATTTGAAATTATTGAAAAATTTTGAGAACTTTTCAAAATTCTTCTCAAGAACCATTAGGTCAGGAAAGCTGAAACTTGTGTGGAAGCATCACAGGTAGTGTAGATTCAAAGTTGTGAAAATAATTACCCCCTGGGGTAGTGTTGGGCCACAATGGGGTCAAAGTTTTACATAGGAATATATAAAGGAATATATAGAGTAAATCTTTGAAAATCTTCTTCTCAGAAACTAATCTGCCAGGAAAGCTGAAACTTGTTTGGAAGCATCCTCAGATAGTGAAGATTTAAAACTGTGAAAACCATGACCCCCGGGGGAAGGGTGGGGCCAAAATGGGGGGGGTGGATGTTTTACATAGGAATATATAATGATGAATGATTTATGTATTTATGATTTTCGAGACATTACGCAAAAACTGGTGGAAGCAGAAACTTGGGACAGAGTATTAGTGTATTCAAGTAGCACCTTGGACAATGCACTTGCTTCTTACTGCTGCGACTAATGTTCAATCCCTGTCATCGACAGGTCCGATATTGTATGTGAAAAGGTATGGTGGTCGTCCGCTGTACTTCAGCTTACTCCCAATGACCCCTTGTGCTAACATCTGTACAAACGAGAGATATTAACATAAGTTATAGAACTTGTTTATCAATCGTTTTAAAATAAATAAAGTTTGGGCTTCTTTTTTAAAAAAAATACTTTCAGTAGGGGAACAGGTGATAATGAGCTTAATAAATGTATGTGTACTCTCAAATGGCTTGTTAAAATTTGATTCAGTGTTGTGTAAATTCTTCTGATATTTGAAATTCTTTGACAGGTCTATGAGACACTTAAGGCAGTCCACCAGAACAGATGGGAAAGCTGCACTCAGTCTTCAAAAACTTGCTCTCTTCAGACATTTCTATATCATGGTAAGTCTTGAACTGCAAGATAACTTTAATGATTCAATGGTTTAATATATGAATGGTTTAATATGTATACAAGGGTATTACAAAGAAAAGTCTTTTTTGACATTTATGTCTCATGACATTAATTGATATTATATTTAGAAAAGTTTAAGTAAATACTAGATATTTAAATTTATTATATTTTTAAGTACTTCCTGGACATGGTTATGGTATACAGGGTAATTTTCACCCCGTGTAATTTTCGTCCTTTTACACTTGCAAACAGTTTTGCCTTGTGTTGAATTCGCCCAGACACAGTTGTGTTTGAAGAAAGATAATTTGAGACATTGGAATTTGCCCAGTCTTAAATTCACCCACTGACAACGAGGGCAAAAGGGGCGAAAATAAACGGGGACGAATATTTTCCCTGTATAGAGTAATGGGTGTAAAAACCCAGATAATACAACTGCTTCAACCAGTAATGAAATAGATATATTTATTATGAAAGCAAATATTACTAGAACTGTTTTTGTCTTCAACAAAAAGTAAGGGCTTTTCGACAGCCCCATTTTCCATTTTTTTTTTTATTGTTTTTTTAATGTCAGAAAAATTCATTTCTAAGGCCAAAAAAAATTATTGATTTGTTTCTCAGGCACCGCCGCATCAGCAAAACTATCGCCGCATCAAACTTTTTTATCGTTATTTTTCCGGAATTTTCATATCTTATCATTATTGGTTTTCTCTATTATAGAATCAATGTAAACAAACGCTCAGAATAAATGCTTTTCTCTGTAGGTGAAAACGTGATTATATATGACACATCTACCCAGTGACCAACCTAAGGGGGCAACTTGAGCTAAATACAAGTATATGTAAATATAAGTACTCGCTTTGTTGTCGGTAACTTCGCCAGAATTTCCTCAGAAAGAGAGGTTGAAGTCACCCTGTATTCTGAGTTAACGATCGTGAAAATAAATACCAAATGCAATAAAATGATACTTATTTAATCCAAAAGACATTTTCACAGCCTAAGTTAACATCCTAAGTTAACATACTGTTGTGATTAATAACTAGCGACTGTCTTATCTTTAGAGGTTGATGCAACCACATACTCGTGATACTGTGCACTGAAAATTACAACCGATATTTATAACTTTAGTTCTGATATTGCAATTAGTTGGTAACTTGTAATTAGTTAATAACTCTGCCAAATTAATGCTAAAATAATCATAAAACCGTTTGTCTACAGTTATCTTTAAAATTAAACAGATCCACAACATGACGGTTGTAATTGGGTCAAAGGGTTGGACTAATACCTCCAAAATACACAAAAGTACATAGACTGATTTTATTTGTCATTTAGCTAACACAATTACAAAATATTTCATCTATAAAATGTATGAATACACTGAATAAATTAAATTTAACAAATTGGATAAGTTATCAAAATTTTTAGGAGTTGTTTTATTTTTAATTGACTTGCTTCTAATCCAATTTGAATTAGGGTTGAATCTGTGTATACAGGTATTATCATTAGCATCATGCCAATGTCAAAGAATGGAAGTCTACCTGATTTCTCAAACTTCTCCCTATTTTTCTGTGAGGGAGAAGTGAAGTAATATTGCCTGGTAGCAGGAATAAAGGGGAATTGTATTGTTTGAGAATTTTATGATGACTAATTTACTTTCCCTTGATTTCTGTCATGTTCCCCAGGCACTGAAGATCAATAAGAAAACACCCCAAATGAATAATTTTTATATGGCAAATTCAACTAGTGAAATGCCATAAGAAGTCCCCTATTTCAGTTCAGAATTGTGTTATTTCTGTAGACAGGGAAAATTGGCTGCAAAAGGAATCAGGGGCATAAACCATTTGCCCATGTTTGTTCATCTGCAAAAACTCATCCTTTGAAAATGAAAAAGAAACAGTTTAAACTTAAAAGAACAAAAGCAAATATTTAAACTTTCCCAATGTATCAGCTTGATAAATATCTGCTGATTAGTACACAAATAAATCATACAAGATTGGTTACCGTCATTGTAAATTGTGTCTCTTAAAAAAAAAAAAAAAAAAAAAAAACCTGCCTGCCTCATCAACATTTCAAAATTTTGGCCTGAGAAACTAATGATTAATTTTTTTTGGCCTAATCTATTTCCAAAATTTTTGAACACCTTGGTATAACCAATTACTTAAAGCTGAACACCGCTCGTAAATAGGCACTGTCCGCCATATTTCTCTCTAACCACCGTTATCCCTACAACCCCTATATAAGCTGCAGACCTCTTAGCAGTTTAAAGTATTTTGCTGTAGAGGTCTCACCTGTGTGGACGTACATCTTGCCTCGCCGTGTTACTCGGTCGCGATGAAATTATCAAGTTTTACGCACTTTTTTCAAGCCAGGAGAATACTAACATCAAATAAAATGGTCAAAATATAATTTTCAAACAGAATATGCACATAAAATAAGAATTAAATGCATTAAATCCATTGACCACGAGAGGAAAACTACACGTCGGCCACGAGTTTCGGGTGTGCAATCGGGTGTAAGAAATCGAAGGGTTTATATACCAGGTATCTGTGTGACGGGGCCTATTTACGAGCGGTGTTCAGCTTTAAACTAAGAACTTATAAGTAGTGCAATATCAAAAGAAAGATAACTCCAGACATTTACAAGTAGCTACACTTTTGATTTCTAGAGGAATATTTTCAAAAAATCATTTTGAAGTAAGTTTTTATTCCACGGACACAAAACTTATGCATACAGTATTTATGCTCTACATTAATTTATTAGAGCAAAATGAGATAACTCTTTCAAAATAAAATTTTGAAATTTTAACAAGTTGTGATCTTTAGGCCTTTCAAACCCCTGCAAGAAGTTTAAAAGTGGCCCCTCAGACCATAAGTTTTAGATTGTACTTTTTACTTTTAACAATAAACTGAAAAGATTTGTAAAATTGAATGAAAAATAAAAAAGTTACGGCTTAAGGGCTGTTTTGAACGTTGGCTCGATCCTGCACATCCCTTATTTTTTCAAATTGTCTTCCCAAAACCTTTTCCGTTCTGCGCATTGTGTGTGTCATTATACAAATAAAATATTGTAATATTTACTTGAAAACTTTTGAGAAAACAAACGACGGGTGATTTTAATTTAACACTGAAACTCCCATAGATGATTTTCATCAGCTCATAAAACGGGAAGTCTTCAATATTTTTGATTGAAACTTGGAATATATGTTAATTACTTCTATCTAAACAATGTTTAGGCGTCTTATAAAATTCCCAAGGTTTTTTTGAATTTTTTGGTTTTCATCCCCCCATTTCTGAAGTTTCAGGCCTAATATCTCAAAAATAGTAAGATATAGAAAATTACCTACACTTACAATTTTGTATATCAAGACAAGATACACCCAGTTCTAAAATTTGAATGGTCTAACTCAAAAACGTAAGCAAGCTGATTGCACTTCATTCAATTCTTAGTATTTTCCTTGTCAAAACTGGAAGTACCGGATCCGGAAGTCCAAAACCTTACATACGTGTGTCATTTGGAATTGCTATAAGACTATTGCATAATTGTTCAAATATTCCTTTTCTTTTCAAAAAATCGCTGACGGTAGTTTGTCAAGATTAAGAATAATAATTAAACATCAGAATAACAATTGGTCTTTCCGACCCAAGTCGAAAAGCCCTAAAAATCTTTATATTAACCAGAAAGTGTGTGGTAATTGATTTTACATTTTCTTTCAGATTGTGTGTTATATTTATTTTACCCGAATAATAGTATACTTAGTCAAGGTAAGACTGATTTTCTGATTTCAATTTGATAAAACCTAATTATGTAACTCATTTTGGAATCCATTAAGTACCGGTAGTACTTACTTACTTACTTATCCTCTCCATGCCCATGAAAAAGTACTTAGTACTTACTTATCCTCGCCATGCCCATGAAATAGTACTTACTTACTTACTTATCTCTCCATGCCCATGAAATAGTACTTACTTACTTATCCTCTCCATGCCCATGAAGTAGTACTTACTTACTTATCTCTCCATGCCCATGAAGTAGTACTTACTTATCCTCTCCATGCCCATGAAGTAGTACTTACTTACTTATTCTCTCCATGCCCATGAAATAGTACTTACTTACTTATCCTCTCCATGCCCATGAAGTAGTACTTACTTATCCTCTCCATGCCCATGAAATAGTACTTACTTACTTATCCTCTCCATGCCCATGAAATAGTACTTACTTACTTATCCTCTCGATTGCCCATGAAATAGTACTTACTTACTTACTTACTTAGTTACTTACTTACTTACTTATCCTCTCCATGCCCACGGAGGATGCATGAGGCTGTTCATAAAGTACAAAAATTGAAAGAAGATGGGTGGATAAGGCGTGTAAAATGCCTATACATGAACGGAAAAGATACTGAAAAATTGAAATATCAATTAATCTGATAATTTTTTATTTCTAAATATTCAAAACAATATATATTTAACATATCAACGATTTTTAACCTTTAAATATGTTCAATACTTGGAATATGTTGACTCAAACAGGCGTATACGTATCAAAACCACCAAATAGTGTCATTTTTAGAACTTCTGGGCCTATGTTTTTATAGAGTGGGTCTGTGCTCTATATTTTTCTCATAGTCTAATAGTCTAAATAAGGTTTGTGGAAAACAAACTGATTTCAATCAACAAAAACGTGGAGAGATGACCCACTATACAATTAAAAATTTCATTTTGTATCCCAACAATTGATTGTTTTGAAAAAATAATACAAGTCCGTAAATTCTTGGCCAAAAACCAAAATTTAAGGCAATATATTTTTTTCTTACCATTTGTTAACATATTTAAAAACTGAATTTCTTTAGAAATTGTGCTTTTGCAAACTTGTATTATAAAATATTTGAATAGATTTAATTTGAACAAAAATGAATTCAAAATTGTATTTTACGACGAAACCGAATGGGCATTTGCACTATCTTATCCCCCCATCTTCTTTGAATGCAATGATTGTACCTTGGAGAATTGCAGATTCATTGAATTCATATAATTATTTTAAATAACACTTTGAAATTCATGCATGTCGATCCCTTCAAAAAACATTATAAAGTATCACAATAATTTGATTCTTTCTTGTTTTTAATTTGCTTAAATTGAAATATTAAATCAAAGTGTTAACTTCTATTGGTTTAAAATATGATAGTTTTAGTGATTTTATATCAAACTATGAATGCTGCAATCTTTATTATCACTGCGAAAATGTTAATTCATCTCGTAGACATTTCAATTCTGATCAATATTTGCTGTAAGTGATGACGTTAAAGAATCCAGGAGGTTGTCTGAAAGCTTCTCAATAAACAACACATGTTTGGTCATGATTTTTGATATTGAAAATAATTCAAAATATATGGTATTTCAAAAACAGATTCATATTTCCCCTAGTGCATATAGATGAGTTAGCCTTTAACTCTATAAATATAAGGTAGATGAGATGATAAATCCTTCTTTGATTGAGACAGAAAAAAACTTATTCTGTCCCATTGGATTAATAAACAATAAATTTTGTTAAATTCTTCAGAGTTTCTTGTTAAATAATCATAATGAACAAATTTGGGGATTTGATAAATTGATTTATTGAGTCCCATAGGAGAGAAAATTGAGAAACCAAATTTACATCTAATGTAAGTCTCAAATTCTAACATTATATCTACCGTAATTGACTTTACTTATATGAAAGCTTTCTACATGTGTAATCAATACTTCGAAAAGCATATATTCATGGCCAGGAAAAGAAAATTATTAATATGAATTTGCAGTCAGATGAAAACCATCCCCCTTTTTCTCACACTTGTCAGGGTCTGACAGGTATTGACTGGAGGTCGTCTTCACATGACCTTTATTTCTGACCAATCAGGGAAAGGCTTTCACTGCTTTAGATAATCTATTGGAACTCTTCAAAAGGAGATAAAAATTAATTCATGCTTGTTTTCTATGTAATCTCCAGTATTGAAGAATTGCACCTCTCATAAAACAGATCAAAGCATGTCTGTGATTGGTTGGGGTATTTAGACTGTATGCAAATGTAGAGGTCGTGTGAAGATGCCTGTCAGACCCTGAGGAGTGTAAGGAGAAGGGGGATGGTTTAAATCAGGCTGATGAAGAAAACAAGGTTGAATTAATTTTATCTCCTTTTGAAGAGTTACAGGTTGCATTGAAACAAATTACAGATAGAGCAAAGTAAACCCTAAGGTCCCGCCACTTATCTACAACCGAGTTTTACTGTATATACCTGGACTTTGTAAAATAATTTTTTTAATGAAATAATGTAAATATTTCTGATCTGAATTCTTCTCTTTAGATAACTGTGCCCTTCCAGTATGAGTGGCTTGATGAACTGTTCAGGGAACTTGCCACATTAGTGTTCTTCATTATCACTGGGTACAAGTTCCAACCCGCTCCCGATAACCCATACCTTCAAGTGCCAACAGAGGAGGAAGATGAAGAGGTTGAAATGGACGAGGTGTAAGTATCTACACAAGTTTCCATGTGCAATATGATGATCTGATATACAGTAGTTTCAACTTTTTTCAACTTTTATTGAACACCAGTTTTCATGGATTTCAATGTTGAGAATACCGTTATACCAAAAAAATCAAAAGTTCATTGAAGAAAGATATAACCAATAACTGTGTATTGATTAGACCATTGTCCATGGATAAAAGTATTCTGAAAACTGAATTCAATTTATGTAATTCACAAAAATTTATACTTAACCACAATATTTAAAAAGGTATAGCACACTTAATATACGATTTGGCCTAAAATATAGCACTTTTGCAAACATCAGACATTTTCAATACATGTATTTTTACAATAATTAGTATAAATATATTCAGAAAAATGCAAATAACACAGTTAATTATCTTACACGACATCTGCATTCATTAAAATATTCAGGTTTTGTTAGGGATAAATAGGAAAGCTGTTAGTATACGATAAAAAATTGGATATTTGACTATTTGAACCACTCTAAGCCAAAGAAATCCAATTAAAATTATGTAATACAGGTATTGTAGTACACATTTGCATTGAATTAGTTTTGGTTTAACGAGGTCTTCATACTGAAAATTAGACAAATATTTCAATAAGTCTCTTTTCTAATACAGTCATGTTTATAGCCATATGTTATGAAAATACAGCTTTAGAAAATGTTAGATGCGTGGCCAAGTGGTAACGCGGAGGTCTTTTTGATTTTATGGTCGCTGGATCAAATCCACCAAGTAGTAAATATTTTTTTTCACTTAATTGAAACATGAAAAGAATAGAGAGATTAAGTAACAATTTTGTATCTAATCTTCTGGTTGTTTTTTAAATTATCATGTTTAATTCAGTCTGAGTATGAGCACACAAAATATAAACAGATCTCTTCATTAACACTATACATGTAGTACTCTTTTACACTTAGATCCATTGCATTTTTCTTGAACTTATGGCGGTTCAGAATATCAACTAACATTATATACAGAGTTTCCCAGATTAATGACAAATCAGTTGTTACAGACACCATTATAAAATCAGTACAGTGTATCAAGGGTTCGAAAATCATATTGAAACAGTTAGGTACCTGAAGCTATTTTTAGTAACAGGTACCCGGTACTTTCCGTCCAAACACAGGTGTAGGCGAAATAATGGGAAAAGGCGCTATACCTCTTTGATAAAACAAGGCATGAATATATTAAGTAGATATGTATAAGTGTCTCAATAAAGCATTGAATTTTTGGATATCATTGGTCCTATAACACATCAGGTCATACAGACAAATTGAATAGTCTGCACGGCCAGCTGTGTTATTGGACCAACAATATCCAAAAATAAGCATTCATTGCTTATATTTATTTTGATGTATATTGGTATGAAATATTTTTGCATCATCGCTTTAAAGCCATGTTATATAGCATTATATGCACTTTGCATAGGATATGAATAATTGATGGAACATCCATTAAACATGTTAATTAGTGTGTTTCCCTAGGTGAAAATACTGTGCCAGAAAAATTTGCTTGGAAAACTCTTTTTTGAGATCAAAAAGATTTTAAATTTAACAATGATTTTTAAAAGTACATATAAAACAGTTATGTAAGTTTCATTTCCCGGTAATTGTACAATAATAAATCTATTTAAAAATGTGATGATGTTAACTTGTGCTCATACGCCGTATTTGTTATTGAAAATTGAACGTCACAGATTTTCAATGGTAACATAAGGGGAAATATACACAGAATTAAAATATATTTGAGTGGATGAGATGAGCGACAGAAGAAGGTTATAGTGATTAACAACACATTTGGTCTTATATGTTAAAATTGTCTTTGAGCTTGTAAAAATCTTTACATATTCCATTTGTGGTTTCTACTTGCATATCTTTACTGTATTGTAGAAAATATCAGCAAGAATATGCATTTGAACACTTACAGCGTTTGAAATTTAATATTTCAGAATCACAAAATCAGGTGCCATGGACACAGTGACTCATGTCAACAAAGGGTCAACAGGCCTCAAACAAAGGGAGAGCAGCCATGACTATGATTAATGTCCATCATATTGAAATACAGTTTGGGTTAGCATTATTCCAAAAAATATTTTTGGAAGAGAGAATGCAGTGGTTGACTCCAGCATTGATGCCTGCTGCTGTTGAGCTAACTAAAAGGATCTTTCTGTTTTTTATTTGAAATTTGGTCAGAAATGACAATCTTTTGGTGGAAGTTTATGTGCAATTTTATTTTTCATGTGTGTGTGCATGTGTATGTGTGTGAAAGTATAAGTGTAAATGGTTTGATTTTTTTATTTCGTCAGGCAATGAATATTGTTATACAGGTATGTCGACTTATTTTGTGTTTTGTCATATGTGCAATTACCGTTAATTGAATTGGTGATACACTTGGTCGAGTCCTGAATTGGTGATACGCATGGTCAAGTCCTTACTACTGAGAATAAGGAGTTGTATGACACAGACTGATATACTGTAGTGTAAGTTCTTATCTAAACCATCTAATAATTTAGTTAAAATCATAAGATGAAATGAATTTTGTAAAATCATTGCCTCTAGCTTTTTCCCAGCAATGAGGAGAATAACCTTTTTTTTTTGTCTAATCTATGCTGAAATTCATGAGTATCGCCAGTTCAGTTTTTTAGTCTTCATCATAGGCAAAGATATTGTGATGACGATGTGTGTCAGTTATTGACAAAGATGGCTTCATCAAAGTTGACTCCATAATGATTTTTTTAATAATATTTTTATAAATTCACAAGTTTCATTGTGTATATGATTTTTTTTTTTTTTTTGGGGGGGGGGGATACATTATATCATTATACTGTACAACAAATAGACAAGTGTGTAGGCATGGTTTGTGCACTGCAAGAAATTTGTAGTGGTATGTAGGCATTTACATGGTTCAACAGCTTCATGATGCAATGATCAGTACTATGTCATGCTATTGAAACACATGTAATTCCAAATGCTAGAAAGGAACACCATTTTGCATACGAGTATGTAAAATTCTTCAATTGTATGAAGAACAGTTCATGTTACATGGGTTTATAACCTTCAGTCAATTGTGTGCTTGAATTTAAACTTTACTCATGACATGTCCATGTATGTACAGGTGTATATGAAGTTGTATTGGACATGTTAGGAACTTCATGCTTGTTTCTGGTGGAACATTGAGAGGTGTATGGGACAAAAAAAAAAAGAAGAAAAAGAAATCCATTTATATTATGCTGAGTTCTGTATTCATTGTTATTTTATTCTGTGATACTTTTGCATACTTTGCAATGAATATTGTACTATTGAATTGAATCATCTTTTTTTCACAAAAATTCTTTGTTTTCACTTTATTTTATTTAATTAAGATCATGCTTTCTTTGCCCTACCCACATATCCCCCCCCCCAAAAAAAAAACAAAAAAACAAAAAAAAAACAATTAACTTTGTTATAAATATTAAGTTCTAAGGTTTTTAGACTTGCTGTGTGCAGCTAAGAGAAAATAACTGCACACATTTTAAAGGATGACTGCACTTAAGGAAATTTAAAAATTGCGATAAAATAAATGTTTAAAATGAGCATATTTTTTTAAATTGAAGGATCTATCTGAACTTTTCTCGTTTTTTATGAATTTTAATTTTTAATTATTCTTAATTGGTGTAATTTCCTCCACGAAAGTATGAAGGAGTCAATCGGAAAAGAGCATGAATTATTCTTGAGAACGAGAAAAATTCAATTAGTTGGCCCTCTGTTAGAAAGTGTATGTGAGACTCTTCTGATGGTGGACAATGCGGATACATGTATTAATATTTTATTCCACCAAGTCGGACAGTTTTTATTAGGAGCGTTGATCCAAAAGTGATGTCACAGATGTGAGAAAATCATGAAAAGTTAACGTAATACAACAAAAGTACTTATATAATTCGAATGTAATTGAAATATCAGTTGTAACATTGATCCTTGAGGAGATGATTAACATAGGCACAGCCTGATGTCCAATCCTTCAATGTACCTATTTGCATAATAAAATATCTTTTTAAAAACTTCACTGTTGACTGTAAAGGATGACTGCACTTAGCCCCTGGTTTTGACATTATCAGAATGGTACTAAAATTAGACTAGCATGAATAACAATGCCATGTATAAAATTTTATGTGATCACTCTTTCACCATAACCCTATCTATCCTATATGGTACGAGTATACTATTTACAGTAACTGTGGTTTCAACAATTAGACCGCGCCCATGGAAGTACAGAAGAATGCTTGACAACTTTTAAAACGTGTTCGAAAACATTGTCCAAAGTGACACTTAACATGCTACCGTGATATAATTTTGTATTCACAGAGTTACAACGTACTTTTATTTAATGCAATTACGTAAAGTTGCAGTTCAGATGTTGACCATTTCTGCAATTGAAAGAAAAATTCTTCTTTCAAAGGTTTATTTTCTCGCAAATATCACATATCCGTAAGTGCAGTCATCCTTTGTACAAGGTTTTGTGTGGCTCAGCGCGATAATCAGAGGCTTGTAAACACTCCTTCTCGGCTGGGACGGTGTTCTATTTCCTTTTATTTTCTGTCCTTGCACTTCTTTTTTGTGTTTTTTATCCTTTATATAGTAGGAATAATTTGAAAAAAAAAATAATGAAATACAACAGATACCGACCAAAACTACATAATGATTATGTTTAGTAACGTAATGTGAAACTATAGAGCAAGTATATATATATATAGTTGTTATGTCAGGAAATGCAGTACTTTATATTATACATTTACTGATGCACACTTTTAAATTGACATGACATTTTACATTTGTCGTTTTAACGTCCTGGGTGGAGGGGGGGGGGGGGATTCGGTAGGCATTCTACGCCCCTGTCCAGATATTAACCCCTCCGTTAGTGCAGAGTTTTCTATTTAAAAAAAATACATGTTACTATTACATGTACTCACGTGACAGATTGGGCCCATCGGCCTCTTGTTTTAAATTACGTCCAGTCGTGGACCGCTTTCTTGAACATTTGCGGAACTTAAAAGTACAATGTAATAATTATAGGCATGCTTACTAATTAAACGTTTTTTGAGGGACTAGTACATACTAGTACTATTAGTATGTACTAGCAACCAATGCATTTAACAAACAACACATACATTTATTAAAATCAGTTAAGTTACCGTTTTTATCCTTCTACACAAGATCCACGTGTATATAGATACACAATTACTACATGGTAATAGCCCTGTATCTGTAATGAATAATGAGTGGTAGAAATCTACAACGTTTTACAACTTAATACTATAATGAATCATCCCATCTCAGGATGAAATTTTTTTGGTATACTTTTGGTATATTTTTGGTACTTATCTCACTCATACATCGTTGATATTGACCGTATCTAAGATCTCGGCAAATTGCATGTTGACTTGAAAGATAATTGAAATAATCATTAGTTCCAAATACTAACAAAATTAATGTTTTCATCAAATTAATGGACATTCTCTTCCCACTATAACACCCACATCACCCAGCTGCAAAGGAAATGACGTCAAAAAGACTACCCACAGTGTATTTATTAATTTAATATTGCACCTTACTATATAATTTAGTCATTGCCATCTTCCTTTCCTGATTGACTTTCAGCCAATAGTAATTACTAATTATATAACACCAAATATATGTTTATATATTTATTACTGAAACCATACAAACATACATTACATAAATGTTGGATGGAAATGGCCGCAACTTTTGCAGGAGTCAAGGGAGACAACTAGAATACCTTAACAGAATGGGCAAGCTAGTGGCCTCGTTTGTGAGAGTGCCATGAGGTCCCTTGCCTGACACGCATGGTGGCTAGGCCCAAGTGTACAAGCTGCACAGGTTTTACACCCTGTCTATGGCTTGTTACCTGGTTTTACTTTTTACCACCACCAGCTTGTAGCCTCCCGGGGCTCTCCTTTTTATAGAGGTAGAGGGGGACTTGATGAAAACATTAATTTTGTCAGTATTTGGAACTACAGTGTAATTATTACTAACAAAATTAATTTTTTCATCAAATTAATCTTCCCACTTTAACACCCACATCCACCCAGCTACAAAGGAAATGACGTCAACAAGACTTATCGCTGTGTATTTATCGGAAACCAACTTGCTTCTTTACTTTTCAGAACTCGCAAACAAAATCATTTTAATTAAAAATATTTGATGACTGTTTTAGGTTGTTCTCTTTTAGTATACTTTACTCAAATGTACAGGCACCTGACGTTTTGATTTGTTCTCATAGTAAAAACAAATACCTTATACCTAAGATATATAGGGTATTTATTTTTATTATGAGAAAAAATTATAACGTCAGGTGCCTGTGATTGTACTGTGGGCAGATTTAATATTAATCAATTATTTATTATACAACAAAGAAGATGCGTGAATAAGGTTTGTAAACTGCCTATATATGAAGAAAGATAAGATACTATAAAATTAAAAAATCAACAAATCTTATAATTTCTTTCTAAATTATTAAAATTATTAAAAACGATGCTTGTGGATGGCTGAGGGGGGGGGGGGGGTACGGTCTATTTTCTATTATAAAATTAACTTAAAAACCGAAGTCCCCCTCCGATTATCCCGTGTATGATTGTTTTTATAAATTTTAAAAAGTTGATCCCAGAGAGAATATCGTTAGGGTGGATTGACCCTCTGATAAGAGAGATAACTTCTGTTGGAAATAATCCAAAAATATCAGAAATCTGTTTCATCAAGTTTCAATTTTTTTTAGACCACTTTGTGATCTTTTGTGAATATAGGTATGTAATGTACATACATACTGTTGTTGATGTAAACAAAATGGAGTGACCGGAATTACACATGAATAAACTAGCATGAAATGGAAAACCGGTATCTTGTTATTTAATGGACCATGCACTACCTAAGTTCAGAAATTCAATAATCTCACTATGTTTTTGTTGACTCATAATTGTTACAGGCACGTAGCAACAAATGGGAGGGGGGGGAGGTTGCAGGACCCCAATTTATTTTGGAAAGCGATATTTATAAATTCACAAATAGAAAAATGAATTTTGAACTAGCTGCAATAATGTAGCCCCCCTTTTTTTGTGGGGAGGGGGGGGGGGGAAGAGGGCTACAACTCCATAGGATCTCCGTAAGGAGTGATTCACTCCCGCATCGTTTTTGGCTCAAATCGTATAATTTGCATTTCTTACCAGAACTCAAATATTGTAGTTGTGTATGGCATAAATTAATCCAAAATTATCAAGTATAGTCCATATATCGGTTATTTTTCGTGTATGTCAACAACGCTAGTTAAATTTGTCCGCCATGTTTACTGACCTTGATCGGTTTTATTTTGGGACAGCCAATGAAAATTTAGGAGTCGATCTTGAACTGAATACAGGAATTCCCCCATTTTAAACATAAATAACGCGGTAAATATGAATTTTCCATCATATATCCTTTCCTTAAGTGATGTTTTAGTGATAGAACGAGGTAAAACCGCTTATTTACACTGACATTCACGTTATCAAGCCCATCAAAAATCCAAGCGTAAATCACACAAAATCACGCGAGAACTGTCATGGCTGCTGAAGAAGACGACTGGTAAACATGCTGGTGTGTTTTATCTGGTTTTGATTTATATACGGTTAGTTTGTTCAACCTGAATTAATAAATCATTTTATCTAAAAGAAGTCTAACATAAAAACGATCTTTTCAAACCGAAGTCAGCCGCATTAAAAAAATAATTTTGCACCATTGCGGAGATCCTATGGAATTGTAGCCCTCTCCAGTAAACATCAGATATAAAAAATCGGAGAGGGCTACATAATTGCAGCTACCTCTTTTGGTACAGTGCCAAAAATTACAGGAAACTTTAAAAATTACAGAAATTAAACACATAGATCAAATTTTTAAATATAAGGCATGTCCCCAATTTCATTTGATTCCCTTTTTGGCTCACCGAGACGAAGTCGCGGGGAGCTTATGTTATGCCCCGGTCGCCAGCGTCGGTGGCGTAAGCGTCGGCGTCCGGACCTGGTTAAAGTTTTTGGTTTTTGGTCCTGTATCTAAGTTATTACTTGTCCTATCTTCACAAAACTTGCATGGATGTTGCATCTGGACCTACTTATGGACTTGAAATCTGGGCCATGAATTTTTTATGCTGGAGCAGGTTAAGGTTTTAAGAGGAGGTTAAAGTTTTTGGAGCAGGCGCCCTTTGATGACTACATGTATATTTTACTTAGTAAGGGTCCTAACTTCAAACTTGCATGGCTGCTGCGTCTTATGATACTTATGTTCTCGACAGACTTGAATGCTGAATCTGAGCCATAGGTTTCGGATGCTGAAGGAGGTTAAGGTTTTTGGATCTGCTTAAAACTTTTTGGAGCAGGTGCCCTTTGATGACTCTATCTTACCTTACTTACTACAGTACGGGTCCTAACTTCACCAAACTTGCATGGCTGGTGCGTCTTATGATACTTATGCACTTGACCGGCTTGAATGCTAGAACCATTTTAACAAGACCTTGGACTTTCAGTAGGCTGTAACTATCTTTTTCTTGCGTCAAAATAAGTTAAAATGACGCTGGTTTCAAGTGAAATACACATCGAGTGCGTAGTCTTAGCTCAAAAACCAGAGAAATCTTGTTAATTTCAATGAACAATGGCTGAGTGGCCTACGATGAAATAGACACGATTACGTCACAATGCTGTTTGACACCAACTACCCAAAGTCCAAGCTCTTGTTAAAATAGTTCTAAATCTGAGCCATGGGTTCGGATGCTGGATGAGGTTAAAGTTTTTAAGCTTGTTTAAAGTTTTTGGAGCATTTGCCCTTTGATAGACAAATCTTAGTTATTATTGGTTCAATCTTTATCAAAGGGTAGATGATGCATCTTGTGATTCTGATGCACCCCACGGGGGCGTGGATGCCGAATCTGTTTCAGATGCTGGAGGAGGTTAAGTTTTTTTTAGCAGGTCATATGTTTATATATAAATAATAGTATTAATTAAAACTTGCAAGGTTGATTTTACTATATAAATGAATCACAGAGGTAGCTTCAGATACAGAGAGTGGTCTTGATTATCTAGATGCTTCTAGGCAGGTTTAAAGATTTGGAACAACTCATACTTTGTTAGGCACTTGGAACTATTTATAAAATGAAGTAAAGTCTACTTATACCTAGCCAGACTTAAACGGTTAATATAATAATGGATGTGTAACAGATCTTATTATATGAAATCATATCTTGATATGATGTCATATCGTGATGCAATATCATATCGTATTATTATATTTTACAGTATTATAATGTATCATATGACGCAATATTGTACAGTATCATAGAATACAATATATTATTTGACAGTAGTATATTGATAAACATTGTATCATACATTATACAATTCAGTATGATATTTACCGTAAATATAATTATCATACAATTTTGTATAATAATATATACTATATTTTTTTCGAACCACACTACCGTATCCAATGATTAACTATGATTTTCATATAATATGATAAGGGTGGTCTTATAAAGGCGATGCCTCGTCTCGGTGAGCTTTGTAATCTGTGATTACCTATGTTTGTATTACAACATTTTCAAATTAACATTTTTTATAGCATTTCTAAAACATGGATCTATTTTACCATATCCACTCAAATTAAAAACAAAATCTTTTTTTTTAAACTATGTCTAATTTACTCCGAAGAGCCCTGTCGATTAATTGGGGGCTTAAGTCGAGCGATAGTCGAGTACTCTTTGATTTACTTGGAACCGTGTGTCCTTCCTAAATTGTCACAGTACATCATTTTAAAGCATGGTTCCTTAAATGGCTTTTGAAATAATTTTATTCACAATAAATATAGATGACATTTGAAAATACAGTGAATATACAGAAATGAATGAGCTGGAGGTTGGCGGGTACTGTATTCTATTGCGACGTCATTCGCCATGCCGAGGGCACAGACAAAACAATCTATCTACAGAAACCTGTTACATAAAAAAGGGTTACTCGCAGGTCTTCCGCTGCACGTATATGACAATGTGTGATAGTAAACGAAGCCTTGTGGAAGTCTAAAAACATGCAAATCACGATATACTTTGGTTATGTGTTATTTCTGTGAAATATGAAGCCCATATGAAGTTCTGATATACACATACTATAGTATCTATCAAAAAAAGTTAATGATTAGTAAACCTCTATACATAATTCCATACTGATTCTTTTCAGTTCAAAATACGCAACTAAATAAATCTACAATGCTTATCTCTAATTCTAGGCCAAGTACAGGTAGTGCATGAAAAGGTAAATTAAATGCATTTTAAAAAATCGATTTCATTGAACTGCTAAGCACTGTGCGTAAATCATTGAATTCGTAACTTCCTAGTTACTCCTGATTGGCAGTTTTTATGTGTTTGTTTTTCAGTTTTATGGTATTTGAAAAAAAAATGAAATAAAGACGCGCATTTGACAACTAGATGTTGGTTGTGTCCACATGATGTCCACTTGAAGTGTCTAAGATTGATGACAATTCTCTTCTATGAAGTTCTGAAATAAAGACTCGCATTTGACAACTAGGGGTTGGTTGTGTCCACATAATGTCCACATGAAGTGTCTAAGATTTATGACAATGCTCTTCTTTGAATTTTTTCGGCTGCACGCAAAAAGTTAAATATACATATTTTAACTATGCACTCTGTTAACAAAATAATACTGAATAACATGTAAACTATGTGATGACGTGTATGACAATACAGAGGCTAGAACAAAACAAAAAAAGTCAACCATACTTATGCCGTAAAAATCATCATCCTACTGGCAAAAATGATAAATCTTTTAAAACACGTGAATAATGAGCAATTCGTGTTACACAAATCATAAAATGGTTCTTCTTAAAATATGCAACCTAATAAATGGACAATGCCTGTCTGTTATACTCGACCAAATACAGGTACTGCATGTAATCGTAAATTAAATGAATTTTAAAAATAAAATTCATTAAACTGACAGAAACTGTTTGAAAATGTTGGAATCATGACTTCCTAGTCTATCCTGATTGGCAGGATGGGTGTTCTTCTATATAGATCTGATTTCTGTTTTATGGTATTCACTAAATGGTTTAAAGAGACGCAGTTGAATCAAGGGGTGTAAATTTTTGTGTCGCCGAACTGTGCCTTTTATTATTTTATTTTTTTTATCGAATCATCAATTATTATTTGTCTGTACGCACAAAAGCTTACTCATGTCTTAATATAATGTGTTCTGTTCACAGCTAACTAGTAATACTGTATTACAAGAAAGTGATGACGTATATTGCAATTTGGAGGCTGGAACAAAACCACAGAACTAAAATTCCCAAATTGTTAACCATTCTTATACCGTACATGTCATCATCCGACTGGCAACAATGGCAGAAGCACGAGAATGCCTTCATGAGCGGTGCACACCATGTCTGGGGCGACCATTTACAGCTTCTGCAATACAGCGTACAGCAACATAGCGGACAGGGCACGTTGCACGTGCAACACAATTCTCTTGGCCGAATTCGACAGCAATAATCGGGGTTCTTGCAGCAGCCGCAACGCCACCATGTATTGCAACATCCGCCTGCTTCGGTAAGCCCGGTAAAGCTGGTGGTGTATCGCGCTGTCAAAGAAACTGTGGCGCTGATGACGCTCAAAAGCCCATACAAAGCAACGGGTTCTTTGTTTACGCATGTACATACACCGAAGAACGAGAGCGTCATACCAATTTGAGGAAGCTCTTCGAAGAATAAGACCAGCAGCACTTCGCTCTGTGCGTGTAAAACTTGGAACACTCCTGGTTTACAGGTGCTGATCATTTCGCATCCAATGTTAATAATCTGAATGATTGCGAGTAGGGACCCAATCAAAGAAAACGCAACCAAGGCTTTCCACATCTTCGATACATTTTCCGTTTCACATAATCGTAAAGTAGCATTTCTAGTTTGGGTATCGTTTCCAAACGCTATGAAAACCTTTTCATTTACGGAACATCCTGGATCTTCTTTATCACCGGAATCAAACGTAAAGAACTCGTTTTGCTGTCC
This sequence comes from Magallana ariakensis, assembly GCA_020458035.1. Taxonomy (NCBI): domain Eukaryota; kingdom Metazoa; phylum Mollusca; class Bivalvia; order Ostreida; family Ostreidae; genus Magallana; species Magallana ariakensis. Next base: position 30,493,605 of record CM035815.1, read on the forward strand.
AGTACTGACAATTAACCAATCCATACACAAATCCCAAACGATACACACAATCACTATTAAACGCGCCAAAACACCACTTGTAAACACCGGTTTGCGTTTTTCCTTTTCCTCTTTGTAAGGAATCATTTTCATTATCCAAGATGGATGTGTTTTTGTCCCGTTCGGTTCACTATAATGGTTATATTCAGACGTCGTATACTTGTTCCCATCGTACTTAATGTATGCGTCCTCGGGAAGTTTGGAACCAGTGCTGGTCGGACGTCGCTGCTCCGAGAGGATCCCACGTGGGGCGGAATATCGTGGATTATCATTGCCCACATAACCCCTATTCTCGAAAGCCTCGTTCCTGTTAATGACGCCATTTTGACTATGTCTTTGATTTTCGCTTATACCCGCAAAGCTATTCCGGGTTTTTGCTATGGCTATTCCAGGCATCGGTATGTATCGTCTGTCTATTTGGTGGGCCGCGTGGTTGTAATCAGGAGACGGTTCTTCGTGAGTAGGCCTCCTGTAGTCCCCGAAATCACTGGGCGGGTACATACGACCCTGCACAGGCCTGGGATGTCGCATATCCCTCATTTCAACCATATCCGGGGATTGAAAATCCTGACTGCGGTACCAGTCACGCGTGTAGTCTTGGCGGTCCATGATCAGTCCCCACTGGAATTATTTTTTCACTTAATTATTTATCGCTGGCGTCTTGTAAGGACAACACCCGGTTGTGTTTCTCTGCGTTTTACCTTCCTGATTTGCCTGGGACAGGTGCGTGGTAACTTGCTGTTATCATATCAGATATTGATAATTGTCCAATATGTGTCGATAGCATGTTCAATCGAAATTTGCTGATAACGCTCAAGTCCACAGTCTTTTTCTGCAATCACAAGATAAACATTGCGTAATAGCCGTTCACATACCTCCATTTCTTGGAATCTTATTGCAAAAAAGTTAATAAATATTCGCATTTTTCATGAACGAAATACCATTGATTTTTATTTTTCTCTTTAGGCGCATAAGTATTTAACAATGTCTTTTGTCTGTGTTAAAGAGCGCGTCCCTGGCGTTTTAATTTTTCACAGTGCTGAACACTCAACACACTGCATTCCCTACCCTAGGTTGTGATTCGGTGCAGTAGAGTAAACTTTGTATTAACAGACACTTTATGTGCCTTTTAAAACGGTACCCGAAAAAGTTGTGTGCAAATGAAACGAACCGAATGCATCATTCATAGACAAGGCCTGGTGGAAACATGATCTAACCCCTGCATAGTATGTTCATGTGGAATTTACATACCGGGAATAAAATTACCCGTCTACCGTACTACAGTATGAAATGTAATGCTTAATTTGGCGGTAGAAAGCTCATGATGTCTAATCAAAGGTGTCATTTCTTCTAAGCATTGACACGAAATGGTATCGTCTTCTTCAAAATTGGAACAGATAATACAAAACGCCGGTATAATGTAAATACACTCTAAGTTCGGCACATGGAGAAGTATAAGCTCTAAATACTTGCAAAAACATTAAGGTAACCACATACTCGTAAAATTATCAGATGAAAGTTGAAAAACAGAACTGATTTCAACTTAATAGACTTAAATTTCATCAATTAATAGAAAAAATATACATGTCATCACACTTTTTGAGATGTCAGATATACTAGTCTTATAAACTTAAGCATATTTTAACATCAGAACACCGTATTTTTTTGTTAAAGGTAAATTCTTTGTAGGTAGAAACTTGTTTATCTTGTTTAATTTCATTGTCAACTGTGTCAGAAAACTCAAACTACAAACATATTTTAAAATTAATCGTTGGGATAAAATTTTTTTAGTTTTTAGACATACAACCGAGAGAAAAGTCAGAAAAAGAGTTGTTTCCCCTTAGCATAGATAAAATATATAAAAAATTGGAAATTTTGGATATTATTAAGCTGCGAAAATATCTTGAACTTAACAAGATATCTAATTACTTCCATGTGATTATATTCACATAAAATATAGAAAACTATCTTGCACAAATTTTAAAGAATTCAAAGTTTGACAAAAAAGTATGGCATCACAGAACACTGGATCTACTTTAAGATTATTAGTGGTAAATACATTGAGGGGGTGTGTTTGGGGTGTTGGAGTTTAAATTTAAAAAGTTGTACTCCATCATACATGGTTTATGGAGAAACTGGAAGGTTCCCGTTATCCCAGAATGGTATCAAACTGGGCAAAACTGTTCTCCGGCCCAGAAAATAAAATTGTTCATATACTGTACAAATACTTGTTGCCTCAATATGATAATGAAATTTTTAAGAACCCATGGATTGATTGTATATACATTCTATTTTTAATAACTGTGGGTTTTCAAACATTTGGAATGAACAATGTATTGTAAATGTTCATTGGATTACAAATGCTGTCAAGCAAAGACTCAAAGACCAGTTTGTGCAGAAATGGTCGGCTAATATTGCAAATTCTCCCAAAGGTCATATATATAAAACTTTTAAATTAACTTTTGGATATGAAAAGTACTTGAGTATTTTACTATCAAAACGTCGAAAAACTTCGAATGTCAAATCACCGACTTTCTGTGGAAACTGGTAGATGGTTAGGCATTCCTCTGAATGAAAGATGCTGTACCTTATGTAATAATAATCAAATAGCCGATTTAATTAAATGCATTTTATATTAGAATGTAATACTCTTTCATGTAACAGACAAAAATACCTGGAACCTAGATTTTGTGAAAGACCAAACACCTTTAAATTTTGTGAATTATTGTCAACTTTAAAACTTAAAAAACTATATGTATATGTAGAATCCCTCCCCCCCCCCCCCACACACACACTTTAAAATAACGTGCCTATGTAAAAAGCATACATCAACAGCAAAACTACTACATGGTGGTGTAAAAGATGGACTAAATTCGTATTTGTATACCACGCGCGTATCCAGAAAATATTTCCAGGGGGAGTCAGTATAATAATTTTGTTTTTGTTTCGGAGGTGGGTTCCGAAGCCTATTTAGAATTTTTTGGGAGGGAGGGCTTCATCCTCCCCCCAAATCCACGCAAGTATACGACTAACCGATAATTGAATTAATAACCGGTTACCATCTTTCTGACCGATTAACCGGTTAACTGGTTAACAACCGCGCTTTCTTAAACATTACCCTTATAAGAGTTGTTGACGTTTGGACATAAATACCTTGAGGATAAATACTGTTCAGCACCAAATACTATAAAGTTCTGTGAGCTTATGTCTTGTAATAATGTTACAAAACTGAAAAAATATGTTATTTCATTATCAAAATTTACAGTCTAATATAATAGTCTGTCCTCCACAATTCTACCTTTTCCTATTTTCATTGTATATATTATATATTTATGCTTATTTACTATTTATTTACTACCTATCTATTCACTTATAAAATGTACCTCTGACTTTTGAAATGTATAATTATACTGAATGACCTCATGTACCATTTCATGGTTTGAGTGAATAAACTGAATTGAAATTGAATTGAATAAGATTCGACGTTTGACGTAGTTGGATAAAGAATATATATGGCTTTCTTTTAAAATACATGAAGGAACAAAAATATACGTCTACTTACGACTCTTGGAATTCTAGGAAATAAAGAGTAAATTACTTTTCTAATAACTTTATTCTGGCCACATAGTGGTGTTTAGAATAGCCTACCTTTTATATATACCGCAAACTCGTTAAAACGAGTTCTGAAGAATATTTTATTACTTCCTATTTAGCAAATCGAAGGAAAACTTGATCTTCGTTTTATTCAAACTTAAAATTATTCCACACGTCAAATAATTTGCGATAGTTATTTTTCTTAGATATTTTATTATCTGTATTTATTGAAATCGAATTATAAGGAATACATTCGATATGTATTATCTATACGAGTATACTCGTGCCAGATTGCTTTAAAATTTTTACAAGCGAAAAGAGCAAAAATCTTTCTGCTTATGTATTCTTGAAAAACACACACAAATAAACAAAAATTAAGAATAATAAACATAAAATTAAAAGTATGAAAACGCTAACTGTAATTTTTCGACTGGTATATAACTATATATTATCATGTTGTAAATTCTGAATTTATTGTAAATACAAAGTTTTCATGTAAATTTTCTCTATGAACCACCATAGAAAGCATTTGCTGTTAATAATTATTCATTCAAGTACTCTTCAGTGTTTCATTTCAAATTGAGGAAACGTGTCTCGATATATAGACACAAATGGCCAGAAAGTCTGACGTCAGTCCGTGCATTTCATGCGTTCCGTTGTTTTTAATGCATTCGGCTAAAACTATATTTACTTAAATTATCCACAAATAATAAGGAAAAATAAAAATAAATTATGAACGACAAACAAGAAAACACGGCTTTAAATTCATGTATTACTTGCAGGGGTCAGTTTTGATATTTAGTGATTTATCAACCTAATTTGCAGTATAGACAATAAATTCATTATGCACTAGTAGTATCTTACAAAACGGGTAGAGAAGGGAGGTTCAAGCAATTAATTTACGAGTGTAAATTTAACATGTCTCAACCTCCTCCTCAAATAAATCCGCCACTGTCAGACTTAATTATTATACATGCGCGGATCCAGAAATTTTTTCCAGGGGGGGGGGGGGATCCGAAGAATATTTGTATTTGCCGGGGGGGGGGGGGGTCCGAGACATATTTGCGATAATTTTACTATGTAAATTTATTAAATTTTCATTTTCCAGGGGGGTGGGGTGGGACCCCCCGACCCCCCCTAGATCCGCGCATGTTACATACTCCACTGTGTATACTATATAGTATGGATGTTATATAATGTCATAGCGAGTATTGCATAGGTCCTACTTATTGTATGCATAAATAAATCTACATGTATTAGATAGTTGGGTTCGCATTCAGCGAGGTTTTCGTGACGGTGGAAATCCGTGGGAATTGTGACATTTTAACTTATGACAGATAGCGATATTGGGGATTGTTTTAATCTTAAAAGCAGTACGACCTGTGATTTTATTTTGATGAAAAAACCACTGCTTTTATGTTATGTATGTAACTTAAACCTTAAGGATAATCAAGATTAAAATAAATCATTAATTTTTTTAAGAAGAAAGATTTTTCCACTAGCTGCGGGATATATAGCAAACTAATTTTTGTAAAGGACGGCAATAATAATATTACTTTGCTTCAATCATGGCCTCTAAATAACTTTTCCACAGAAATATAACTAGCAGAAGTTTATGAACCATAGTGGTTAATTAGTGGTAAATTACAGCTCAAAATAAAAATTTCCAAAATGAAAATTGCAGCTTATATTTCTTTAATGTGACGAGAGAGAGAGAGAGAGAGAGAGAGAGAGAGAGAGAGAGAGAGAGAGAGAGAGAGAGAGAGAGAGAGACCTACAACATGTATAAAAATTTAAATTATATAAAAAAAAATCTTAATCATGATATCCTTTATTTCTTTGAAGCTAATATACTAAAGTTACTTTCAATTGTGAGGATGCAAGGCTGAATGACGTCAAAATGTTCAGATTGGGGCCCGGGGTGGGGGGTTAGAGACAAGCGATCAGTCGATGTGAATCAATTTATCCCAGTGAGTCATGAAATAGGTAAACGGGTGGCGCTGACATACTTTACTTACTCATGTACATGTTTATCTTGCTGGTCACAGGTTCGAATAGACTTTTGATAAATAACTATCCGCCTCCATATGAATCGAAAAGGAAATGATGAAATATGTCGCCCTTGTACTATATTTGAAAAGAATCGATACTATTATTTGACTGAACTCACCTACTACCTACTGTAATTCTATTTGGTGTGGTTTTTTAAAAAAATATCCAGCAACTAAAGGAATGGTTCGAATGATTAAAAAATAATTAAATATTCGGATGATTTTATTGGTCATACACAAAATTTTTCCGGCCTTCTTTGGGTTATCAGGCCATTTCCCGCTCTTTCCCAATATTGATCGCGATGCGGTTCACCGAACCGAAACAGTTCCGCGATCAGTGTACACAAACACAGGTAACAATCAGGGAGACGACCAGGTGAAAGTGAAACCAGGGTGACTAGACAATAGTTGTTACAATGCCGGTGCATGGACGGAGGGACAGGCGGGTGGGGTCTCGGGAAGATATTGCAATGGAGGAAAGGCGCAATGACTTAATCCGGGTAAGGAATTATGGAGAGAGAGAGAGAGAGAGAGAGGAGTTGGAGGGGGGGTTAAACTGCATAACATCACAAATCGATGACATCGGTCAAAAGGCATTTCCGTGTTTTGCTGTTTGCAACCTGTGACAGGTGTACAAAATGTTCAACCATACACTTTTGTGGTCATTTACACTGACTTTGTATAGAAACATCATTTTTTTTTCTGCTGTCAAGTGAATGTGTTTATAATCTTTTAATCCATGATTGCCATGGTTGACCAAAAAAGATTATACAAAGTCTTTGCATGCACATGACATGTGTATATAGAAGTTCATCAATCATTTCATTGATTATTCTGATGTGTAAAATATGTCATCTAGGTCATCTACTCAGGTAAAATGAAATAACTTGTTTGACAATGATAAATGATTGTTAAAAAAAATTTTTTAGTTGATAATATTTAAGTTTTTGTAATAGTATTGATTTTTAATTAATTAGGCCTATCCTTTTTTTTTTTAATTTGTATTCAGGAATTGGAAGATGTAGGTATCTTCACAGGGTTTGCCTTGCATGTTTTCTTTGTTTATTCTGGGTTTTTATTATAATTAATCATAAAAAAAAGAAATCCACCGTTTTATGACCTGTCCCCTATTTGTTATTTGATACTTCTGTGTTTTTACTAAAATGCACAATTGTGTAACATACATTATAAATCTTATTAATCCAAACATATTAATAAACCTTGATTGCACAGATTATATTAACGCATTGCTCTTTGTAGCATGATTATATGCATACACTAGCCTTTCAGTGTTAATTAGTATTAAAATCACACACCTGCAGGTGTACTAAAAACTTAAGGTCGATCACCATGTAATATATATATATATTTACAAAAATTCCTTGTCTAAAAATACCAAGAAAGCAAACTCCTTTTAGGAAAATGGTAAAGGGGTTAAGATTCATAGCTGCAGAACTGTAGCTCCACGGAAAATCAGGTTGACGGACCGTGGAGCTCCACGGTCCGTCAACCCAAATTTTCTGTGGAGCTACAGTTCTGCAGCTAGGTTAAGATATTTTTAATGTGTTTTCAAGATCAGAGCATCAGTACAGTAGTTTCTGATCTGTAGACTGTCTTAATTAAGCCACACACTGTCTTTTTGCCCTTATAGCTACAGTCTTAATTTTATGTAGCTTTCTCCTTACTTTAAAACAAAGTAAAAAGAAGCCAAAAGACTTTATATGGGGGAAGAAAAACATCAAACATTAAGGTAAATGAATAGATCAAAAAACTCATGCAGTTCAAGGTTTTTCACAATGTTTAAGCTGATGGTTAGGTGGGGGTTGGTATATTATATTAAAAAGAAATCTTTTCCAGAACCAAATATTATTAGAACTTTTGTGTAAACTTTCTTGTAAAAAGTGACTTGAAAATTAAATTGATCCTTTAGGGTTCAGGGAAAGGTAACATTGGGGGTTCAGAGTTTAACAAGAATTAATATAGGTAAAGATGCTTTAATATCTTCTTGTGAAAGGGAGAAATACCACTTTTTACAAAGATTATATTCATTTTTTTTTAGCTCACCTGAGCTGAAAGCTCAAGTGAGCTATTCTGATCACCTTTTGTCCGTCGTCCGTCTGTCCGTCCGTCCGTCCGTCTGTCCGTCTGTCCGTCTGTCTGTCTGTCCGTCTGTCCGTCTGTAAACTTTTAACATTTTGAACATCTTCTCTAAAACCGCTCGGCCAATTTCAACCAAATTTGGCACAAAGCATTCTTATGAGAAGGTTAATATAAATTGCAAAAATGAAAGACCGATCTTTATTCAAAGCGGAGAAAACCTCGAAACTGTAGAAAAAGGGGGGTGCATTTTTAAAAATCTTCTTCTCAAGAACTACCGAGTCAAATTGAATGTAATTTAGCATAAATAATCCTTATGGAAAGGAAAATATAAATTGCAAAAATTATGGGCTAATTCTGTTTCAAATCTGAGTTATTACGAAAATAATAATAAAGGAAAGGCGTGTTTCAATCAGTTTATAGCTTCGGGTTCGGTATTCCATGAGCATGATGAGTCATGGTAAAATGGGTAGGCAAACGCGGGACGGGGCAAAACAAAAGATTGGCAGTTATTAATATGCCAATCTCATTAAAATTTTGAGGATATGTTACGGACCAGTATATTTGTATTCGCTGTAAATATTGCTGCAAAACAATGCGTATTTTGGAATTGACGATTGCCGATCTGCCCCGGCGTTTATTTTGCCCCGGCCCGGGTTTGCCCACCCATTTTACCAAGACTCGTGTTTAAGATAAACGGGTCGATCTGACAATGTTGTGCAACAGTTCGCGTACGAAGGGGATCTTTGAAACATGTAAAATACATTGGTGCCGATTTTGTGAAGTAAATTGAGGTGAAATATTTCAATGCGTTGACAGTTTTCACATATGACGGTGGTGTTAGCTTGTTTTGATTTTCGTTTCGTTTTCATTATCTATGCTTTGTAACCTGGGAACTATCGCCTGTAATTTGTAAATTTTTACGTATCAAATCAAACAGAGACTTCGGTAAATCAGCCAGTTAACTGTTTACCTGCGCAAATTAAGCAAAATCTGATGTATTAAAAGAGTACTAAAATACTATTCATTCTATCGGTAATTCGGTATGATCTTTTGCGTAATATTAGATTAATGCAATGTGTTTTGTTGAGATGCTTAGCATTTTCTCGAGTTTATTCATAAATTTAAATAGAGTTATATATCGCTGACGGAAATATGTAGGTATATACATGTATATGATTCATTTTGAAAAATAAATTGTGCACTTTATTTGTTATAGTGCATGTTTCTTATGTTTAATTGTTTACAATTTCTATTTACTAACTATACATGTATTTGAGTGTTAAGCTTCGAATAATAAGCAAGATACAGAGATTTTCTCACAATTCTATGTACACAGATCTGAGGCCATTCTTTTTTTCCCACTTTAAATGCTGAATAGGAAATACCAAGTTAAAAATCTTAAGCTGAATGTAATAATTTTTAACTCATGTGAACAAAATATGACTCAAACCTAGCAGAATTGTGAGCTCTGTATCTTGCTTATAATTCTACGATTGACACTGAAATTTTGGTTGATCATTAGAAATGTCTTGCTAACTGTTAAATACTTGTACAAAAAAATTAACGGATGATATGCTGTATATAAATACTCTCTGGGGCCCCCTCTTTATACAATGAATAATGTGAAATCTACATCAATTTTGATAGTTTTTCAGACATGAGTAAATAAAAACGACACTGTTAAACAATTTCCATAGTTCTGACACATTTCTTTTGCGGGGATAAAGGAATTATTGCTATTCCTAAGAAAATATTACAGCGGAAAATTATCCTGGTCTGTAGCCATTTTTATTTTCGAATAAAGATGAAAATAATGGGTGTGCCTTAGTAAAATAGAGTGATGTGCCTGTCAATACTGTAACATTGATTTTTATAGTTCTTTAACATGTCACGTGACAACAATTTTCATTCCAGTGTATTCATCACTCAAATGTGAGTAAAGTTATAAAAGTCACACGAGTTTACGCCAGGTAAACAACAGTCATTTAATTATAATGGAGAAGACAAATTAAACTTTTGAATGTTTTTAATTTGAGGAATTGAGCGGATTGGAGTACAATTTTCTTCTTCACATCTATAGGATATTTAATAAAATGCAATAACTATTATATGATATTTTTAAAAAAATACAATAACTAGTATGTAGTTGAGGAAGAAAATGTACCTATATGTTCTCATATATTTTGATCGCTTTATAAAGTGGGGGAAGGGGGTGGGGGCAGAACGAAAATATAGGGAATTGGAAGTTAACAGTGTACCCCTACCAAATGTTAGTTTTATATCTTGCGTAGGATTTTCTTATTCTTGGTAAAAATAGTATTCCATAAAGATACAATGTCAAAGATTACGTGTATGCAAAAATAAGTGTAAAATTCGAATACTTTACAATATTTATTTTTTGTTATTCTACTGAGGGGCCATATGGCAAAATATCTTTTGAACGCCCATTGTTGCTCAGGTGAGCGATGTGGCCCCATGGGCCTCTTGTTTATTTTTGGAGAAGAATATGGAAATTAAGATTTTAAAATAATGTGCATTAAGGAAGCTGGAATTATTGAGTAGGAAGGTTAGAGAAAGTTAATTGGTATAAAGTTTATATGAAAATCATTTTAAAGAACAACAATGAAATTCATACTTCATTAAAAATTATCATTCAAAATTGATGCTAAGTAAGGTTAAATGTATGTGGGATCGATATTTATGCATTTAATTATGATTTTTTGTCATATTATTGGTATGTAAGAGCTCGTTTACTGCATGGGCCACAATTAGGCATTGTTGCTGATCAGGTGAACAATTAACATGACTCATGGGCCTCTTGAGAAGTTTGGATAAATATATAGTGCCTGATTATTTCAGCTCATAGTAGAGTGGAAGTACTGGTAGTATGTAAGTATACACCCCCAGAATGCAATCAGCGTTCACAACATATGAGAAGTCACTGTTACCTCCCCGTCAGCCCATCACATAAATCTCTGAATCAATCTAATTAAGCTGACATTTTGATGAAGTAGTGTGTACAGGCTAGTAAAAAAACCCGCCATAAATAAACATGCACATGCATTTATATACATACTAAGATGTGCCTCAATTGATCAATGAAATGAAAATCAAATGGTTTAAAAACATGGAATTTTTTCATAGTGGCTGCATGAAGTCATGTACAAACCCATGCATCCTATATATAGTCTGTCCCAGGATACTAATTCCATCACTCTTGACGAATTTTAACAAAAATACACATACCTGTCAAAGAAGTACAAGTTAAATTGATACAAAGAAAAAAAAAGTTTTCTTTATTGACAATAATCTATTTTTACCCAGAAAAATTAACATGAACGAAAACAAATTTCTTACAGAGATTTATAATTGGAATTGTTTACATCTTTTATCCATTCGGAAGTACTTTGGACACCTCACACAATTTTTCAATGTTATCATTCAGGTACTTTCATGTCTTAATTCTGCAATTCAAAATCCCTGTAGACTTTCTAATTTTGATCATGTGTTGAAACCTGAAGTGGTAGAGGGGGCGTTTCAAAACAGAAAATCTGGACTTTTTTTATTCTAGTGAATGAATATAGTTTGGGAACAAAGGTATTTATATGATTATCAAAATATTAAGCAAAAAGTGGTGGAAGCTGAAACTTGGGACAGAGTTGAGATGTTCCTGTATTAATTTTTGAGGTGGAATCTGCCTGGAATATATGCATTGCCATGGGGATTCTTGCAGGAATCCACAAATTCTGGGCGTATTTAGGGTGGAGACTGAATTTTGAAAAGTTATGCCTGAATAGAAGAGGCGGTCTTCAGGCATCATTTCAAATTTCCAGCTCAAATTTTCCTGGCATAAAATACCAACCTGTACAAAATGTTCCGCCTGGAAGAATATAGGGGGAATAGAGGCGTAATATAGAGAAGGATTCCATGCGTAAGTTTATTTCTTTACTTATATGGTGGTGTAGAGGCTCCAGGCATAAACCAAGCGGAAACCGTACGGAATTGGGCAGGAATATGAGACAAAAAATGTAAATGAGATACGGCTGGAAAAATAAAATTCTGCCTGGAAAAAATTCTGCCTCGGAAATGGTATGATGCCTGGAAAAGATTTAGGCCAGGAAAGTTCTCTTTATTATGCAACATCCAGTGACCTACCAACTCGAAATAGCCATTTCTTTTTCATTTAGAATTTTCAAGAACTGTCATGAGTGTACACTAATTTCCAAAAAACATGATAAAGTTTTGAAACGCTCTTAAAGTTTGATCACTCTGAAACCCTATTCTGAACCATACACAACTAAATATACCATACAATGTACTCCGAGTACATTAATTCTTGGTGGTTGGAGCCCCTACATCACCACATATGTATATACATTGTAGAGAGATAAATTTACGCCCGGAATCCTTCTGTATATTAAGCCTCTATTCCCCCAATATTCCAGGCGGAACATTTCATACAGGATTGTGCCCTTATTTACTCCAAAATTATTATATGCAGAATTACATATATTACCTCATTAACTAATTTTTGTTACTTAATACCAAAATTACTTTGTTATTGATGTTCAAAAGGTTAATCAAATATTATCATGTGCAAAATACTTATTCTTCTGGCATATTAGATTAATAATAGCTGATGTCAATGTATCATACCGGTAGTTTTTTGTTGATGAATCATGTAAATAACTCTATGGGGGATATGACCTTATCTATAGTTGTGTTTAAGGGATGGCATGACTATCAATCATAAACATTTACAAGGTCAACCGAGAGTAAATAAATTAATGTGTATATTATGTAGCATATCTTTAAGTGGAGGGGAATCAGTACAAATCAGAAAAATTTAACATTTAGGAAAAAATTACTATGAAATACCGGTATTCTTTAAGAATCTGCATGCTCTTATGATTTTATCTCTTGGCATGACAGTAGCAGACAAACTTGATTATATTACCGGTAATCTCCTTTAAATAAATTAAGAGCCAGATCTGTATAAAGATATTGAAAAATATTCAAATTTGAAATCTGAAATATTTGGATTTGTTCTTCACTAATATGAATGAAATAGTTTTTATGGCAAAAGATATATCTGATATTTTAGATTGGAAGGCAGATCTTAATTATAATGGGTTGTTGACCATCCGCCTCGGAAGTTCTTAAATATTTTACTCTAAATCTTGCCAACAGAGTCACAGACTAATTATATGAGTACATGTATATGTATGTATGGTAGTTACGATGAGAAAGGGAGCTTCCTAGAATGCTGAAAATCATGACCCTTAGATGAGGCTTTGATGCTAGAGTGGCCATATAGTGTTGATGGAAGGATTTTGTAAATTTTAAAAACTTTAAATTCACAGACATGTGTTCCATTAAATTCTCTACTGAAAATCTAATTTATGCCAATTCAGTGTTGATCGATTGTTTATATATTTACCATGATAATTCTTTGTATTTCATCATATGATCAATTTATCATTGCAGAAAAAATACCCACTGAATGTAAATATATAACTACATGTATATAATATTAAGGCATATTTCATTTTAATTAAACAATATTTCATTGAATTTATACACATGTATTAATTTGGAGAGTATATTAATAACCCTTCATAATTTTATTCCACAGAGGTATAGACCCATGTTTGAGAAGGTGAGTGCTGATTTTAATTTCTCTTACACAATTACTTTCATTCTCTTACATTTAAGTTTAAAGGAAATATGCATGCACACTGTACACCCCTATATCAGCTTTCACGCAATTATCACATTTCTCTTTCTTGAAACATTTTTCCATACCAGTTGGTATCATAATAATTAGTGTTTTGAATTGTGTAAAATAAAATTGCAAAAAATATTTGAAATAATTGTCATCAAGAGATCAAAATCTTAATTATTATATATAAAATGGCTGCATACAGTATCTTTTCATAAAGGTGCATAATCTTCGGGATTTTCCTTTGTCTTTCATTTTGTTGACTTTCGGCAGCATGGCAGGCAAGGAATATCTCTACGAGACCTACGTGAGGAGCTAGAGGAGGAGGGATTAACAGAGAGCATCGCTCCCGAGCGATTGGACGAACTTCTCAGACGAGCTGATGCAGATGGAGACAAACGAATCCGACTAGGAGAGTTTGTTCGAATGGTTAGCAAATTTTTTTTAAATTTCAAATGAAAATGTTTGCATTATTTGATTTAGCTGGTTTTATTGTGTCAGTTCCCAGATTACTATATATTTTTGCATATTAGGTGGTCAACGGATATGTGCCATGTAAATAGATGGTATAAAAATGACTGTTTTATCTCTCTATATACAATGTACCTCTCTCTATATACAATGTACCTCTCTCTATATACAATGTACATGTACATGTACATGTACCATAAAATAAACAAGGCCTGCGTGCAATTCACTGCCACATTAGGGTGACTTGATCTTGAAGCCAAAAGTGGCTTCTGTTATAAAAACTTGGCTTGGTTTTTCAATCATTTTCATATTGGACAGTTACACTCCCCAAACAGTTACATAAATGACATCATGAAATATACTAATACATGTAGTACAAATATATTTGTAGTTTTCATTTCTCTAAACAAAATATGACAGGACTGTGCAGCATTTAAACATGTATGCCTTTTCCAAAGACCCGCTACCTCGATCATGCTAGTCGAAGATTGGTCATTAATTTGATGCATCATATCTTATATTTTTTATATTATTTACATACGGGTAAATAATTATAAAAATACCGGGTTTAATTTTTCATGAAAATATCAGATGTCTGACACCTGGAATTTTAGAAGAACATGCAATGATAATTTTAATTGAATTTGACTTCTCAAAAATGTCAAAGATCATTCAGCACAAGGAATTTAACATGTACTGCAGTACCGATCAGACCCAACCTAACACCAGAGTAAACCCCAACTAAACCCCGGGTTTACTTTTAGGGTTTACTTTGGGTTTACTCGGGATTTACTTTGGGTTTACTTGGAAATCGCTTTTGAGGTCATCTGTACACACTGAAGTGTGAAGCAGACCTTTCTTTTATCCTGTAATTCCTGCCCCTTGTATATTCCGAATACACAGTGTCTACTTTCAGGGGTATACTTTTGACCAGGTTTACTCTCTGTGTCCACTCTGGGTTTACTTTGGGTTTACTCTGGGTCCACTCTAGTAAACCCAGAGTAAACCCAGAGTAAACCCCGAAAGTAAACCCAGGGTTTAGTTGGGGTTTACTTTCTGTTAGGTTGGGTCTGAACGGTACTGTACATGTATTTGTAACCGATTGAATGCATCATATGTTCAAAATAAGTCTTTTTTCCCCCATATTAATTGTTATCCCAAGTATAGTTATGATTTTGTCTTAAAAATTAATGTAAATCTTATAAATAAATATAATATTAATGGATAAAAGGAATTGCAGCATTCATTAACACTTTTTTTAGCTCACCGAGACGAAGTCAGGGGGAGCTTATGCTATTACCCTCGGCGTCAACGTCCGGACCTGGTTAAAGTTTTTGTTGCAGGTCCTGTATCTAACTTATTACTTGTCCTAACTTCACCAAACTTGCATGAATGATGCATCTGGACCTACTTTTGGACTTGAAAGACTTAGATGCTGAATCTGGGCCATGAATTTTAGATGCTGGAGCAGGTTAAGGTTTTTGATGCAGGTTAAAGTTTTTGGTGCAGGTGCCCTTTGATAGCAATTTCTAAGCTGCTATTGGTCCTTACTTTACCAAACTTGCATGGATGGTGCGTCTTATGATACTGATGCACCAGACAGACTTGAATGCTGAATCTGAGCCATAGGTTTCCAATGCTGGAGGAGGTTAAGTTTTTAAGAGCTGGTTAAAGTTTTTTGAGCAGGTGCCCTCTGATAATTATATATTAGTTATTACTGGTCCTAACTTCACCAAACTTGCAGGGATGGTGTGTCTTATGATACCGATTGTATAATATGATTTTGTATTATATGTTATTTTATCACATGATATTGTTTCATATGATATTGCAATATATAATATTTTATCGTATGATAGGATATTTTATAATATAGAATATTGTATCATAAAATATGATGTTGTTTAATATGAAATTAATTAAATATTATTATATCAAATGAAATTGTATCATATGATATTGTATACTATGATATTGTATTATATGATATATTAATATATCACATTATATTGTATTATATGATATGATATAATGTATCAAATAATATTGTATCATATGATGCAATATCATATTATGTATCAAATATGATACAATATCATATTATGTATCAAATATGATACAATATCATACAATACAATATCATACTATATTAAACAATATAATATCATATGTTACAATATTTTGATGTATTATGTGATATGTTATTGTATCATGTAATACTATATTGTATCCTATATATATAAAATATTATGATATTGTATCATATGATCAAATACAATAATTTATAACGTGATACAATGTCATATTATGTATCAAATATGATACAATATCATACTATATAATATCATATGTTACAATATAATGATGTATTATGTGATATGATATTGTATTATATCATACTATATTGTATCATATATTATATATTATGATATTGTATAATATGTGATCAAATACAATAATTAATAACATGATACAATTAATGTCATATCATATGTTACAATATCATATTGCATCATTGCATCATTATTTAGTACAATATTATATGATATATATTGTAAGTATCATAGGATGCAATTTCAAATTTTATAATAATTTTTGTATTGATGAACAAATGGGATTAACTTTCCGTCAATTAAATTATTGTCTAGACAGCCTCAAATGTCTCTTCTGTGGTATACAATTGTATTTAATTAATGAAGCTGAGATGAAATCTCGACAGATAATTTATTTCCAAGTATTTATGTATAAAGTTTTATAAAAAGGTGGGTTGTAATGACACCTACATATAACCGTACATTTGAGGTTATTTTTCTGCGTATGGAAAAGGTCCGAGAAGTTGTGATTGGTTATGTGTAGAAGTCACAAGTTCAAATTTGACGAAGGTCCTCATTTTACTTATGTGATATCTTGACTCTCAATAGGCAAGTTTTATAAAAATCAGGGGAATTTGTTTATATGCTATAATTTCAGTAAACCATCACCATAATATCTGCTTATTGCTTTACCATTTGTGATATAGATGTCTGGAGACAATGTTAAAGAGCATGAGAGGCAAAAGATAGGAGGTCTGCTTGGGGCAGCTATAGCTAACATTGTGCCACAAAGTATGCGGGAGGATTTCATGGCAAACTACAACTGCAGACCCCCACCCATTTTCATGATCTTCATTAGCATTGTAGAGGTATAAAACTGTGAATTCCCTACCCATGTGTATTTCATGATCTTCCTCTGTATTGAAGAGGTAACTGGAACCCCCTATACCCATGTATGCTTGTATTTCAAGGGTTCATGAACTTTATAAGTATTGGAATCTGAATTAATGTGTCATGTTGCAATCAAACTCATGGAAACACTTGCCCATGTACAGTTATCAGCCATATAGATTTGCATGTATTCATTTTATATCTGTAAGTCTTTAATTTGACATTTTAGATTATACATATTGATATTTATAAAAGATTTGTTTTGAATGGGTGGCATTTCTGTTATTGATTCTCATTCAAAATATGTAAAGAAATATTCTTGAGATTAAATAAAAATATAAATTAATCATCTGATGAAGATTGAGTCTTGGAAAAATCTGTTTGCTTGTCTACAATTTCTAAGATGTCTACGCCATCTCTCTCTCTCTCTCTCTCTCTCTCTCTCTCTCTCTCTCTCTCTCCTGATAAAGTAAAAACCTAGCTATTGAATAATGTGACTGTGTATAATATACCGTTTTTTATCTAATATTATAAAGTGGTGCATAAAATTTGAAACATATTTAAATACAACTCACCAATAGTTTTTAGCTCACCTAAGCTGAAAGCTCAAGTGAGCTTTTCTGATCACATTTTGTCTGTCGTCTGTCTGTCTGTAAACTTTTCACATTTCCATCATCTTCTCTAGAACTACTAGGTCAATTTCAACCAAACTTGGTGCAAAGCATCCTTGGGCAAAAAGGAATTAAAAGTTGTGAAAATTAAGGACCACACTCTTTTTCAAGGGCAGATAATTAGGAATTATTAAAAAAATTTGAGAAATTTTCAAAAATCTTCTTCTCAAGAACCATTTGGCCAGGAAAGCTGAAAGGTATGTGGAAGCACCCTCAGGTAGAGAAGATTCAAAGATGTGAAAATCATGACCCCCAGGATAAGGGTTGGGCCCCAATGGGGGGTCGAATTTTTACATTAGAATATATAGAGTAAATCCTTAATAATCTTCTTCTCAGAAATCAATAAGCCAGGAAACCTGAAACTTGGATGGCAGCATCCTCAGCTAGTGTAGAGTAAAAATTGTGAAAATCATGACCCCCAGGGGTAGGGTGGGGCCACAATAGGGGGTTGAATTTTTACATAAGAATATATAGAGTAAATCTTTAAAAATCTTCTTCTCAAAAAATAATCAGCCAGGAAAGCTGAAACTTAAATAGCAGAATCCTCTTGAAGTGTAGATTCAAAATTGTAAAAATGATAACCCAGAGGTAGGGTGGGGCCACAATGGGGGGGGGTCGAATTTTTACTTATGAATATATAGAGTTAATCTTTAAAAATCGTCTTCTCAGAAACTTATCAGCCAGGAAAGCTGAAACTTCTGTGGAAGCATCCTCAGGTAGGGTAGATTCAAGTTTGTTCAAATTATGATATATTGTTTTACTTATATGCAAGCATTTTGACATATTGCTGATTCTTTAAAATTGTTAAGACTTTGGCCCCTGGACGACTCTTGGGTCTCACAAGGGGTTCAGAGTTTGATGTAGGTTACATGTATATCCATTATATAAACAATTGTTTAGGATCTTTTTGAGAACTGCAATGCTCAACATATGATATCTATACTTATAAATTAAGACATTTTGCCAATAAACTAAAAAATTACTGCACCAGAGTAACTGCTTACACCTTTGGTATTTCAGCATGTATGATGTGATGTCTGTAAGCTATAATTCAATTTTACCTGATAAGTAATTATTGTAAAATAATCAAAAACCTTCTTTCATTTTCGATAAACAAGCCCGAAATAGCAAAAATGAGAGTAAGGACACTGCTTTGGCAGATCCAAGTCAGTGGTAGTAAGCATCAAAATTTATACTTGCAATGAAATAATATTGAATGATAATGTAGAGTGAATATATTTCCTGGAACTAACTTAGAGTATACATAGAAGTTAAGATTTGACAAATGTTGAATAAAAAAAATGAGGCAATTCATTTCTTGAATGCACGATTTCAGTTTTGATGGATAGAATGCTTGTGAAGCACGACCTCTGGTGAGAGAATGGAATACTTTCCAGAACGGGGTAACAAAGAACGCGGATTGATGTGATTTTGATTTTAGTTTTGATGGAAAGAGCTTTCCAAAACTAGGTGCCCAGGAACGCAGGTTGACTAATTAACATAGTGGCGGAAAGTTTAGGACGATACTTTCGATCTGATAAATTTGGTTTAAAATATGCCAAAAAAATATGCACACACAAGCGTATTTTTTTATTTTCATACATTTTTAAACCACGACATATTGGTAGTAAATTTTATGCATTAATTTGTAAACAATGAACAGATTATGTTCTAAGTCTAATGTTATATTAATAAATGATGTACTCATGAAACAGGGAAATTGAGAGGGGGGTGACCCCCCCCCCCCTTCCCCATTGTTTTATCAAAACGGTCTTAAATCTGAAAATCTTTTTTGGGAAAGTAATAAAAAATATAGTTAACTTTGACCTTAAGAACAAAATTTAGAGATGCGATATATTTTCCAGTCAGATGTAACAAAAAGAATTAAGGCCACGTAGTTGGGGTTTTTTTATTTCAATTTTAAAGAATAGGTTGAGAAAGCAATTTTGTAAGAAAAATTTTGGACATAGTATATACAAAAATGAACTATAGAACTATAAATATTTCTCAACATATTTAGCACTGTTTTATATTAATGTATAAAGTGTTAATTCCTGCGCTTGCGCAGGATATTATCTTGAGACTATAAAACCATCCTGTTAGAAAAGGGAATTGATTATAAACATAAGAATATCCAGGGTGAAAGTGGATTTTAATTTATACAGGATCTACATGTATTATACTACATTGTCCAGATAGTTTGTATTTAGACTCCATTAAGCTGATTTTATCTAACCTATTGTTCCTCAGGTGAGCAATGTGGCCTATGGGCCTCTTGTTTGATTTTTACACATTTCACATTTGTTTGATTTTTACACATTTCACATTTCCAACACTTGCAATGAGAAAAATGTTGAATAACCTAGCTGCAGGTCTTTTGTTCCCTGTCTGAAATATGATCGCCTATACAAGTTTTGTGTACAAATTTGGAGTTATGAATAAACATGCTTCTCTGGTTTCCAGATAGTCATTTTCATTGTGTATGCTGAAGAACAGAAGTCCCGCGGAGTGGCTACAACAGCTACCTCTGGAGTCCCTCTTTACAGTCCACTCTTGTATAAACCTGACAGGCGTTACGAGGCCTGGCGATTTGTTACCTATATGTTCCTGCATCAAGGGTAATAACCAAAATAAGATGGATTTAATTACGGTAGTCAAAACATACCAGTAATGCTATTTTGTAATATCATTAATATTTACATGGAATTACATAGTTTTTAGGTCACCTGAGTCACTCACTCAGGTGACCTATTGCAATTGGTCTTTGTCCGTCGTCCATCATGCGTCGTTGTTGTGTCATGCATTAACAATTTTATATTTTTAACTTCTTCTTGAAAACTACATGGCTAATTGTTACCATTTCTGGTGTGAAGCATCTCTAGGATAAAAGGAAGCTAAATCCTGAAATTTATGACCTTAACATCCCCAGGGCCTCATAGGCAAGGCCAAATATTAAAAAAAGCCCAAATTTTAAAAAATCTTCTTTTCTATTCCCACACATGTAGGGAAAAAAATAAATTCATGGTTATGATGTCCATGAAGCCCTCTACTAAAATTGTGAAATTCATGGAAATGTTCAGATCGACCCTAGGGAGCCATATAGTAAAAATGTATTAAATCTTGGAAAATCTTCTTCTCTACTCCTGAATATATTTAAGAAAAACTAAATACATGGTTATGATGTCTGTGAAGCCCTCTACCAAATTGTGAAATTCATGACCCATTGGACAGGGATTCAGGCCCTAGGATTGGGCCAATATGGTCATATAGTGAAAATATATAAAATCTTAAAAATCTTCTTCACTCCCATACAAATTTGAGAAAACTTAAATGCATTATTCTGATGTCCATGAAGTTCTCTACTTAATTTGCGAAATTCATGGCCCCTGGGTCAGGGGTTCAGACCCAAGGGCAGAGCCTATATGGCCACATAGTGAAAATGTATTGATTTAATAATATTTTCTTCTGTAGAATCATGTGAGAGATAAAGTAATTGCATTGTAATTTTGTTCATAATGTCCTGATCTTAAATTATGAAATTCACTGCCCAGGCTATGAGGCAGAAGTTGAGGCTTTTTATTGGGAAGGGGGGGGCCAATTGGGCAATAAATATGACCATATAGTGAACATTTTTGTTTAACTTCACCTTGAAAATTAACTACATGGTAAATAGTCACTTGGCAATATTGAATTAAATATGTGTTCTATTTCAGGAAATCTTCTTTAATTTCCTGTGCATTGTATGCTTGTAGAAATAAGCTGTATGCATTTTGTATGCATTATAAATGAAACTGAATATTGTAAAAGATTAACCATTTAAGGCCTGCAGGTCTTCTTTACCAAAAGTTTACAATTTTTGACCCCTTGAACTAGGGTATAGATAACCCGAGATTCCTCCAACTTTTGCCCCCCCCCCCCTCAATTTTCATGATCGATCGAATGAATGTTTTTCAAACATCAAATAATAAAAGTGGGGGTAACAGTCAGAGGAGTCTCAGATTAGGGTTTAGACTTCAAAATGAAGCTTAAAATGCAAACATGAGACGCTCTGACATGTCAATCTGAGGGTTGTGGTACTCAGGTGGCATGTGGCCCTGTTGTTTGCTTACATAAGGACGACGGACCCGATTCCAGATTTCGCACCTCAGAGCTGTGCAGAAATCTGCGCATATGCTTTGAATATGACTGTCGTAATTACGTATATCAGAATAGGAGAAAATAATAAAATTTTCATTCTTCTTAACATTATTTGTGATGCCAAAATATTAAAGTGGAGAAAAATTAAGGAAAAAAATTAATTCGAATTTCCTCAGTTTTCGACAAGTCTGTTAATATTTCCATGGTTTATAAATCATAAAACGCCTTAAGGCAGTTTATAGTCTTATAATCTGGTAGATAATGAATTTATACCTTAACCTTACAATATTTATTTATATAGCAGGTAATGTCATGTCAGGCAATAATTAATTATGTGTCGCCGAGGGGGTTAGGGCACCATAGAATAAGGGGAAACTAACTCATATAGGCCCAGCCCAAGAGACAGGGGGTCAGCCTATAGATATTAGGCTTAAATTGACCTCTAAGTCGGATATGCATAGAGCTATAACTCGAAGGCAGGTTTCACAATTTATTGATTAAGTGATTTGAATTAACTATGAATTATCAACAATAACCAAATATAACAAAGTCAAATAGAACAGAATAATAATAATAATTTCTTAAATTGCCAAATGAGTCAGGTTTAAAGTTAGCTCAATGTTGCTTAGTCTTACTGACAGACTGGTGGACAGTCAACTAGATAGTCAGTATGAAGACATAACCAACATGAGGTAGTGGCCAAAAGTGTCTGACTGGTTTGAATAAATTCCTAACTGTATTTATAATCTAAAAAATAATTAATGAAAGTGAGGTACAGTACTCATGATAATAACTCAAAAGCTAGGACAACTCAGAACAATTATATTGACTAATTGGGGATAATTAGCAAAGCAGACTGACCCTCGCTAATTACTTGTCATCTGGCATGAGTCAACTCTCAAACACATGTTATACAAATGTAATTGGTGTTGACTTATACAGCTTATGGAAGCTCCACTGTCAACCAAGCACTGGATGGGTGTATTCTGTAGTTTGGCTTCTACAAAGTTCCTCTCCATGGCTGCAGTGAACTGTAGTTCAGGTGTCCCCTGGGTCATGCAGGAAAGTTGAGAGCATCTCTTCTTCTGACAGTACCATCCCTGGGAAACTTTTCTTCGTCCCATGACTGACTTCAAATTTGTAGAGCTATTCTAAAACTATAAGAGAATAGGCAGTATCATGGAAGGCAAGATGGACTAGAATTTGCATGTCATTTACATTTCTGTAAGCTATTAACATAGAAGTCAGAGATGAAGTGAACTTGCATTATCCACACAAAGTGTACAATTTTGTTTCTTACACAATTGAAAGTGAAGAATATCAACAAAGTTGTACTTATCTTTCAGTAGTGTGTGACTCCCATTTGGAAACGTCTGGCTCTATTTCATCTCAATCATGGAAGTACCTTTCTAAACTAAAACTATCCTGTCTATTGACTAATACCTTCTAGCTATAGCATAAATCAACTATGCATACCCGGATTCTCCACCACATCTGTCGCCGAGGGGGTTAGGGCACCATAGAATAAGGGGAAACTAACTCATATAGGCCCAGCCCAAGAGACAGGGGGTCAGCCTATAGATATTAGGCTTAAATTGACCTCTAAGTCGGATATGCATAGAGCTATAACTCGAAGGCAGGTTTCACAATTTATTGATTAAGTGATTTGAATTAACTATGAATTATCAACAATAACCAAATATAACAAAGTCAAATAGAACAGAATAATAATAATAATTTCTTAAATTGCCAAATGAGTCAGGTTTAAAGTTAGCTCAATGTTGCTTAGTCTTACTGACAGACTGGTGGACAGTCAACTAGATAGTCAGTATGAAGACATAACCAACATGAGGTAGTGGCCAAAAGTGTCTGACTGGTTTGAATAAATTCCTAACTGTATTTATAATCTAAAAAATAATTAATGAAAGTGAGGTACAGTACTCATGATAATAACTCAAAAGCTAGGACAACTCAGAACAATTATATTGACTAATTGGGGATAATTAGCAAAGCAGACTGACCCTCGCTAATTACTTGTCATCTGGCATGAGTCAACTCTCAAACACATGTTATACAAAATGACACACCATGACATATATATTCTGTCATCATTTGGTACATAGAATAACATTTCAATTTTTAATTTAAGGTTTCAATTTTAGTTGGTTTTAATCCCAATTTATGGTGATATTACTTTCATCATAATAAAGTTTATTGTTTACGGAATACAGAGTTTGACCTTGTGCCGTGACCTCATTTTTGCAGGATAAGATTCTAAATAATTCTTAGAAGTGAAGGAATATATGAACTTTTTTTATTGCAAATTGTTTGAAAAAATTGCTTAATTATGTCTACTAAATTAAGTTATAATATGACGTTAAATAAAATAGCTATGGCAAAAAGTTCAATTCTCAAATAAAATGTGTTACTGTAAGTTAAAAACTTCTGGTCAGTTGTATTTAAAAAAAATTCATGTTCACTGTAATTATAGACATATGGTGATATTCAAGTAGCCCCGAACCCCTAACCAAGAGGCCATGAATTTCACAAATTTCGTACATCACTTCATGGATATTATAACCATGCATTAATTTTTCTCAAATATATATGGGACTAGAAAAGAAGATGTTCTTAGATTAAATACATTTTCACTATATGGCCATATAATGGCCCCAACCTAGGGCCTGAACTGGCCATAAATTTCACAATTTTGATAGCTAGAGGGCTTTATGGACATGACCACGCATTTAGATTTTTCCCCACATGTGTGTAAGTACTGATACTGTACCAGTTATCGGCTAAGACCAGTTATCGGCTAAACTGAGATTATATGAGGGTTAACATAGCATGCGACAATCCTAATATTTTTTATTCAGTCCTCTGTTTTGAATAAAAGAAAAGTTAATTTGCTTGAAAACTTTCTTGAATATGTTTTAAACATGAGCTTAAATGATCATTGATTACCGCTGATTTACATCTTTGCACTTTTAGCATTGGGGGAAGTGAAGTAATAAGTTAAAAATAGAATATAACCCCTTTGTGATACATTATCATATCCCTTCTTTGATTTGACATATAATATCACTACATATAACATGTAGAAACAAAAGGAATTCACTAAAATCTGAGAGATTCATAGCGCGATTGAAAGCCTGATTGCACAATATTATGCATTGAATAGTCTAGGATTTTGTGCAATACCATATGATATCAAACGAATAATTTTATGAGTTTTGTTTATGTATCATAACCCCTACGACCTTTAGTCTGACCACAAAGGGGGAAAATTCAAATTTGTTTTTGCAGAGTATCAAACAAACATGCACAGGGATTTTACTCGTTATTATCGCAAAGCATCGTAAAAACTCGGCAAATTTGCACAAGCACAGAAAGCTTAGAAGCACATAAACAAGATGTTTTGGGTTTTAAATAATGATTTAACCTAAAAGGTGCATAAAAAAGGAGTTCGCCATTTAAAATATGTCAAGTTTTATTAAAAAATATTTATTATGAAATAAGGAAATACGAAAAGAACATGTTAAATTTTAGCCGATAACTGGTACAATGCTAGTAGAGAAGAAGATTTTTGAAAAAAGTTTTTGAAAAACATTTTTTGGCACATTTGGCTCCACCCATGAGGTCCCAGGGGAAAGATGTTAGATAATTAGAAATGTAAAATTGTTAATGGATGACACATAACGATGATGCACGACCACTGACTAATATCGATATCAAAGGGTCATTTTATAAAAAAACATGCTATCTGATTATTAACACCTCTGTATTGATGTGATTGCAATTTCCTTCATGAAAGGACTGAAAAGAAAATGAACATATATAATCATGAGAATCAGAAAAGAACAAGTGCACTTAAGCTATAGAGAATGGGCCCTTTTTCAGTGCCGTTTTTATGTAGAAAATATCAACAAATTGCTTTTCCCCGTTATATTTATAAGCACTGATGGATACTTCTGATTTATATACACACTTAAATTTACCAATAGCATACAGTTTAAACAATTGAGGATTTTTAAATGCCTATAAATAATCTAAATCCGGAAAAATCAAACCAACCTACTTAAATTGTGTCTATTTAAATCAGAGGGAGGAGACATTTAAGGTAATGATCCATACCCCACTACATAAATAAAATACCTACAGAATTTTTTCAAATTTCTCAAACATGTATATCAAATGTTACCCAGTTAACTGGTCCATCGGTATTCTATATAATAGCTAGGGCCGTTGCTAAAAATAGAACCAATTATGGAAAACAGTGCTTTTTTCATACATTCAGAATTTTGGCCTTAGCCTGAAATTTGACTTTCAGAAAATCATTTTGACTGATATTCTATGTTAAATGAATGAATTTATTTTTCAAAACAAATACTTTAATGTTACACATGCTTATTTATTAAAAAAAAGATAAAGAACTATATATGATAAGAGTTAAATTTTGACCCCATAATCCGCCATTTTTTAAGTGTTTCTGGTACAACAAAATGTTATGTTATATTTTTCTGTCACTTATTAGCCTTGGCTAGATACATCTCTGATTAAAATATTTTGTTTGTTCAAGCATGCGCTCTATGTTTTCTGAAAGAAAAACTGCTTGAAAACAAGCTGTTTTATGCTAAAAATGCAAAAATGGCGGGAAAAGGTTGTCTTTACGATGTCGTATTTTTAAATTGTGGGCACTTCAGTCAAAATGAACATTATGTAAAAACATATCAAATATATCTGTACAAAGAAAACAAAGAATTACAGTAATATGATGATGTTCATTTTAGGGGGCCATTTTAGGCCCATATCATATATAGTCCTTTGTTTACAAATGAGATAAAATGAAACAAATTTTCAAAGAGAATTTAATCTCTTATAATTTTATTTATACGTACAGAATTCTCTGAAATAGTGATACTGGTTATACCCCTTAAGGCTCTAAATCAATAGAAAATAAAATTACCCAAAGGACCGGCCTTTTTAGGATCACAATTGGCGTATTTTTGGTCAAATTCGTTAAAATATATATTTAAAATTGAAAAAAGTTACGTAAAAAGAAAATTTTGCATAGTTTTATCCTTTCATCTCTCTAAAAAGTATATTTCGCTTTTTGTTAAATAGAAAACATTATTTGAACAAACTATTGATCAATCTGTATTATATAAAATGCAAAAGATGGGTTTTTTTGAATATTGATAAGTATTATGGATCAAGATCGGTATTTAGAAATTGCAGTCACATAGCGGAAAATGCTAATTACCTGATATGCTTTCATGACAAAACTTATATTCATGCAGCTATTTTTACTGGTTTTAAAGACTGCTCTAAAAAATGAAGTAATTTTTCTTCAAGGTATAATTTTAATTCTAAAACATTTTTTAGGGAAAATATATTTATGTTCGTTGCTTAGCCTATAGAGTAAAGATCGGGCACAGACAAGACGTAACGTGAATTACGTCATACGTTGTTTTGTGACGTATGGACAATTACCTTATGCCTTATTTTACATCTCAAAAGAATCGAATAAATTAAGCTTTGAAGATGCACGAGAAATCACGAGTGTCGGCTGACTCCTATTATGTTATACATGTACAGTGCTAAAACTTGTTGATTCTTATGGATTAGATATCAATGGGTGATGTTAGGAAAAAAAATATGCTTAATTTGCATCTTTATTTTTTTCACTTTTTACCGGAGCCGGCCCATAAGTGCCCTCGTCCTTTCAGCAATTAAGTTTTCCCAAGTAAATATGACTTATTAGGATGGCAGACCCAATTCATTTCTACAATAGATTTTTTATTTTTATATAATGTTAATCAGTTAATGGTGGGTGACAATCAATAAAAAAATTATATGATCATCGTCTTTCTTATTTTACTGGGAGCGTTTCGAAATTTGGGTACGAAAATCCTCAGATATAATAGAAAGTAATGGGAATTTTCTGGGGTGTGGTATAAAAACCGATATTTAAAAATTCTTCAATAGATTTTTTACTCTAATTAAATTGTAATATTAAAAAGTCAATTAGCTGACCAATGAACAGAAAAAATGTAGGTCATCGACCTAAATTTTTTTAGGGGTTGTGTCAAAGTTCACTGCATGGTTCATTTTTCTTCAGAAATATCATTGAAAAAAGGACATATGGCTCTTGTGTACATTGACGATGTGCTAATATTCTCAAAGAACTTTCAGGAACACTTACAACATCTTCATCTAGTGTTTTCAAGCTTGCGTAGTGCGAATCTAAAATTACATCCATCCAAGTGCATCTTTGCAAAGAAAGAAGTCAAATATTTAGGACACATTATTTCAAAACATGGAGTAAGAGTAAATCCAGAAAATACAGAAAAAGTGAAAACTTTCCCAGTCCCACAGAACACCAAACAAGTGAAGAGTTTCCTTGGCATGGCAAATTATTACAGGAAATTTGTCAAAGACTATGCTCAAATCGCTTCTCCACCACATCTGTCGCCGAGGGGGTTAGGGCACCATAGAATAAGGGGAAACTAACTCATATAGGCCCAGCCCAAGAGACAGGGGGTCAGCCTATAGATATTAGGCTTAAATTGACCTCTAAGTCGGATATGCATAGAGCTATAACTCGAAGGCAGGTTTCACAATTTATTGATTAAGTGATTTGAATTAACTATGAATTATCAACAATAACCAAATATAACAAAGTCAAATAGAACAGAATAATAATAATAATTTCTTAAATTGCCAAATGAGTCAGGTTTAAAGTTAGCTCAATGTTGCTTAGTCTTACTGACAGACTGGTGGACAGTCAACTAGATAGTCAGTATGAAGACATAACCAACATGAGGTAGTGGCCAAAAGTGTCTGACTGGTTTGAATAAATTCCTAACTGTATTTATAATCTAAAAAATAATTAATGAAAGTGAGGTACAGTACTCATGATAATAACTCAAAAGCTAGGACAACTCAGAACAATTATATTGACTAATTGGGGATAATTAGCAAAGCAGACTGACCCTCGCTAATTACTTGTCATCTGGCATGAGTCAACTCTCAAACACATGTTATACAAAATGACACACCATGACATATAGATTTGTTGAACAGATATCAGTAACTAAAGACATATAGTCCTCTTTAAAATTGACTAAAAACATTGACGTCTCTGGATGTCACGGCGTAACGAAATATATAAATATTATGGATCTAACTCGGGGAAAAGCCGATAAAAACTCTGAAAATGATCAGTGGTGGAAAAAATAAGTCAAAAATTATTTTCGCATTTGTGTTTAACGCTAACACATTTTGTGGGGGTTGTGGTAAATGTATTTTGAACATCAATCAGTACGAAAGGGAATAGAATATCTGTAAATATTCAATAAAAAACAAAACAACATCATCTGATGACATTCAGGGATTGTCTTAATGTAAACGAAGAGACATGCGGTAAAAAATAAGAAAACTTCGAGGAACAAACTTATGATTTTCGAACAACTGTGAAAAAATTAGGTGTCAAGTGATATAGTGCCGATTTTAATTGTATGGTGAAAAGCACAAAAGACTTAGGGTGATATTAAGATTGGATATTTCTATTTACTGTGCTTGCGTTACCTTGACGTTATGTTTTCAACGTTACCCTGCGCCGCAGTGACAAAACATGTTGATTTTAAAATCGGGTAACAAAAATACCTTTTCATCAAATGAAATGAAACTTCGTATATCAATAAAATAAGTATTATTGCATAAATTAATCTGTTAATTTTGACTTTTATTAAAAAAATATGGTAGACAGCCACATTGTCCTCGTATTTTTTGATTGACCCTCGTATATATATATATTCCTATAGTAAATGAACTTGTATTTTGTGATGGCCCCTAAAAAGAACCAGACAATAGATTTTAGATTTTTAGATTTTAAGCTTACTGAGACTAAGTTGAAAACATGTACTTGTCATAGCTTCACCAAACTTGCATGGATGGTACATCTGGACCTACTTCTGGACTTAAAAGACTTGGATGCTGAATCTGGGCCATGAATTTCAGATGCTGGAGCAGGTTGAGGTTTTAAGAGGAGGTTCAAGTTTTTAGAGAAGGTACCCTTTGTTAGCCATATCTTAGTTACTACTGGTCTTAACTTCACCAACTAATGCATGGATTGTGCATTTTATAACACGTATGCACTTGACAGGCTTGAATGCTGAATCTGAGCCATATAGGTTTCAGATGCTGGAGGAGGTTAAGATTTTTGGAGCAGGTTTAAGTTTTTGGAGCAGTTGCCCTTTGATGGCCATATCTAAGTTATTACTTTTTCTATCTTCATGCAAACTTTGATTGCTGGAGCATCTTATGATAATGATGAACTTGACAGGCTGTAATGGTAATTTATCGATAAATCTGAGTCAGAGGTTTCGGATGATGGATGAGGTTAAGGTTTTTCGAGCAGGTTAAGGTTTTTGGAGCTGGTGCCCTTAGTTAATGATTGGTTCAATCTTTAACAAATTTGGCACGCATCCTGTAATACTGATGCATTCCACAGAATGGGATGCTGAATCTGAGCCATAGGTTTCAGATGCTGGATGAGGTTAATGTTTTTGGAGCAGGTCACATATTTATGTAAATGATAGTCCTTATTTATTCAAACTTGCATGGTTGATTTAACTAAATGAATCACAGAGGTAGCTTTAGATACGGAGAGTGATCTTGATTATCTAGGTGGTTAGGCAGGATTAAGATTTTAGAACAACTCAAATTGTGTTAGGGTGTTGGAGCTGGTTACAAAAGGAAGTAAATTCTGTTTATACCGAGTCAGACTTAAACAGTTAATATAACTATGGATGTGTAAATAGAGGTAGCTTCAGATACAGAGCTAATGATGCTGGAGCAGGTGTAAGATATTTTGGAATAGTTAAACGCAGGTTTGAATGTTGGAAAAATTCTGTCCTGACTAACTTTCATGGTTCATGTAACTTTGGATTTGAAATATAAGGATAGCTTCAGATACAGAGTCTGCTCTCCATTATCAAGATTGCTAAAAAAAACTTGTACTACCTCACTCAAACTTTTTAGCTCACCAGAGCTGAAAGCTCAAGTGAGCTTTTCTGATAAGTTTTTGTCCGGGTGTCTGTCTGACTGTAAATTTTCACATTTTTGACTTTATCTCCAGAACCACTGATCCAATTTCAACCAAGTTGGTACAAAGCATCATTAGTTGAGGGAGATACAAGTTTGGTAAAATGAAGGGCCACTCCCTCTTTCAAGGGGAGATATTTAGGAATTATTGAAAATTTGTTGGTATCTTTAAAAAATCTTCTCAAAAACCCTTTGGCTAGAAAAGCTGAAACTTATGTGGAAACTTCCCCATTTAGTGTGGATTCAAGTTTGTTCAAATCATGATCCCCGAGGGTAGGATGAAGCCACAGTGGGGGATCAAATTTTTACATAGGAATATATAGTGAAAATCTTTAAAAATCTTCTTCTTCAAAACCAACAGGCCAGGAATGTTGTAACTTGTGTGAAAGGATCCTAAGGTAGTGTAGATTCAAGATTGTTCAAATCATGATCCCTGGGGGTAGGGTGGGATCACAGTGGGAGGTCAAATTTTTACACTGGTTTGAGAACTCTTTTTATACAGGATCTATTGTTCTACATTGTCAATAAATTTTGTAAAGGACTCCATAAAGCTGACCTTTATTATAGCTATTGTTGCTCATGTGAGTGATGTGGCTCATGGGCCTCTTGTTTGATAGATGTGATTGTTGATATATGATATATCATGATTCCTATTTGAAAAATATTGAATCATAATTTGATATTAAATCATATAATATGAAATTATACCATATGATGTGATATTATGCAGTATTATATCATATGATATAATATTGTAAAATATGATATGATATTATATTGCATCATTTTTTTGTATATGATATTGTATCATATAATATGATCTTGTATGTTGTATCATTTAAAGAGATATACCTTATATCAGGTTTTTTCTGCTTTGTTCGCGACAATTTCCGAATAGCTGAATATAATTCGGCGTACATTTTATACAAATACTCTTTTAATAGAGTTTTCTCTTTCCTTATCAAGTAAGAAAAAGTACGATGAACTGTGTTCAGTTAGTTTAACTAGAGGTAGAAATTGTGGGATGGGATGACAACTGCAGATAACAGGTGTGTAAGCCTCGTTGTTTATTTAATAATCCATTGACAAGCTAATTAAAACGGTCGCTTTCTTTGCGTAAACTGATGTCTAATTATACCTGAGGTACTGGTATATGTAACGGTACATGTTCTATTGATCTATGACTGTTTGCGTCTCTCAAAATAATTATCGGTAATTATTTCACATTTAGGAAATTGTGTAAATGGTTTCATTGTCCGATTTTTTTTTATTATTAAGAGTGACACTTTAGATACTTTTTCCCTCTTACTTCACAGGTTTAAACAATCGTGAATTATATTTTTTTCACTATGACTTTGAAATAGTGAAAATTTGATTCGCGTTAATTTAAATTTATATACCGTTCTAGGTTCTGATTCGTAGAAAAAACATGACATGTAAAAAACCTGATTTAAGGTATAATATTTCATCATGACTTGTGATCTTGTTTTATATGATATTGTATTATATTATATGATATTGTATCATATCATATGATACTATGTTGTATATGATATTTTATCATACAATTTTATATGATACAACATAAATGATACAAAATCAAATGAGTCATGCAGATACAATATTTTATCGCTTTATCTCCGGTGTGAGATCTGTTTGTCCAGTGTAAGACAGCAATGTGAGATTTTTCTGTCTAATTACACTGTGTATTACTCAACCAATTTAAAACGTAAACAAACGTTGTCTGTTGTAGGGAAATAAAAAATGATTGATTGAGATTATTCATTAAGAAATTGTTTTGCTTAATTAATTACAATTTACCATATTTTTATTAAAAAAGACTGTCCTATGCTCTCATTTTGACTTGCACTATATTTGAAGCACTTTGAAGGGTAAACAAAATGTAAACTTTCGAATGTCATAACAGAAAGTTGTCAAACATAGTTTTTTAATGTAAAATAATTAATGCGAGAAAAATAATCATTCATTATATACTTGTGTGGGATAGTGAAATTCCACCTTGGGGCCAAGATTCACGGTCTAGGACTCGGCAGAGCCTCGTCCTAAACCGTGAATCTTGTCCCCTCGGTGGAATTTCACTATCCCACACTTGTACTAATGAATGATTCTAAAAGTATCATATTACATAAAACAATATTGTATCATATCACGTGATACAAATTGTTTCATTTGATACAACATTGTATCATATGATACAATATTATATTATGATACATCAAATCATAATGATACAATATCGTATCATATCACATGATACAATATTGTATCACATTACATGGTACAATATCATATCTTATGATACAATATTATATAATTTGATAAAATTTCATATCTTGATAAAATGTCATATCATATGATACAATATCATATTGTCATTACAATATTATATTATATCAAATGATATATCATATGAGACATATAGATTATTACATGGCAATTTTTATATCGCATCCTATATTAGCCCGAGGGCTAATATAGGATGCGATATAAAAATTGCCATGTTATGATTTTTATATCATATACTTATAGAAAATATCAAAGAAACAATAAAAAACATTTTGTGATGAATGATAATTGTTAACAAATCGCTCTGTGTCTATATATTAAATCTCTAATATTTTCCCTGAATTTTATTGTGCCAGCTGTTTGTATACCGAGTTGACGTCGACGTAATTATTTGACGTCATACTCGGAGATCAGAGTTGAACGACGCATACCGATCTCTACGTCATAATAGCCGATGATTAACGGAAAGAGGTGTGATATAACATCCGAAGATTGCCGGAGAGGGGTGTGATATAAATCTTATATCACACCCCTAGGGTTTATATCGCACGGGTAGGCAAATTTTCGGTTTATATCGCACCGGGCGGAAAAGGGTATATTTTCTATAAGTATACGATATAATATTATATCATATAATATTGTGTCAAACCACAATATAATATTCAATATTTTAAAAGAACATTGACTACGATTTTCATATACATGTAGTATGATAAAGGTGGTCTCATAAAGGTGATGCCTGTCTCTGTGAGCTCTGTAATCTTTGATTACCTATGTTTTTTCTAATGTAGTTTTTATGCCAAAAAAAGTTGGCATCCATAACTCATGGACTAGCTGTTTGTTTTCTAGATATATACATTTAATTTCCAATCTCGTCTTCCAACTTCTGCTTGGTCTGCCTCTGGAACTTGTCCATAAATTTTGGAGAGTCTTCCTGATATATGTGTTAGGAGTTATTGCAGGTATTAAAGTCAATATGTATATTTTTCATGTAAAGAAAGATAACTCTGACCAATTGATTAACCAGTACCGACCAAATGATTAACCAGTACCGGTAATAAACTTTTTGTAGGTTCCCTTGCCCACTCTGTGACTGACCACTCTGTGTCCCTGTGTGGGGCCAGTGGGGGGTGCTATGCTTTGATTGGTGCTCATATTGCATCTGTTATAACAGTAAGTTTCAATCCCCAAATCCACTCCGCATTTTCCTCCAATTTAATTTAATATTCTCTATGATAACCTACAATACACATGTACACTCATGCATTAAAGAAAAAAAAGTTAAATCTATAAAGTAAAACATCTATCAAATACACTGTAAATCTCTTTTTCCTGTGAACAATAAAATTGAAATTATGGTATATACTTATCAGTATAAAACAGGTAGCCATGCAATGGTAATCATGTACATTAAAAGAAAGTTACATGATTGTGTATGTTAATTAATTCTGATCACAAAATTATTTCAGAACTGGAAAGAGATGAACTATAAGTGCTGTGATGGTTCTTTGATACGGTTTCTCCTGAGTGCTCCTGTCAGACTGTCAGTATTTTTAGTACTAGGTAAGGGTACACTCATGCAGATAGTGATTATAGTAAGTATTGTACATACCAGTACATTTAAGTAGAATTCTAACAAAGTACTCTGCAGTTAAAAGCGCACTAGATAAAGTGACTTTGATTAAGATATGAGCAGAAGAGTTCATTTATTTGTGAGAATTAGTAACAAAATAATTTTAATATGGTTTCTCTTCTTGACAGCAATTGGTGACACCAGTGTAGCTGTATATAGAAGATTCTTTGAAGAGGGAGCTACAAAAATTGGTATCTCTGCCCACATCGGTGGAATGATGGCAGGTAATCTATTTTTTTATATGAAAGACAAGAGATTTACTAGTAACTATATGTCATTAATTGAAAAAGCAACCTAGCTACAGTTGACCT
Source organism: Magallana ariakensis (assembly GCA_020458035.1). Taxonomy (NCBI): domain Eukaryota; kingdom Metazoa; phylum Mollusca; class Bivalvia; order Ostreida; family Ostreidae; genus Magallana; species Magallana ariakensis. The sequence continues at coordinate 30,528,952 of CM035815.1, forward strand.
TCATTCAATATCCATAGACCATTGATATTTCTACTATCGGTATATTAATTGTACCATGAATAGTCAAAGAGAGATGGTAGTCCCCATAGCCGTTTCTCTATGTCATCTACCGGTACATATACATGTACCACGGTATTAATCTTAAATTCTCAGGTATCTCTCAGTCCCATTTGAGATAATAAGGTTTAACTATATATTATAGTCTTATAAAATAGGTAGCTATTTTCTTCACTCTTATATGACCCATTAGTTTAATTTTCTATCATAATTAAGGCAAAGAAAAATGCATGTCCTTGCATATTAATTACTAACACTATATGAAATTTAAAAAAGAAGCTTCAAGGTGATGCAAGTTGCATTACAACAGAGGCAGCCTAATTTTCTAGCCAATCAAATTGCATACTGTAAACCAACATTTATTCGCGTGTGAGAAATTTTCGCGAGGTTAGAGAGAGCCTTGTTGTCGCGAATATTTCTCGCCACGAAGAAGTCCTTGTCATTTGATTCTTATCACAACATGGGTCTGGATAAGGCTTGGTCCCAAAAATTTGTCGTCGCAAACCAGTTTATCCCCAATAAATCGCGAAATAATATGTTGCCACGAATAAAAGTTGGTTTACAGTTCGTATTATTGAAACTGGAAATAACATTATTTTCTTAAATTAACTAATATTTCAGGCTTACTTGTGGGGATTCCTTTGTTAAAGAATGTGAATGTGTTGACCTGGGAAAAAAGGCTTGGTTGGGTCTCCCTTGTTGTCTACCTCCTGTTCACAGCTTTCTGTATGTTCTTCAATGGACTCTATGATGGCTATCCAGAAACGGACTGGAGCGAGTGTTGTCCAGCCTGAGAAATTAATGGAGGGATGATGGATGATGGATTCAATTCATGGCTGTTAATTACATATATACCTCGATCTTAATTTTAAGTTTTATATTCTATACAAAATTAAGTCCTCTATGTTAATTAGCATTGGTTTCTGTATTATTAGGTCCTTAATCTGGAAATTTTATTATTCAGGAATCAAATTGAATAATCAAAATTTTAGAATGCATGGACATACTTTTTTTATTATAACTTGTATATAGATAGATGTATAGATATTTTAAAAATGTACGAAAATTGGTTGTATTTTAAAGTTAACTTTAAACATATTTTGTAACTTTAAAATCAATTTCGTGGATGATAGATTTTCCTTATATTTTAGAGGACATAACTTATGGTTGTATATATACATGTACATGAATTCTTTTATTATAAATTTTTACAAATGTGGATGCATACATTATAATATAAATTTATTTTATTACTCCTTGCTCACAATAAATTGAAGTGGCGCCTCAATATTGCCCATCATGTAAAAGAAGTTTAAAATTGTATACAGAATGTGTTCAACTGTTGTGGACTAAGCTAATAATCCTTTTGTGATTTGAGATCTGTGATGCTTGGCATAATAAAAATAAGGGCAAGTAAGCTGATATGATAAAAGTCAAGTTTTGCCCCCATGATTATATAGCCATTTTTGATTTAAAGTGTTTCTGATCCTTTAAATAAACTGTGGTCTTATTTTTCAGAAGTGTTGATATAAAATATATTTTTCATCTATTTAAGGTCGGAAGCGGGTTTAAAGTTTTGCGCCCTCTGCGCAGGGTATTGCGCATTACTGTCGTAAAACGCAAATTTAAAGTTAAATGTTCAATCATACAGGTTATCATGTAACGTTTTTATTTCAGAGAAATTACTTACCAAAAAATATTTTTTAGTGAAATGAATCGTTAGAATAATGTCAGAAGTATTTTAATTTTTTCGCCGCTTCTTCAAATTCGACGTTATTGTCGTCGGAGTCAACGTCTTAGGATGACGTCAGTTGAGACTCTGACGTAACAATTGACAAAAATTTACGTCGTCCATTTTCTATTACAGCGTCAATAATCAAAACTATAATTTGCAAAATAAAAACATATACGCGACCCTTCTACGTTCTGTGTGAGTGGAAATGTATTTTTTCTTCGAACACAAATAAAATTAAAATTTGATTCGTAAAACATCCTTTTGTTTTATACAATTCTATATGTAAAATGGCTGGCACGGCACGTTTATAGGATCAAACTATGAGAACGGATAGCATAAAAACCATCCGGTCAATTTCGTTTTAATTTGGCAAACAGTTTACTTAAACGTTAACCTTCCATCGCTGAAAATTTAAAGAAAATCGTATGTTTGTAATTTTTTAAACATGAAATTGAAAATGAAAACCCTCATTTTCCTATATAATCCTATATAAAATGTCGGTGATGAATCGGACATACGACCAAAATTTGAGCGCGACAAACAGATAATCTATCCAGTCAATTTATTTTATATTTTGCACAGTTTACTCATAAGTTGACATTTCACTGTAAAAAATTTAAAGGAAATCGTATGTTTGGAACATTCTCCCCCGAGACTCCTTAAATGATTCTTTGCTGTCTGTGGCAGTAAATGATGTCAAAAGTGATGTTATATTTAGAATTCAATCAAACTATTTAGTTACATGTACGAGAAAACATATTAGTACTGTAAAAATATGATGTTGATTTGAGGGGGCCATTTTAGTCGCTCAATTTCATGACAGGATTTCTCTTGCTCAATGTTGATCTTTATTTTATTAGAACTGATACAATTTGGGGAAATCATTATAAAAGAAGTGTACAGTATAATTGTACATCATATTACCAATAATTTATATTACGTTTCAACATGATACCTATATTATTAGCTCATATGTTAGCGTTCTTTAAATTTCTTGAAGCATAATTTTAATTACGCCGGTATGTACATGCAGTTCTCTTATAAATATTCTTTTTGCATTCATGAAGTTCTGAAGTTTTGTAACATTGCTAATTATAACCTTGCCATTTTTGTTCATATCTGAAATTTCTGACATGTATTTTATATTTGCCACTTTCTCTTTTTTAAAGATGAGCGCAATTTTATAATATCGATCATGCATCCTAATTGACAAGTAAAGATGCATGACTGTTTTATATTACCTCGATTAATAATAAATGTAAATTGGTATTAATCATAAAAATAAGCAAAAATTAGCACATAGCTGACAAAATAACCTGCTTCACATTATCAGATTCTGTACAACTTAATTATTATATTAATTGCTTGTTGAACGTGTTCTATTTTGCTGTTAAATAATGTTGCTAGTTCATGTACATGTAAAAGATACTTTCAGTTTTGAATTAGGATTCCTACATGTACCTTCCTACAGGCAATTACAAGTTATTCAAGTCCTGGATCCGCTTTATTCTCATTTTTTATTACATGATTATTTTTCAAACTTCTACCAAATGTAATTTATTGTTTTATTTAAATTTTAAGATGAATAAATATTTTATATTATTAACATATTTCATTCTCTTTGCCTGTGATAACACTACGTAACGATTTTGTTCTATACAGTCCAATAAATTCAAATGATGTATAATTTGGGTCCAAGCAGGGTTTGCTTATTCATATTCAAATATTTAAACGTATAATTTCTGAAAATTATATAAATATAAGTGATAAGAAATCATTCTTTGAATATTATGAGGTGATAATTTCGTTCGGGGCGTGATCAAATCTATCATAAAGCCCTTCAGGCTTTTTTGGATTTGATCACGCCCCGACCAATTATCACCTCATAAAACTCAAAGAATGATTCCTTATACCTTAATTAAATTCAGACTCAAGATCTTCATGAAAAAGTGGTTATCAAAGATGTGCAACGTTAAAGCATTTGCACAGCAAGTGGGAGATCTGTGGTTTAATTAAGTTCCTTACACAGAATTTAACAGACTTGCTGATTTTTATCGATAAACAAGTAGAGGTATAGTTTCTTTTTTTATGCATTTCACAAGAGAAAGATTAACAAGGATATATAGTTTTGATGAATCATTGAGTTCTCTCAATAAATTATGCACTTGCTTTATAAAAGCTGTTGAAACTGAAAATAAATTAATCTTATACATGCAGGTATTGAGGTCCTTTTTTGTGATAAGTTATTGACAAAAAACGTGATTAACTGGTATTTGCGAGTTAAAATTACAGTGCAAAGACCAAATTATAGTGCATCATATTTTATGAATGCTTCTTGAATCCCAATTGTGATATCAGCTTATTCATAGATGTATATAAGTTTTAATTAAAAAACCTCTAGATCTTATAAATACTTTAAAGGATTTAAAGATATGACTTCCATTCTTACTGCAAGTCACCGTCACTGAGTTGTACGTAATGACAAAAGGTATGCAAAACTGGCTGTTCATGATTTTTATTTTTCAACATTTTTAAAGTTTTTCTACATTCCGTACAAGTAATAAATAATGAAAATTTCATAGCTATTGTAGCAATCATTTCAATTAACATATAAATAAAAGAGAATCATATCCTGTGTCAAACACTCTACCAGTAACTACATTAATAGCAGAAATAATTGATAAAAATTTTTAAAAAACCATGCAACAATATACATGTATGAATAAATATGGAAAATAAATACTTTGTATCACATCTGTAATAAAAACCTCTGTCTGACAGTCATCAAATGAACAAAATAAATCAAGGGCTTTAACAGTCACATCAATATATTACAACAGCTAGTGCAAAGGGGCAACAACTCTGCCAAAACCACTGATATCACTCCCATTTATGATGCAAAATCGTCTCTATATATCCTATCTCAACAATACAATGATTAAAAAGTGCTAAAGCTGAAAATTACATTAATTTGCATAGACTTGGACTGATAGTTCAATGCAACATCTTGCAAGAGCCCCCATTTTAATCTCCCCATCTGTTGCCTCTCCTGGCTTAATATTCAAAGTGAAGAGTATATAAAGTGTCAAATACCAATGTTTATTATTAATAAAATATTTGGGTTGTCAAGAATTTATCTTTCTTTTTCCTATACAGATGTAACATATAATAAATTAAGTACAGTAGTTTTAGATGTTAAAAGTCTGTGAATAACAGACAAGAGGCCCATGGGGCCACATCGCTCACCTGAGCAAAAATGACTTTATATGGGCATTCAAAGAATATTGTGCCATATGGCCCTTTGGTAGAATAACCAAAAAAACTTCATAAAGTATCCAAATTTTACCGAAAATAAGATCCTATGCAAGATATTTAACTAAATTTTTGGTAGGGGTTCACGATTGACCTCCAGTTCCCTTTATTTTAGCGCCCCCCCCCCCCCACTTTCCTATACGTGAAAGAAGAAAATTGTACCTCAATGCGCTCATTCTCGAATCAAAAACATTAAAAAATTGAATTGGTCTTCTCCATTATAAATGATTGTCATTTACCTAGCGTGAATTCATCAAGTATGACGTTTCATAACCTTACTTGACTGATGAATAAACTATAAAATTGAATTATGTTGTAACATGATAATTCTAATCAATGTATTAACGATGCTTTTATCCTCATAATAATGTGTCAGAACTTTGGCAACTGTTTAAAAGACTTCGTTTTTATTTACTTGTGTTTAAAAAAACTATCAAAATTAGTGAAAATTACATATATATATATATATATATATATATATATATATATATATATATATATATATATATATATATATAATATTCATCCTATAAGAAGGGGCACCAGAAAGTGGTTACTGCATATCATCCTTTTAGCAAGACATTTCTAATGATTAACCAAAATTTCAGCGTGAATCATAGAATTATTAGGAAGATACAGACCTTGTTTTGAGTCATGTTTTTGTTTACATGCATGAATGCATTACATTCAACTTAAGATTTTTAAACTTGGCATTTCCTATTCAGCATTTAAAATATAAAGAAATTAAAGCATCACCTCAGCTCTTTGTACAAACATAGCATTGTGCACAAAGCTCTGTATCTTGCTTATAACTCTAAACTTGACTCTTAGATAGGTCAGTAAATTATAGAAAATTGTAAACAATGAAAACAAGAAAAAATGCACTGTAAACAAAGATGGAGAACAATTTATTTTTCATCATAAAAATACCTACCAGTATATATTTCTATCAGCGAAAATAATCTCCATTTAGACTGAAAATGCTGAGCATCTTAACAAATCACGTTGCACTATTCAACCATTACGTAGAGATCGTACCGAAATACGAATAAAATGAATAGTACAAATGAATTTTATTTTACGATATGTTGTTAATGCATCAGATTTTGCTCATTTTGCGCAGGTAAACAATCAGCTGTCTGATTTACCGAAGTCTATGTTTGATTTGATACGTAAATATTCCAAAATACAGGCGATAGTTCCCCTCAAGTTAAAAGGCATAATTAACGAAAATGAAACTAAAATCAAAACAAGCTAAAACCATCGTGACAAGTGAACATGTCAACGCATTGAAACATTAAACCTCAATTTACTTTAAAAAATCGGCACAAATATATTTTGCAAGTTTCAAATATTCCCTTCGCACGTAAACTGTTGCACAACAAAACTCATTTTTGTCAGTTTGACCAGTTTTCGTGTGTAAAACATGGCTGCTCTAAAACAAACAGACGGACAGACGGACGACGGACAAAATGTGATCAGAAAAGCTCACTTGAGCTTTCAGCTCAGGTGAGCTAAAAAAACAGACAACCACAGATTGCAATAGTCGGAGTGAGTCTGGTAACTTGATAAGGAGCTGTCAAATTTGGATCTCCAAAGAATGATTTTTATAACTGTTGATTAGAATGGCAATTCTTCTCCTAAAAAATAAAACAAATTAGTTACAATTCATTTTTAACTACCGGGGGTATTTTTTACTTTTTTCCATTCATGCAGCTTCATGTATACTTTTTAAGTATCCCTCCTTTATCATTAGAGTCAAGAATGTAAAAACGCAAGACAAAAATAATAAATTTTATAAATTTAAAACTAAATACACAAGTGCTTACTAGAGCTGATTTTATATGCTTTACTGAAATATTTTGGAAGTATGAAGCCATTTCTTCCTTCTGTTAGCACCACATCATTGTCAGAGATATAAAATTTGATTCCATCTGAAATATTTAAATGCTATAAAACATTAGACTTTTCATTCAGCAAACATATAACTCAACATTTAAGAGAGTTAATTAGTACACGTTCATAACCTAGCTGGTACATGTATATGCAAATTTTTTTTTCTATACATTACTCATTTTGTTTAAAATACACCAAGCAATCAATAAGTGCAATTTAAAGAACAATACAATAGTACTGAACATGAAATGATGTTAAAAAAAGACATTTTGAGTTTATGTTAATTTATTTTTACACCCCCCCCCCCCCCCCAAAAAAAAATGAGAGATTTAATAAACGTTTTTGGCATGTAGAAAATTCATTCTTTTACTTTCAACTGCATACCTGGATTGTTTTTTTTTTTAAGTTTTCTGAAGTCTTAAGCTGCTCATAACCTCTTTATCAGTACAATCATTTCAGTAGGATCAGGGTTGAAAACCCCAAATCAATCAATCAATCAATCAATCAATCAATCAATCAATCAATTAATCAATCTATCAATTAATCAATCATTCAAATAATGAAAAAATCAATTCTAACCTAGCTTATATGTCTGTTAGTCAAACATTAAGAACAAAAAGTCATGAAAAATCTTCTTACCACTCATAGCTTTTCTAATGTCAATTTCAATTGCCATGTCACAGTATGGGGGGAATCCTGCAAGATAAACATGTCAGAATATTTCACTCTTCTTCATATTAAAAAAAACCCAACTACCTGGTACATATTGTCTAAGATAACACATTTAAGCACATGCATTTACCTATAAGCATTCATCAACTGAAGGCATTTCAAAATTAAGCAATTATTGACTAAGATAAAGGGCAAAATCAATAATGAGCAAACTGAGGAGGGCAATAGTTTCATTGATTGCTAGGAGGCTTACAAAATTGAAGATGCCCTAATCTGAGTTAATACTTATATTCTTAAATTGTTTGAACATTGATCGTGGATCCTTTCATACAATATATCAACATTCATCAAAGCTATAAGAAAAATTTACACTGTAATCATCCAATGTGATGTTATTTGACTAAAATCCAAATTACATATATATTGACAATGGGCTACTTTTAATTATCAACTATTAAGAACTCTTTCCATACCTGAAGCATATAAGTACAATAAATTGTACATTAAATTGTATAACAAGAGATGTTTGTGAAACACTTATGCCCCCTCCCTTGAACATACATTATAGGGTGCACAAGCCTTTATTATGGGCAGTATACATGGAAATGAAATTGACCTTTTGAACTTAAACCTCTGCATAGAATATAAATGGAAACTGCAAATAATTGGATTTTGGAATTTTTCTAAGTTTAAGGAGCATAACTCTGTCAAAAATTCCCCCTGTCAACACCGAACTTAGCCTAGATATTTGCATACCAAATTTCATTTCAATACGTGCAACCTCTGCGAAGAAAATGAACTGAAACTGTTGGTGGACCGACCGACAGACAGACAGCAGCAATATGCCCTCTGAAGTGGGGTATAATAATATTATTATCATTCATTTATGTCTTTGAAAAAAAAAAACAACCCTTAATTACTAAATAAATTTTGGAAAAATACTTACCACTTTTTACTCCTCTTTCTCCTTGTGCAAAATGAATATGTTTTCTTCCCATCTTGGATATTCCCTAAAAAGAAATGGATACAATTAATATACAAATTACACACATATAATATACCGGGTATGCCTCTTTACTGCATATATATGGTCAAACATAAATATCCATAACTTAAATGGTGACCTTCGATGTAAATATCAATAAAGTGTCACTGACTTGTCAAGGCTAAAGTATCATTGAAGATTAATATTGATGATAGTCACGAAACATGCAGACAATTTTTGAACAAGTGAGAAGCTGTCAATTTGACAGCAAACCAGGTTTTCTTTCATGTGAACTGTATCCATCATTCATAAAAACCCTGAATTGATAAACACTACCTAATACCTATCCAGAGAAATGGAGTACCCTATATGCAATATTCTGCAAGAAAATGACTAAGTTCAATAGCTGGTATTTTTTCCATAAATTATCAGAAATCAAAATCCAAATAATATATTCACATTTCTGATATATGTACAATTGATCTGCAAAACAACAACTTCCTATCTGGAAAACTGTAGGAGGAATACGTTATTCGTACAATGGGGTACCCTATATGCAATATTCTGTGAGAAAATGACTAAGTTCAACAGCTGGTATTTTTTTCACAAATTATCAGAAATCAAAATCCACATAATATGCACACCTCTGATAAAGGTATTCACAATTGATCTGCAAAACAACGTTAACAACTTCCTAATCGTCCTAACTTGAAAACTGTAGGAGGAGTTATTCGTACAATAGGGGTACCCTATATCCAATATTTTGCCATAAATGACTAAGTTCAACAGCTGGAATTTTTTTTATGATCTACAAAACAACAACTTCCTATCTTGAAAACTGTAGGAGGAGTTATCCGTATAATAAGGATACCCTTTTGGCAGCTGCCCGCCCTCCATTTTCTCCATTTCAATAATGGTAAATCCGGATTTTTCCTTAAGGAAAACCCGGTTAAAAATTGCCTAACAAACAAGCTGAAATATCTTCCAAACAGACATAACAGGGTTCAGTCATCTATGAATAAAAGCATGCACTGGGCATAGTGTATTCAGTACCTAACACATTATAATTTTCAAATGATTACGGTATATATTACACTAGTATAGGGGTACTTTAATTTAAGAAGTACATTGTATTTTATTCAAGTACATGTAAATATAGATACATTGAAAAGGATTGAACAGGATTGCTTTTATCATAACTACGGTAATATGAGTCATTAAATGTACAAATGAATACTGTATACAGGGAAATATTCGCCCCCATTTTATTTTCGCCCCTTTTGACCTTGTTGTCAGTGGGCGAATTTAAGACTGGGAAAATTCTTATGTCTCAAACTATCTTTCTTTATTCACAACTTTGTCTGGGCAATTCAAGACGGAGCGAAACCTTTTGCAAGTGAAAAAGGACGAAAATAACCCTGTATACCATATATATTAAATTACAATTTATTCAATATTACATGTATTTCCTTATTATTATGGAAAACTCTCATAAATTTGTCTATTCATTATAAACCTAGAAAAAAAATAAACAAGGAAGATATAGGATATTTATTGAAGGAAAAAAGTTGGGTATTTTTTAAATTCCACTAGCTTATTCTTACACCTGTGTATTTAAGATCTTTTCTTATCAAACAAATTCTAGATAAGCTATGAATACAGGAATGAATTGCCTCACAGCCTTCCGTTTAACATCCTCCTTAAAAAAAAAAAATCAATATCAAGGAAATAATAAGGAGTAGAGACTTCGTGATCATATATAACCACAAAACTTTTTGTTGTTACTGTGCCCTGTAGATCTATTATAAATGCACTGATTCATGGTCCCCATATAATACAAGGTTGGCTGTATGACATCATCAAGTAATTACAAGCTGTACGCAAGACAACAACGACAACTGCTCAATGTTATTTATGGAGAAGAAACGTTATCTTCAGCCTATTAATGAACTCGGGGGATCCATCTCGAAATCGTGCCATGATCTGTCTCACGTTTTCTACCATGTTGTGAAAAACCCCATAGTAAGTACTTGTAACTTGTTAGCTAGTGCCTGTGTATGACCATAACTGATGTGTATTTAAAAGGGATTAACACTTGACATACGGACTAAAGTTCATGTACTAAAGATCACTTCCTACTTGAAAACATCTCCATTTTAATTTGTTTGTAAACATCCTCTTCAGCTTATACCGCCGGATACATAATTATGTAGCTGTGTTTTACGCAAGATATGCTAAACACAAGACCAAAACAGATCATAGTGTAATATTTTAGAATAAAACATGAAAGAGGAAACACATGTTAAGGTAAAATTTCCTTTGCCTTCCATTATCTTTTAATAGGAAGTTTATTATTTAGAATTCTCTTTTTTTTTGGATGACAGCATTCAATATAGATGAAGGGAAAACTTAAATTAGTATAGAAAAGGCTATGTAACATTCAATTTTCAAATGTGTAAACACAATCCCAGATATATTCTACAATCTTTCATACTGTTTGAATATGACAAAATGTGTCAGCCTGAGTAGACCACTACTAACAACAAAGAACCTAATTGCTTTACTTAGCTTTTTGACACACAAGTCTTTTCTCTAGAAATAGCTATATAGCGTACATAATACATGACACATGCTATGGCATTCAGCAAAAATCTCATTTTGGGAAAAAAAAATTATCATTTTTTGACCAAATATTTCATGACCTGTACATTTATTACAATTTAAAAAATATATATATATATGCATTTTATATGTAAAAAGATTTTTAATGATATTAAAGGTACATGTATAATAGTTACACATTTTTAAAATAACTCAAGGAATACCCTGTATTTATATGTACACAATTGAAGAATTTCTAAATGTTACAGTAAGTATTTCTCTTAGTATGTGTCATATAATTCTGATACCTGTGATTTAATGGACTCCCAGTTCCTGCTTCTGGTGCCGTGTACTGCACATCTTACTTGTGTGTAATGGGTAACAAGTTTCAACTCAAGCTTAGGGATCTGTAAATATTTCGTCAATAAACTAATAAATGTACATCATGTGTTATAGAAAACCAAATAAGCTTTATAAAGACATGGAATGCATACCGCCATTCTCACAAGCTAACACAGGTAGTACTTAAATACTGAAAAGGAAAAAAATTTTCCACCAATAAACTGATGAGTCTTGTTTGTGAAATATGGAATAAAGAATAACCTCCAATGAATGGCCTTGGGTTGCTTTAATCTGTAGAATTCCACACTTTTCTCTGAGAGAAAATCTTCCCTTGGTGTCATTTCTGACAATTTTTCTGACATCTTGTTCAGTTTTGTTTCTTGCCTCAGGCAATTCTAAAATATCCTCCACATCGACATAACCATCTGAAAGCAGTCACAGCACAGAAATACCATTAGAAAGAATAATCCTACCATGAACAGGCAAGTATACACTCAGGTCACAGTAAGAATTTGTCCCATATACTTGCAATGTAGCAGCCGCAAAGTGGATCTGCTTCGTGTCAATTTTAAGTTTGTTAAAAATAATCAGCAGGGGAAAAACACATAAATATACTGTTACAAACCTTTATGAACATGTATACATGTTGTAGTTTTAAGTCCAAAAATATCCATTTGATAGGTCATACCCTGGCACTTACACTAGCTATTTCTAAGTTTAAATTTGCCTGCCATTTTGTTCGAAAACGCACAAAGATTGTCTTGGATTTTATCACTAACATAGTGACCGTAAATATCGAATTTTCAAATGTGATGTTAAACAGTCATGATTTTGTTGCAAAAACAATTAATGTGGTAAAATAGGATTATAAAAGAGCACCCAAGGAGGTATTTTAGACCAATCATTTAGAAACTGAGGCAAGCAGTCAAGCAGAACTTTTCTTCTTCTTTCATATGAATTAATCCCTATGCAGAGCATTACACCCGATGAATCTTATAATGAAATTAATTTAAAATGATGTACCAGTATTTGTTTATCATAATACACACCAATACAACAACTGTTTTACTTAAATGCAGGCATACTGAGTGTTTTAAAAGGAATAAGTTACAATTATTAGTCAGTATATAAATGATGACCCAAAGATCAAAGGTTGGCGCATGATACTTTTGTCCTGTCTGTCTTCAGAAACTAATGTCTTAACCATAGTTTCGTTTTCAAAAAGTTAAGTTTTGTTGATTGTTTTATACTCATCCTATTTTATTTACATGTACCACATACCCTCAGTTACATCTAATCCTCTGTTAATAGCTTCATGGCGTAAAATCCTCGCTAAAAAGCGAGAAAGTTGAACATCTGCCATTTTGACGAGATACACTCATTTTACAGAAAATATTTCGAAAGTGAAAGTAGGTGAACAGACAAATAAGGACAACAACAAAGATATTGCAAAGTTCAAGGCAAAAGTCTGTCTTTAATACACTTTGATACCTATTTATTAAATTCCCAATATAATATAGATTATATACATATACTTTAGATTAGATCGAAATACCTTTCATGCAAACTTGTAGAGCGCACTCTTCTATGTTAGGAGGGAAATTTAAATGCTCAAATGACGTCACTAAGCACCGACAGTCTTGCATCTGCATCTGCATCCAAAGCAGAGCTTAAAAAGTTATCAAGGGTATGGATAAGCTTTGACAATTAAGTTTTTACTTTCAATTTGGAGTTCAATATTATTTTGAAGTAAATGCAGTATTTCATTTTTTACTAAAAAGTGAAAAATAATAGTCCACATTTACTCTACTTTTAGAATGCATCGTATATTATAAAAAGTAACAGTAAACTGTATATTATTTTTTACCCCCTTCGGTAAATGTGATGTTTTATTGCATTTTCTATAAATTTGCAACCATGGTAAACCCTAGCTGAATTGATAAACCTTGTTTTGATATTTTGAGTTATCTCTCTTTTCCCCAGTACATAGCCGTTATTTTGGACAATGGGAATATGAGAATTATCTTAACGTGACCAGGCTACGCTCAGGTCACGGACATCTGTCATTTTAACCATAGAACATTCTATCTAGATTACGGTTTACAAGGGGACGATTGATAACTTATGAATTGCAGTTCAAAAAGGATATATTTTTAGGTAGTCCTATAGTATATAAAGATATATGTCCGTGATATATATACTAAACAGCTAAATGGGTTTACATTCTGAAAAAAAATTTGGTTTATAAATGATAGATGGATATAGGATGCATATATACAAGGAAAAATATAAATAACAGAAGTGATAACTTTATTTCTGCTGACCCATTATCACAGAATTTTGTGAACTATATAACTATCGGTATTAAAATATATGACACACAAAGCCATTACCTTTCAAATACTTCTTAGTTATTAAAACTGCAACAACAATCTTCTCAAAAATATTTTTTTTATCTTGTCATGAGTTTCTTTAAGATTTGGCAAAAAACCATCTCCCAAAGCGAAGATTATGATCGCTACATCACATACTGTACTGTCTGTTAGATATAAAGAAAATTTATATTCTAGCTACAATAGTATAAAAGCTGAGAAACACATCTGTGTTATTTTTAGATTGTTAGAGGCAAGACGTGAACTTTGGGTTTTGTAAATTAAAAGAATAACAATTGATTTTGTAAATTAATTACAAGTAATGTACGCACCTTTCATGATTAATTGATTAACTTTATATGATGGATTTCATTTTAGGTGGAAACTTTAAAAAAGTAAAGTATTACTGCATAGTTCATACATAAATATTTAATCGGGGTATATCCTGTGTAATGGACGAACCAGCTAGTATAGTTTATTTGCTTGTTTTGTTTATTTCCTGTATATAATAGCTAAAAACCTTGACTTCATGCAGTCATTAATTGTGTTGTATATGTGGAGTATATACTAACTCACAATAATACTTAACACAACATGTATTATACCGGTATTAGTCTGCATGCATTCATACACAAATAGCAACTTTGGCGTTATAGCTATTTTGATATAATGTGAGTTATTTTAGTAACTCTTCTCTTCTGTATAGACTCAACAGCAGATAAATTTAACTGTGAATGCCAAATACATCAATAAACTAATTAAAGATGGCAATTATCTCCTCTGAGATAGAGATTTGGGAGGATGACCCCGTTGAAGGCCTCTTCTCCCCCTCTCTCCTGTCAATCACATATCAGTTGCAGATGAGATCCCTCTTCGATAAATCGAATAAAACAGATGTTTTTTTTTTTTGTGGGGAGGGATCTGTTTAACTTGGTCAGGCGGATATGTGACCTTAAATGACACCCTTGTCATGGATTTTATTTATGTTACTATATATTGAACTGGACCATGCTTTAGGTGAAGTTATTAGCAAAATGAAAGCTGTAAGTATATATTATATAATTACCGTATTATTTTAAATATTAAAAAAAAAAATTTAAGGGTTATTTTGATGATAAGATGCATTTGAAAATTTTCATCAGATATCATATCTGAGATATGGCATTAAATAATGAGAGCGGATCGAGTCAGTGTATTTGTTGTTGTGTGAAATGAGCTATTGTAGAAAATAGCTGATGAAAATGTATGTTCTGTTTCTTGAAAACATCTGAAGGCATATCCTCTTATCAGTGATACATGTACAATGAGGATGTTATGTTGAGATTTATCAAATGCTTCCTCTTGCCTTTATTTTTGTTTTTGAAGGGGGAGAGGGAGAAATTTACTTCCTCCTTCAGCCATCACAAGACATTGTGGTGACACACTGTGAACCGATGGTTCCACTGGATAAATCAATTTTAGCTCTAAATGATAGCCTGAACCTTTGCCCTCGGTGACCATGATAATTTTCCCCCCTCATTTCTTTGAAATAAATCAATATCATCTGTAATAGAATTAAACTGTGGTCATAAACCTGTGGTACTGATTTGATATGGAAAAATAAGTTTGCTCCAATTGCATCTGCATTCTGCAAATTGTTAACCAATAATTATGCTTTGTAATTTCAACAAGCCTGGGTTAACGTTATAGAAATTTTAAGGCTCAAATATGTGTATTGAATAATTCTTAATCTTGGCTAAAATACATTCTGCTCTCATCGATTAGTTGTGCAAAATGTTTTTCTCAGACTGGATGGGAATTCTGAATAAAATAGGAACTATATAATGATCAAAGTGAATTTATATGTACAGACAGTGTACTGTGGTTATTAGAATAGGTTGCACTGAGAGTTGAGACTATCAATGATGAATATTTATTGATTAATTAATTGACTATATTGATATTCAATATGTGTGTACTAGCTGACGCACTATCTAATTGATCAATAAAGAAAACCGGATGATCTACCAGGTATACAGTTATCTCCCATACTTAAGAGAGCAGCTTCCAGATTTCTAAAAAAAAAAAAAAGGCATGTTTTGACATCATAAAGCAATAGAAATATATGTGCATGCTTAATAAAGATCTTTGTTTGACATTTCCAAAGTATTAACATGCATTGATGTATAGAAGAAAACGCAGAGAAAAAACCTCCCATTTTGTACATAAAAGGACTGTCACAGTTGTCCAGAGATATGATTGGAATGACAATATTACCTTTACTGTTTAACCCTGCCCATAGTCTGGATGTCAAGCATGTAATGTTTTAATGAATTTATTAAAGAACAGATTAAAGTTTACTGTTTAAATCCTTAGTTTGTATATTCATTTGTTGGAATGTCCTCAGGCATTGAATTGTTCTTTTCTCCAAGGACTGACCATACGAATTGGCTTCAGCAATACTCAAGTTGTGACAGCTAGGACATAGCTTCAGAGACATTTTTATTGAAAGGGCATTGATGTCTCTATAGGGACATTGGTCTGGTGTATAACTAACATTAAAATCCCCCAAAAATTAATGGAAATGTGCTCCCTGTATAGATTATAGGAAATTAATATTGGGATGCATTTTATTTCTTGCGTACAATTAGGGTAATGGAAAATGGCGTGGCACAAAGCATGACCAGGGGCTGTGGACAGTAATAGCTTCTGTCTGAATCGGCAGATTATATCATACAGGCCAATAGGAAAATATACGGCTGTGCAAATATAATTTAATGTGCTCCGTTAATCAAGGGAGTTGGAAGAGTGCTCAGTTGAGGGACTGATTGCCTGTTTGGACTGATGGTCTCTGTGTGCCAGGGTGTTTGATCAGGAGTCTTGTGAGCCATGAAGCACTGATGGATTAATAGACTGATTTTCGGTGATCAGTACCGTCTCTCGAGAGGTGACAAAAAATACCTGGTTTTATTACAGTCTACACACACTGTCAACTTATTGATCCTGCTAGTAGCTGCGGAATCACCACTTGCTTAATGCGCTGTACATTTCTGATACCATGATGTTACTTTTGTGTTAAAAAAAAATTTTCTTCTCTGATTTCTGCTTCTAAATGCGAGTTTCATGACAAAAGGACAAGAAAATGGAACCTTTTCTAGAAGGCGTTTGATAATATCACAGTGGACAGGACTAGCTGACCAGAGACTCTAAAGACAAAATGCCTGGTCCAACACTGAGGCGTGCTTATTCACAGGTAGGACGAATTGGCTTTTCTTTTCTCCAGGAAAAATAGAAGTAATTACAGATTGAGAATGGGGCTGTTCTTATCACTTCATTGTGCATTTTATCAGTTGATGTTTTCTGTTTTATTGACAGTTGTACATTATCTTTAATGGAATGATTAGGTGATAAAAAAAAGCAAGTCCAATATCACTAATTCTCAGCTGCATCTGATGGATATACAGATGGCAGGACTCAACTTCAGATCAGTTGGTTTTTGCCTGTGACATATTAATGCTTGATATTGAAATATCTCTACTTACAACCAAAAACTTAATTCTCTTTCTCTCTCTCTCTCTCTCTGTTGATTTTATTTAGAATTCATACAAAGTGAAATTATGGAGATAATTTGAAACATTTAATAAGCTACGAATTTTCTTTTCACTTATACATGTGGTGTATTCACCGTACGCTTTAGACTTTAATTGCGATTATAAAACTGAATAGAGATGAATACATTCATCTTTCTTAGCAGTCTCCTAGATCAAGTGGATCAAAGAAGTGTTTGTTTTCTGATAAGAATTATGGATTAATTTGATGCTCCTGATTGAATCAGACTGGAGCCAAAATTTCTATCTCTGTAGATCTTGCTTACTTGGCACCACTTTACCCCCCTGATATGAGAATTTATAGAAGTATTATTTTGATCGTTCTGGATTTTTTTTTTTTTTTTCGTTTTGAAGGTCATTTTTCCTTCGTAAACATGCAAAGCAACTCATAATATATAGCTGTTTCTGATTTCCAACTTTATACACTTAAAAAATGCATGTAAATCTGATTTACTCCTCGACAAATGCACATGCATTTTTACTTTTGCGTTTTTATTAATATACCAGTCTACAAAATGTGGTAGTTTTGAGTATATAAATACATGTATCTTTATGCATGTTTTTTTTTTTTAATATCTTGAATGAATTTCAACAAATTCTGGCGTGGTGAGATTGTTGTGTTCCTTTGGTACATGTAAGTGAAATATGAGATTGATGAATATATGCATGTTAAGTTGTGTGCTGAATAGAAAAAAAAGAATTTTTAAGGGAGCTGCTAGTTGCTTGTAATTTTTGACTGGTTCCTTCTTTTACACTGATCAATAACAGTATGCAAACTCAATCACAACTCGTCAGGCTTCTAATTGCCCCTGCAGACTGCCAATTACTGCTGCAAGGAAACTTGTTCACACAAACACAGTTCCCTAACTAGCTAGACCAGGAAGCAAGCAGTAGTTGGTCAATGAAATACTATTACAGTCTTTTTTTGGGGGGAGGGGTGGGTTAATATTGAAATAGAAAATGAAATGGTAAAGATTTCTTGCCCTCTGTTGGATGGATTCTGTTTTCTTTAGTATCATTACTTTATTTTCTTTTAAATGTTTTAAAGGCAGCAGACTCTTTCACAGTACATCATCATTATGTAAAACAAAGATTGACTTTCAAAGCATGCATGCATCATCTAAAAGTGTTGTACTTACTGTTTTTTAATAATGGTTCTAAGGAACAAGTGTGAAGTGTTCTTAGAAGAAAAAAAAGATCAGGTACTGAATGAATTTGAAGCTGATCAGTACTATAGAACTTTCTCCAAAGCTTTCAACCATCCCCAAAGAAATCAATTTTGTCTCGACTCTGCTGCAAGTCCCCTGTCTGGGTTTATTCTTTTGGAATATTCCCTGCGCTAGGCAGAGATTTTTTGGCAGTCATTCAGACTCCTACTTTCACCCCATCTCCGCACTCTGGCTTTAATGGATTCCGATTACATCTGCACGCCAAATCCCAGGTAATTGCATGTATTTCCTCTTAGGATAAGATATTGTTTATATAATTTTTTCTTGTGTATGCATATTGCTTTGTCTCTGATAAGAGTTTGCAAGAAAAACATTTCATGTTACCATTGTTCCTCTCAGATAAGAAACAGATTTCTGCGATGATGTGGCACCTTTTTTCTTCTGAATTGCTGAAAAACCTATAAACCCAGGCTTTTTTCTACGTCTGTTAGTAGGTTTTGTGTAGTAAACGTTATTTATGTAAGACATTTCCTTATGTTTTAATTGCATTGCAGAAACAACTGTTTATTACTAATCATGGTTGAATCAATGAATGAACCAAAATATCAGTGTAAACGCAAGCTGCCAAAATCATGCAACCATCATGAAAAATCAGTTTCAGTCTCTCTCTCTCTCTCTTTCTCTCTCTCTCCTCTGATATGGGTCATCTGTGAAGCAGATTCTTCTATAACATTGCCTGACAGACAACCAATAACAGACATCTACAAAAAACCTACATTAATCCAGTCAGGTCACTCCCTGCCTATAAAAGACAAACACATAAATATAGAATGGAATTCATAATCTCTCCGGGTTTGTGTAGTCATGCAAGCCCTGGTTGCCTATCTATTTACAGGTGTGTATTGGCATCAATAAAAACAGATAATTCAGCATTTTGAATGCTTGAAAGGGTTTCTCTTCCAAACCAAGTTTATCTGTGTTGGAAGGTTTGGTGATTGTGTGGGTGATACGATGTAAAGGCCGTGTGTGGTGGAGAGGGCGGTGTAGAATTTAATATTGATACATGAATACATGAATTTAAACTGGTATCAGTAATACGGAGTTACTGTTGCTTCTGCGCGCCTTTTAAAATTGATTTTAAACAAGTAATTTAATCCATTTTATAGGTACAAAGGATTATTCTAAATCTGTGCAATTTTTTATTTCATAAACCTCACAAAAACACATACAAGTACATTTTATCATACATGTACTTTTATGTGATGGTTATTACATGTGTCCTGGTCATATTTTTTGTTGCATCTTCTGTTGCTGTTTTTAACCCACTGTTTTTTTTTAAATTTGTACATGTATTTAAATCAAAGTTGTTTTTAAATTTAAATCGAGGTTATTGAGACCAAATATTT
Organism: Magallana ariakensis; assembly: GCA_020458035.1. Classification (NCBI taxonomy): domain Eukaryota; kingdom Metazoa; phylum Mollusca; class Bivalvia; order Ostreida; family Ostreidae; genus Magallana; species Magallana ariakensis. Next base: position 30,549,086 of record CM035815.1, read on the forward strand.
TAGCAAATACAAGGTATTTCGATCTTCAGTTGCTTAGTAAGGGCAAGATTGTACATGTATTTTATTACCCCAGCCCCCTCCTCTTTACACCCTCACCTATTAAAATTAGGGAGATTACCAGCCAGTTCTGTCTGTACATGTATTATTCTATTTTGTCTCTTGACTTTTTAATTGACTGTTTTAATTGTTTTCAAGTAAAAGAGATGATAAAAAAAAACTTCATAAGTTAGACTCTATCTCGTTACAGTAGTGTCGTCATATTCTTTGCATATCATATTTAAAAAGAAAATGAAAAAACCCAAACACTTCCTTCATTCTTGGTATACATGTACTTTCTTTTTGTAGTATAGAGGTCCTACAATAAGTCCTACAAGATTTGGCTCTGTGATCTTTTAAGCAGTGTAATATATGTTGTACATGTACTACTTTCAGACGGTGAAGCGCCATTCCTCTTTCCAAGACAGCGTCAACAGACTAGCTGTGAAACATGACCGGTTCATGAGGAGACTGTCCGATTCCCTGAATGTTACCAGGTAGGTAGTTGTACCCATCTCACCCTATCCCCCATACCTATTAGCACTGTCCGATTCCCTGAATGCAACAAGGTAGGTACTTGTGCTGTCTCATTCCCACCCTGTACCCCCTCAACACTGTAAGATTACCGGTACTTGAATGTTACCAGGTAGGTTATTGTAGTTTATATTGTACCTGCAGTCTCAACCCCACCCCATTTTTTTGTTCACTAACTGATTCTTTAAGCCTCACAAGGTAGGTACATGTATACATAAGACTCATACAGTCCCCCCTCCCCCCCCCCCCAACTCATAACCTTGACCCCCATTAACACAGTCATTAAAGGGGCATGGTCACGATTTTGGTCAAATTCTATTTTTTGTTTTTATTATTTACAATGCTTTAGGAATGCATTTCCAAAGACCAAATGAAATTGGAGAGTCAGTAGTGAAGATATAAGCAAGATACAGGGCTCACAAGTCTTTGTCATGTAAACAAGGCTCGTGCCCTGTTTTTGTTTACTTTAGTTCAATATACCGGTAAAAATTCTTTTTCAAGCTGATTTTTCCATCTTCTTATTCATTGTAAGCATAAATAAACAGATCTTAGCGTTTACAACATTCATTTTCGGTGTAAAACTGGAGTTTTCACTTCAACGTTCAAAATGTAAACAAAAGCTTTGTTTACATAGCAAAGAATTGTAAGCTTTGTAACTCGCTTATATCTCAATAAATGACACTTAAATTTTGGTTGCCTATTAAAAATGCCTTACTGAAGTATTGTAAACATTAAAATCGGGAAAATAATTTTTGACCAAAATCGTGACCATGCCCCTTTAACAGACCAGTTAAACATCTCAGAAATTAAAATGGTTTATGGTTGTGAAGGTTTCTCCAAGGCATTTCTCACTGGTCTGTTGAGTTCATGTGTCTGTTGATCAGCTAGGATGTGCCAGGTATATTTGGACTTTATGGGAAAATGATGTTCCAGAGAGCTTCCTTCATTAGCCCTTAATTAACTGGTGTAAGCTTGAGTAATTGTACTTTTTTTTCCTAGCTGATGTATCACCATATATGTTTGATGAAAAAGAATTGGGCTTGGTCAGATTGAAATGTGACACTAATTTTGATTGAGAAGGTCAAGTCAACTATAAATTTGGTGTTCATTGCAAATTAGATATTTTTTTTCTAAAATAGTACCAGTATGTAAATGCAGATAATTCTACCAAATTCTCTTTGCCCATTTATGTCAAAATTTCAGTAACATGATCAAAGTAGTTCTGTCTTCTTTAGCAAGAATTTGATACACTACATCTATCATGACTCACAAAAGAATGAAAAGATGGTTCATTTTGAAAAAATGTCAATTCTTATTTCACCAACTTTCATATGACACTCTTTCGGTGCAGCTGTACTCCCGTGTTTACACTTTACATGGATGTGTCTCACATCCGAGTTATGTTTGTACATCACGGTTCAGTGGATTTCAGACAGGGTATTAAATTGTTTATGTGGAGAAATTCTTTTTCTAATTGAAAGAGGGTAGAGCCAGGTACTGAAATCATATGGCCTTGTGGATGTTTTTTCTGTTCTGACCCGTTGGTTTGTTTACCAATAAGACTACTAGCAAGGGAAACTATTCCAGGGCCTGAGAGGAAGAAGGATGAAGTTGCCATCCGATGATGGATTCTGGCAGTCTGCTTTATCCGAACCCCTATTGAGTGATGGATAGATCACAGTGATAAATTAGCTTTTCTTAGGTTACAGATGCAAGCCTCCTATAGCAAGACAATGCTGTCAATGCCCTACTTTTTGTCGGATAAAATGTAAATACAAGAAAATTGTTTTTTTTCTTCATTTTGTGTGCATGCATGCTGCATTGGAATTTGTTTCTGCAGCTAGATCAAGATGGTTAGATCCTTTGCTACTCAACTTTGAGGGATATGTTGTTTCTGTCAATTTAATGCTCATTTGAAAAATTGGTTATGACATGATAATCAGAATTCATTAACCTATGTATAAGTGTTTTGATCCCTTGAGTTAAATGTTTCCAAAAATAAACATTTAAAATTCTGCAAAATTGCACACTTTAGAGACATGCAGACAAAATGCAAAACAAGGAATTTTTTTGCATGCAGCAGACAACAAAAATCAATACTCTGCACTGTGGGATAATTATTTTCTTTGTACCTATTTTCTATGCAATAAGACAACTTTTTTTACCTAAAAGGTCCATAGATTTAGTGCAAAAAAGTGTTTCTGGAGTTAATTATCTACAATCCAATTCAATTAATTTACTTGTTACTTTACCTGGGGCCGTATTTTCTTAATATGAATCATTTCATTCTATACCTGTCTGTAGGCAGTTCATAAATATTTATTATTAGCCAACACTCTAAACCTTTATTTTTGTGGCCATTCCTAATGGATTCCCTTTATGCCTCGATTCCTTTGGTTGCCTTGCCTTACCCAGAAGTCCACTTTGTCTAGCCGGTCACAAAAAATCCTATAAAGTCTCGCCGCATCCATTGATTCCGATTCGGATATTGATTTATTCCACATTTCTCGGCTTTGTGTTTTAATGTATTCAAGACAAAATTATGATTCATCAGATTATTGGATGTAGGACAACAGACAAAGAAAGAAATGATGGAAATACAGGAGGATTCTGGTTCTTAGAAGCCTTTCCAAACCATTGCAGGAAAGATGTCTGCAGGGTTCAGTAGAAATTAATTGGTGTTTTGTTCTCAGACGTTGTGGCATTCTTTTACCAATTATATATACTTTGGTTAATGTGTGCATTCTAAAGTGATAATTAACCATTTATCTTTTGCTGTGTTTTTGTTAGACTATACTGGTATAAAGGTCTGTGAGGACTGTTGTACGTACGATCTCTCGGTGCTTTATATAGTGAAAGTGGTTTTCTGTAATGCACCATTGGAGTGTGTTAAATTGTTAATGTGTGTTTGTGGGCTTGGAATTTTTTTTTTTTAAACTTGATATGCAGGAGTGTTTCACGTGTACAATTTTGGACCCGAGGGCAGACAAGCCTTACAACATTACCTGTGCTGGTCTAGAGCGTTATTGTTATTATCACTGGTTAGAGCTACGTCCTACCTGAAAACTTTTGTCCATCTGTCGTGCATCCCACGTAGGTAGACTTTGTACAAGGCAAAAATACCTGTTCTGTGGATCTCCGAGTCAACCTTTAAGGTGAAGGGTGTACAGTTATTGCTCAGCTGGTGTAGTGAAGTGTTTTGCACTGGGTTAGAAGACTTTTTGTGATTCAGAGCGGTAAACACCAAGGAACTTTTTACAACAAAGACTGAAGATTCACTCTGTGTGGAGGAATACAGCATGATTATAGAGATATTTCAGTGATTTGATCCCCACTGTTTGTTTCTCCAGTTGTGTTGGTGAATTTTTTTATTTGTCTTGTCTGAAAGATTTTTAAATCAGATTTAAAATCTCATGAACTCTTATTGATAGATATACATTGTACCAGGTTCTGAAAAAAAACCCTTTATATTAATTCATGGGACGCATGATAGATTGTCATGTGAATATCTTTTTGGAGTCAACCCCTTCAACATCTGGTCCTATTGTGAAAATCTGAAAGTTTTGTGAAGTGTACATGTGTTACCTAGGATATTCTATTTTGAGATTCTGATCCTTGGCAGATTATCAGTCAGTGTTTGTGATGAATTTTCTGGTCAGTTTGGGAACATGTACATGTGTCAGTCAGAGGAAAGCATGGAAAGAGGAGATGAACGAAGAGGAGAAACCGCTGGACAGGTAAGAAATCTCACAAAACTCAGCACAAACGGTCCATCTGATTTATTCAAATAGGACCTCTTGATATGGTTATTGAGTATCAATATATTATTGTTGTTTGTGTGTTATTGAAATGCTAATTCCTTTGATAATATTGAATTTGAATGAGGATTTTGTGGATTTGCAACGGATTAAACCTTTGACCTGAAAATCTGCAAATACCAGCACAAAAGCTTGTCACAACTGTTGACTTTTGATTGACAGACAGACAGACAGACAAAATGACCAAGAGATTGGTTTCATAAGTGTCTTTGATGTTTTACAAATTGAACAGGGTATGAGAAATGATTGATGTTGAATAAGATTCATTAACCTGGCACTTACCCTGGTACATGTACCGGTATATTTACTGATATCTATGGTCGTCTTATATGTAAAACTTTATGGTTTTTTAAGGTACTTTTCTAGTCTTTCTTGTACCATTCTTATTGCACGCTTTGCTGCTGAAGTTTGCTCTCATTTACTGAGAAATACTCATCTTCTCTCTCTTGATTTGTGAAATGATTTCATGACATTATGTCAATGCATGGTCTGTTTTTGTATCCAAAATTCAGTGAAATGTTCCACAAATAATTCCAGTGTGATGACGATCTAACTTGCATGAGCACATAAATTGTTTTCCTCCTAGAAATACTTCCTGCTAAAAAATGAAAACTGTAAGCACCAGAGAGAGTTAGCTCTTGCATTTGTGACATATAGTATTGCGGTGGTACATTATGTATAAAGTTCAGAGGAAGTACTCAAGAATGAGTAATGTAAATCAGGCTACTTGAACAGTTTACTTGATGTATATTTGTTCTGCTGTTGTCCCAAATTGGTCAATTTCATGTGCACTGTACGTAATGTGACATTATCATGCTGCCTGGTTGGTGAAAACATCAAATTGAGGCATAAATTGACTGCAACAGCATACTGGGCAATTAATATTAATTTGTGTTCTTGGATACTGGTTTTGGAAGAATGGGATTATTTGATATTGTGCTGTAAGTCTAGCCATTTCTGTTTCTATATGCATGCATGCAAAGTTTTATCAAAATGCCAGAAGTAGTTTTGGGAGATGATGGCACATTATGTTTTGACAGCTCTGGTCTAACTGTTACATAGGCTGACCCGCAAATGTACTTAGATCATCCCAATTCCCACATTACCCATTTTGACATGCATGTAATTTCCTGAGGGTTAAAACTAATTTGCCCATCACAGCGTAAATTAAAGGAGTGTTTCAAAGAAAAACAATAGTGTATTTACAGTTAGAATTCTCAATTTGTTTATCTTTTTTTGGCCAAGCATGCACTCTTCCATTCTACGCAGCATTTATATAAGGAAATTAAAGTTAACTGTATTTGAGTGTGTATCATTCCAGTGTCAGACTTGATATATATAGATGGATGCAACCAGATGTGATAACTGTCGTAGTGATGAATATATTTTTTCTTAGAAACATTCAAATAATAAATTCTTTTTTGTTCAAATTCATATTACATCTGAGAGAGTGCATCATTGCAGAGTTATTTGATTGTATATGATGTATTAACTTAAAAAAAAACTTAATGTAAGGAGAGGAAATCTGGACACCATAGAGTCATTCAGTGTGACCAGTTTCACTTCTAGTACTGAAGCAACGGTAGTAGCATAGTGAAAAAAAAATGCAGACTTGCATCACATTGAGTCATTTGATTATAATTGTATATTACGTACGTACCTCAGTTCTTATGCATGCATAGTGGTGAATATACACACACAATTAACGTCATGTTGAATAATATGTCATTGTTCCTTTCAAATTCTTACAACGAATTAGTAAATAGTATACAAGTTTCAGGATTGGAGCTAGCTAGTTCTAGATAGGCCAAAAAAATAATTTAGAAATCAACAACAAAAACAGTATATATAGGTATGTATATACATGACCTGATGGCCACGTATAAACAATTTTCCTGGGTCAGGTCATCTATGTACCGATCCATCACATTCACATTCTAAATGTGATGAGTGGGCTTGTAGATGTTTTCTTGATGATGAATTGTTTTTGATTATGGGTTATCAATTAATGCAAAACAAAATTTTGTTCCGAATATTATTATGCTGGTGTCATTTATGTATGTATAATGTTTTGGTCCCAGCATAAAGAAAAGTTAACAACTCACAATGCAGGGGATTATGTCATATAGGCAGTGGCATCAACACAGCATCAAGATCAATATATGGCGAAGACGTGTACAATTTATTTGTATATAGTAACACACACAATACAATAGGAATTTATGTTAGTAATCAGTATGACAATGTTCATCAGTTCCAAAGTCCATGGTATTATCATCTATATGCGTATTTATGTGTCAGATTCAGTGTCATTATTGAATTAAGTTTATGAGTGCTGATAGGTGAATAAAAATTAACTAAAATAAATTTATAAAGTCATAAATTGTAAATTCTGTCCAATATAACCACTCTTTACAACTATCTCAGACACATAACACATTCATATTGCCTTGAATATTTGTCTATAGATTATCCCTAATTCACTGCAGATATTTCTGTTCAGCTGATATCTTTGTATATTTTTGGTTTGATTATTTGAAGTAGGAGTTGTTTATCAGTATAATTTAATGTTAATTGACAACTTTATCAAAAACAGCTGGTCAGAGCCAAACCTTCAAACGCATATAATGCAGGCTGATGTGCATTATTGATTGTCTTTCATACAAAACTGGTAAAAAGTACTTTCCTGGCCTGTAAAGTACATCTATATCTACCAGAGCCAAGATCAGGGGTGATGAGAAAAAAAATTCCACAGAGGAGGTGAGAAAGTATATAAAACCTGAAATTATGGTGTTAATTTCTCTGACAGTTTATAGAAACTCCCAAATTTCCTCTGTTATTAGACGCTGACCAGACAGTAGGTGTTGTTTCAGGGGAGATAAGCTTGGCTATTTAGTGGTAGCTAAACATTGCCATCACTTTGGATCATGTGTTAACACAATTTCAAACAACAGTTTGAGGTTTCTTTATCAGAGAGGGAACTGCATTGGTTGGGTTTTTTTGTAGAGAATTTCAAAACAAATTCTAGCTTAGGTGCAGTTTTGTGGGTGTTGACTATTTTTTCATTCAGGATTGAGATGGAAGTTCACTTTTATGTATGGTTTTACACAGACTTGTAGATAAAATACAGATTCAATTGCAAGTTAAAAACTAAATGCAGCTTTTTGAAGAATGCTTCTTTCTCTATTGCAGGTGGGATAACGGCAAGATGAACATCCCTCACCGGATTTTGACGCCGGACGACCCTGATACAGGCATACCTGGGAAATACACAGAGGTCAATACTAGCAACGAGTGTGTGACCACCCCCCAGTCTTCTTATGGAGATGTAAGTACATGGCACCCTCTCAGACAGGCATGTTTATTCGAATCATTGTATAGGATTTAGGGCGTTCCACATGGGACCAGTAGTCTATACATGCACTAGCTGCCAAGAGATTTGATGCAATATTGTATAGTGTACAGACAATCATGTTCCATCTCTTATTGCCATCTTGTTGAAATTGTTGGAATAATATAGCATTTTTGTGGTGTAAGTCTGGTGGGTTTTATTACTGTCCTGAAAATTACTGTGTAGGTTGAGCATGACTTCCATGTTTGAAAAATGAGATATGCGTGCATGCTTGCTAGCAGTGCATTTCGCCCATGCAGCCTTCATTTGGCAGAATCCTTGTGTTAAGTACAGAGTACTTGAGTGGTATAAGAAAACTGAGAAGTTGTTTGAATTACCCACATAAGGAAGTCTGTACCCCACCCTCAGTATAAGAATATTGGTAGTGGCTACCAACAAATGAAGACTGTATGGCGATCGAGTTTGTTTCATGAACTTCTTCAGTCTACTTGAGGTACATCAGAGAGACACTTTGAGTGCCCACATCATGATTATAACTACTTTAAAGTTTTTCCTGTTTTGTCTGTCAGATACTTATGGACTCTATGAGTTTGGATGTGTCCACTTTGTAAATACATGTACATGCTTATGAAATTCATGAAGGCAGGCCAGTTACATGCAGCCTTTATATGTATAGTCATGGCATAAAAGCCCTACAACTGCCCCTGCATACAGTGGCTTAATTATCTTATTCAGATTTGCTGATGGTTTATTGGCAATCATGCACACTCCTTTATGCATGTGTATTGCATTCTAGTATGGCATGGACCAAGTTCAGCTTGGACACAATAAGGGCTCCCCACCAGCTATACATAATGGAGACCTGCTAAAGGTGTTGACATCTTATTATTTATTGAATATGTTGTCCTGTGAACTCTGGATTGACCCCATACATGCCCCTAAGGTACATGTGGCTCTCACTTCAACATCTGGGTTTATTTACTAGCTATTATACACTTGTCTGACCACATTCTTTCAATTACATTTGATTGTATGTGTGTCTTATAAAATATTTCAAATTCTCCCCTGTGAAATCTAGTTCTATGTTTTGTTACAAAAAAAGAAAAAAAAAGAATGGAGTATCTATTTACCAGATGCCATGTTATTAAAGTTAGATTGTCATAATTAAAAATTCAAATTACAGACTAATAGTGATATGCACAAATCATATATGAAACTAAGTCTATAAAATAAAGATATAAAGAAATCAATATGATTATATGTTGCCAACTTTTGATTTTTATTTGAAATAGATAAATCAATAAAATTTGATGACTGTATATATATAAATTCAAGTTGTCAATTTACCAAGGAATAGTGAATTTTATGTGTGTTTATTTAGCCCCAACTTCCAGCACAGGTTTTGTGTATGTAACCTAATTACCACCTTTGTTGTCATGTAAGTGCAATAATTGGACAATCATTACTATGATCACAGACCACTTAATTATCTTCACACCACAAGAAAAGGATAATCTGTTAATTACAGTTAATCTATCACTGGAGTCAAAACTCCCTGAGGGGAAACCTGCCTGTGCTTTGATTGTCTATGCCTTACCAATGCTTTGATTGTCTATGCGGGGTACAGACGTCTCGGCCCAACGACACCTCGGCCCTAGGCGGTTGACACCTCGGCCCAGACGGGTCGGCCCAAATTTATTGACACCTCGGCCCATGTAAAAGACACCTCGGCCCAATGAAAATTTCGGTTAAAAATGTATAAAAAAAAAAAAACATTGGCAGATAATTACTGTATCTATTCATTTATGTGGTAATAATAATGCAGCTTCTTCGTTTTTTAATTTCGTGCTACTTAAAAAGTACTAAATCTACGGTTAACGTTACACAGTAGCTGACGAGCTGAGCTGACCACAGGTGCGTAACTACGGTTTGTGTCTTAAATTGATTCAATTTAGCTAAATATTTCTGATCAAAGTAATATACATGTAAGAATAATAAGTTCATTGAGAAATATTTTTCTCTTATATTTGAAAACATGGTTGTAGTTGTTCAATATCCACCAGGGTATATATATGTCCCTTATATCAACAATATGATTCTTAAATCATTTGATAGACAGTCAAACCTATGTTCTTGTACTCATTAAGACCGTATTAATTCAGCAAAAAAAAGACATTCTTTTTCCGGGGGGGGGGGGGTCCGAAGGATAATTGCGTTTAACGGGGGGGGGGGGGTTACATATGGACTTCGGTGGTTATCGTCTCATAATGAACTGCTCGTAATTAAATCCTCATTGTCACCCCTGACACGCGTTTGAGACTCCAAAGGAGACTGTCGCATCCTCTTGTTTGTTTTACTATTAGCACTTAATTGTCGTCATTTTCATAATTTTTATTTCTTGTTTGCTTAACAATTAGAACTTAATGGCCTCGTTTCTGCTAATAATTCAATTTCTTATACAAGTATTTGATATGTAATATTCCAACATATTTAATTACAAAACTATATATAAAAATTATATGTGTGTGTAACAAAATAAAATAAAAACATGAAAATCATTTTAATTTTATTTCAATTTTGCTTGAGCCGAGATGTCTCAAATTTTGGGCCGACCCGTCTTGGCCGAGGTGTCCTGGGGCCGAGGTGTCGTAGGGCCGAGGTGTCGTTGGGCCGACATGTCTGTATTTCGTCTATGCCTTACCAAACCCTGCGCTCCATACTGTGAATATCTCTTTATCATTTAGTGAAGCCCCTACTAATCCATTTTTCCCATTATTCGTGGTCAGTTTGATCCCCTTGGAGTGGCCTCCTATTGATCTCCTTTGAGTGGCCTCAGTTTCATTGTCTGGCTGGGAGAATCTCAACACCAGATTGAGGCTGATTTTGGCATTTCCCCCCTCAATATTTGTTTACACTGGATTTTCTAGGTCATGCAAGGATGACTGCCTGTGAAGGCTTCAATTAGGTCACATACTGTGGGACAGTTTAAAATTTTTACTGTTGGTGATCAGGGGAAGGTAGAGTGATCACACCTTTAGAATTCCATACTACAGAATTTGAGCAGCTGTGAGAGGAATTGGATTTTTTTGCTGAAGAGACACTTGTAGAGAGTGACCATATTGATTTTGTGTCTTGTTGTGGACTAGATTTGAATTTTTGAAGTGGATATACTGATGGGTAGATGACACTTGACCTATTGTGAAACTTGGCCAAAGCTGGGAAAGATATTGAAAAGAATGACAGTGGGAAGGGAACAGGTGAGAAATATAGGATGATAAGTGGGTTTGTTATATTTTGGTTTTCATAGTATATACATGTAGTCATGTACCATTAAGTTTATTGAGGTAGTATACTACAAATTGTATATTTGATTTGAAATATACATTTAAATGTATACATGTATATTGCTAAAAAATACAGAGAAATTTATTTTAATGTATTATGCTAAAAATAAGTGATCTGAAAAGAAGATTATGGTTTGTTTATACATTCTACTATTATGCACAAAAAGGAAATTCATACTTAAGCATTTTTCTGGAAATAGTGTCATTTTGTAGATGGATATTTAATCCTTCCTGTGTGTATATAGGCTTTGTTTTGACCCACTACTGAACTCCTAAGCTTTGTTTAACCCCTCCTTGTGTAAGCCTCATAATCTCCTTACATGTTCAGCCTTAAATTGCCAACAGATGTGCCACTTAGAGTTTGCACATGACCCAGTCAACATGGGCAATATTAGAGGATGGGGGGGGGGGGTACAGACTAAAGTTTGACAACATGTTAAAACGTTGTGAATTAGGAATATATGTATATAGAAAACACACTAAAGGGTGAATAAAAGTCTGAGTATATACTATTTCAAATCATGGAGTTAGGATCTTTTTTTAATCACATGTTAATTGAAACAATTAACATTGTACCCCTTTTTGGTTTCATTGGTTTGATGCAAAAGAGTCTTTTAAAAAGACCCTACTAGCATCATTTCAAGAGTATTAATGCATAAAAGTCATTGTGACATCCTCACATTTCAATATCAACAAATTATAATTGCCTGAAAGATATCAACCTCATTTTAAGACAAACACGTGATAAATTAAATCATGCATATTATGCAAATTAAACAGAGAAGTAAATAAACCAAACACATAAATATACAGGTAATCAAAACTTTAATTCTTCATGAATTATATCAAGTGAGAAAGTTCCTGCATGTTCTTGCATGGATTCTGATTTAGTTGATCAATCTATCGAGTATTAAAATTTATAAAGAATTTGGAACTAAATTTTAATTCATAAGAGAAGTGTAGCAAAAAAAAATGACAGTGCATGTTTTCACAGTTATATAAAGACGGCATTTTGTTAATTCTGTGTGCTGAATTCCTTTGATTGAAAGATATTTATCTTCATCTCAATTTAGTTCATTCCTACCATCAAAGACTGATTATTTTGAATTGATCTTTTACATCTTTAATATTTTGTCAGTTAGTGCAGGTGAGTTGCCTGCACTGGAAATCATTGACAGCTTTTTTTGGAACCATCTGTATCAGAGAAACGATCACAGGGCACTGAACTTAATGTCATGATCTTGTATACCACTCTCTATCTCTGACATCAGGTTTTGATGGCAATGACGTCATATATTGTATGATTGCCTTGGTTCTACAATGAGACCTTCTAACATTATCGCACTGTGCTGTAAAAATAAGTGTTTGATGAACACATGTGGTGATAAGATGCGTGTAGTGTCAACCTTATCTGGAAAGAAGGCCAACAGATTCTGATGATCTCTGTTATTTTTTTATTGAGCTTATCTGAAAAATATTATAACCGACTCAAAAGGTCAATGTATTGTTTGGATCAGACGTTTGTTGATAATAAATTTCATATGTTGGAGAGTAAATGCTGTTACACTGACTGATCAGCTGGTTTTGTTGAGGAGCCAGACAATTTGATCGATGTGTTTTAAACTTCAAACGGTGCTGTTTGATATCACATATTGTCTCTAAATTGATTGACATTTGTGTTTTCTAGTGTCTGCTCACAGTGCACTGTCTATGTATACCTACATTACTCAGTATCTAAGTTTAAATTTCAAGGTGTTCTGAATAGAACATATATTAACTACCGAAACTGAAACTAGAACTTTTGTTTTGGACTTCGCCAGCTGTTTATTCCTATATATAACCACTGGTGACAGTGAAGGGTTATAAGGAAAATTCCTAATTTCTGAGACAAAGGAGATTGTTCCGATGAAGAACTTAACATGTGGTGTTTTGAGTCTCCTGTGTACAAGGCGACAATCCACAGATTCTGAAAGAGAGGATACCAGGATCCTCAAAGTAAGCTTTAAAGCTCAAGGCTTGTTTGACAGCCCGTTGGGGTAGGGGGGATTCTTATGGAAACAAAACCAAAACAATATCCCTACAGTTGTTTTAGCTGCTTGTGTTGATTCAAAGTGTGAAAAACACACAATAATTTTGTTAAGTTAAATTTCATTATACCTTTGACACATCTGACATTATTGAGTTCTTTAATTGGCAATTCTCTATGGTTTTCATACAAGCACTGCCACATTATGAGTTTGTTTAGATCACTTCTTGCAATCTAAGATATATGCAGTTAACATAAATGTCAGGGGGAATATTTGTCTTTGCTGAGGGAGAGGTTGTTCCTGTCTGGTAGTATACAGTTATCTGGTCTTGTTGACCTAGAACATTGGGGACACAGTGCACTGTATCGACAGGGATGGAAGGATCAACACCTACCATAAAGCTCTCTAGTGATCCCAGCCAATAGCATTGTCTTCCACTATTGGTCCGTTTAAATACCCTGAAACGCTGCTAGGGTGCCTGGTATTGGCCGCTTGCCCAGAAAGGATTTGAAAACTGTGTTTACCCGGGGATTGAAACGACCTTGTTCCGTCTGGAAATTACCTCTTTTATTCGGATCGCAAAATACCCGGAATGTGGATTTAGACACCATCGTGGATATTACTCATGTGTTTTCGTCATTATTTTCAGTTTGTAAAAGTCCTAGTTTGACAGGACGGTTCACTTTCAACAGTTGTAAAGTCTGTTAGTGTTCTTTATTACCTGAGTTATTCACTCAAAAATGGACATTTAAGTTACGGTAGAGACAATGAATCAATATCCTGTCTGTATTATGCAAGCTGTGTTCTGTTTTCCGTAATATCTGACATACAGACCTAAAAGATGTTGTTGTGTTTATTTTGCGGGATGGAAAAGTCGACCCAAGAGACAAGAAAGGTATATACCGTAATATTTCCTCGGTAATATGAGAGCGTCACGTAAATTTGAGACTTTTTTCACAATAAATGACTCATAGTTCACCTTTGTTATACTAACTATGAATTAAATCTCTGTAATGGTGATGGATTTTACAATTGGTTCCTTCTATTCAAAGTAAAACAACTTTTTTATATACCTATACGTATGATCATACCCACTGGTTACACAATCAAATGGCCTGCCAAGTGTAAGATTTAATGCCTATTTTTTGGTTATTGATCAATATATATTAGTTCGCCTTGTAATTGAAAAGTTAATTTCATATTGATTATTTGCAAGCATTAAAGAGAAATTGGTTTGATAATATACTATTTTAATTATGTGATTTTTAATGGGAAAAAATAAGTTTTATGTTAAGGGAAGTGCAAATTTCCATTTATTTCCATTTACACTTCAAACGTTGTTGATAAATCCAGTTAAATGGTCTTTCAATGAGTTTTTGCACTACTGTTCTAATTTACGGTTCTAGAGCATTCAAATTTGAATTTCAAATCTCCTAGCCTGCTTTGTAGCTTTCAAATTGGCAGCCAAATGTGTATACATTTAAGGCTGTGTGTAGCTTTGGACGACAATTTTAGACTTCACTCATCACATTGGTTTTGATAAAAGATATTCAGAGAATGACACATCATTCTTCCATTTCATTTGATACACGTACTGCCAAATCTTCAAAGTACAGGTGATGTTGATTACAGATGACAATCCATTATCAACGTTCTTTTGATCTGGTCAGTCTTATCCTAGCTATTGCCAGTGTAATTCATAATTTCACAACACGAACCACTCTGGTCCCATCATAGAACATGTTGGTAGCTTGACATTGAATTACGTCATTGCATCTTTCAGGCCATAGAAGTAGAATCTTATGTTTTAATTGTTTCAGGATACAAGCAACATTTTTCCAAGTTTTGTTTCAGGGTATAAGCTATAGTAGCTGAATCGTTCCATTGCATCTTTCTGCGCTTTACCGGTAATTGTTTAGGGTATAAGTCATGGATCATTTCATTGCATCTTTTTGTGTTTTAATTGTTTCAGGGTATGAGCCATTGTTGCTGGATCATTTCATTGCATCTTTATGTGTTTCGTTTCAGGGTATAAG
Organism: Magallana ariakensis; assembly: GCA_020458035.1. Taxonomy (NCBI): domain Eukaryota; kingdom Metazoa; phylum Mollusca; class Bivalvia; order Ostreida; family Ostreidae; genus Magallana; species Magallana ariakensis. The sequence goes on from CM035815.1 coordinate 30,564,233, forward strand.
CCATAGTAGTGACGAGTCCCTAGAGAGGCGGTCTAGTCTCCCTCGAATGAAGAGCTACGATGCTGTCGTTTTCGAGATTTTGAGAGTGTCACCGGACGATTTCGCAGTAAGAATCAACTTTTAAGTTCTTATAATGTTATATAGTATTAGTATTTGAGCAAATAAACTCCACCTCAAATGAAAATGAGTCTTAATGTGCCTGCAGTCATGTCAGATTTTTCTTTTGATGTTAGAGAGTTCATGGTTAAATTATTTAGATCTCAGACTGATAATTTACCTGTTATATAAAAAAAAAATTGACTTGCTCTAAATTCTATGTGTTGGAATATGTAGATTAAATAATGAAAATACAAGTCATATAGAAACAATTTTTGAAAAACAATTATTTAATATCCAAAGTTCCACTCATAATCTCTTGTGTTTTATTTTGACAGAGCCAGATAACCTTAATGGATCTGCCTGTTTTTAAGTCCATTCAGCCAGAGGTGAGACATTGGTTAATAATGTAAAAATGATTGTGAAAAATTGGGGGGGGGGGTAATATGCCATTTAACATTGTAAGCACAGTTTTTATGTAGAACAATTCAGCCAAACTATATGAAAAATTCCATCATTTTAAAAGGTGAACTTGCTGATTCAGTATATTGATTATAACCTTTTGACTTCAATTATGTGCCATAAAAACAATTAATTTGATGGCTTTGGCACTTCTCTTACACAGGAACTGACTTCATGTGCATGGACAACAAAAGAAAAACTCATCAAAGCTCCAAATGTTGTAGCATTCACAAGGCGCTTCAATCACGTAAGTACCGGTACTGTGACACACACACAATCACTACCTAGTACCACATTTTAATGTGAATTGTTGATTTTACATATCCCATTTTCATGACTATGATGAAAGAGACCATGAAACATGACCTTTCAATACATGTACTGTAAATCAGTGTTAATTTTGTTTGTTTATTTTAGGTGAATTTCTGGGTACAGCAAGAGATTTTGAACTGTCAAACCTTGAAAACTAGAGCAGACGTACTTGCTCACTTTATAAAGATTGCTAAGGTAATAATCCCCCCCCCCCATATATTTTTTAACATTATATTGATATTTCATCCTTTGTATAGGACTTGAATATGATTTTGAGTCATATTTACGAATTGAACAGAAATTTCATTTAAAAATTTTCTCTTTATTTTCAGAAACTCTTAGATCTGAACAACCTCCATGCAGTCATGGCAGTTATTTCAGCTCTCCAAAGTGCAGCTATCTTTCGCTTGTCCAAAACATGGATGGTAAGCTTGGATAAAGGACTAGCTGGTGTAGATATAAGTTGTATTTGTGTCATTCATGTTTTTTTTTTAAGGGAGAGATGGTGTGATTGGGTGGTGGGGTTGACGTTTTGATTTCACCATATATATATTTGTATTTCAGATGTTGTCAAGAAAAGACAAATCAACCTATGAGAAAATGGCTGACCTGTTTTCTGAGAATGACAACAGACAGAGGTTACGGGACCACATGGACATCATCAAGCTGCCCTGTATACCATATTTAGGTACTATACCACGTATTACTATAGCTTTTGTACTAAACTGGCCACTGTGTGTGGACAATAGACTACAAAAGTACCTTAAGTTTTACCTAGAACAATTGCAGAGTCAAATTATGCCCAATTGCATCAGTGGAGACATTGGAAAAAAATAAAAGAACTCCAACCAGGATTTATAACTTTAAAATATTAAATGCAGAAAATAAACTGTTGAAGGGATAAATAATGCTCTTCCCAATAAAATGATAGATGATATTTCTGTCTATATTTATGAATAACAAACAGCTGCATGAAGACATTTATCAAGTTTCTTTGAAATATGTGTGGGAGAGAAAAGATAAATTACTTTTGAGTGCTCTTTATTGCTTGAATGCATTATTTTACTGCATGAAATCTGGGTGTATGAAGTAAAACTGGATTCTTTTGATAGCAAATAATAAGCATAAATATTCAGTTGGTGGGTGGTTGGAACGAAATCTGAAAGAAAGAAAAATCCCCTGTGGAAAGCTGACATGCTAACAGTGGGCTTTCTCTTGATGGGAGCTTAAGGCATACTGTAATATCGTAAACATCTGCCAAAGTCATTAGCATGAAAAATTAAGTGTATTTTGATTTGCTTCAACTACACCCTTGAATTTATGCTTGTAAATAAGGTTGTAAAAAACCCTAGAACTTTTGATGTGAAGAGTTCTCGCCTAATGAAGAAATCTCCTTTAGACTTTGCGTTGGCCCTCTCATTTGGCATGTTTATAGATCTAAGCCTTTGTTGGAGTACATTCTACTAAAACCTAAATTATAGATTAAATCACTTTGTGTTTCATGTTTCATTTAGGATATAAAAGATATATATTTTAAATCTTGACATTTGAATCTATAAGAAACACAAACTTGATAAAATTGGAGTTGACAACTGAAAGGTGTATATAACCTGGTACAAGAAACGCTGAGAAATGTTTTTTGAAGTTTGTAACTATTCTCACAATGCTGAGACTGTTTGATGCAATGTTATAAGAATATTTTCCCTTGTATTACAGGTCTGTATCTGTCAGATCTGATCTACATAGATGTAGCACATCCTCACTCGGGCGGCATGGAATCCCACACTCGCAAACTGCAGATGAACAACATTCTACGAACCATCTCAGAATACCAGCAGTCCAGTTATGGTGAGCAAGTTGCCTTCAAAATCCAGAATAATTTAACATGAAGGCCATCAGCCCATGTTTATATATTTCTGATACTAGTGCATGGTGCCTGTGTAACATAGCGACACTATGGAATGATACATATCTGTGAAGATACTGTATACAGGGTTATTTCCGCCCCGTGTAATTTTTGCCCTTCTTCATTTGCAAACGGTTTCACCCCGTCTTGAATTCGCTCAGGACACAGTTGTGTTAAAAGAGAGATAATTTGAGGTATTGGAATTCGCCCATTCATAAACTTTCCCACCAACGAGATATTACACTGTATCATTAATTCCTTTTGTTATTTAATCCCCCTGTAATGGTCAATTTTCTTTATCATCCCAAGCTGACCACCAGCATTGAATAGGGAAACACTTACAGAAAGGCTGCCATTCCATGGAACTATTAAGTTTTTAAGCATGAATTCTATATACACACAGTCATGGATTTTGTTCTGTTTTCCTTTAGATCAACTCCCGTTGCTTGACCATGTCCAGAACTACCTGAAGTCTGTGAGGTACATTGAGGAGTTACAGAAGTTCGTAGAGGATGACAACTACAAGTAAGTCCCACTGGCCTCATGATATATATTGTTCATTGGAAAAAGAAATATGCATACAATCTACAATTTTTCAAATATAAAACCACCTATATGGTGATAGGTGAATGATAATACATGTTGATTGCTAATTTATTTGAGTGCTACTCCACTGGTTGTCATTAAGGGTGTAATCCAGGCTTCAGTACGGGTAGATACGGGTAGATTTCTTAATTCAGTTGACTGGTATTTTTTTTTTTACAGATTGTCATTAAGAGTGGAGGCTCCACTTCAAGGTCCTCATCTCTCCACATCCAAAGAAGACGTGCAAATCACGGTGGCTCCACCTTCCCCCTCCAGTGAGCCCCGCAACATCGCTCACACTCCCAGCTTCACTTCCACCTCATCCAAATTCCAACCATGTCACAGGAAAACCAAAAGCTTAAATGCCAAGTAAGATCATACATAAATCAATTTATTTGTAGAATAAGAGAGCTCCCCAATTTTTTCTTCAACAATGGATTTAAAAAAAAACCTGTTAAATTTTAGCATTAAATGTCTGTCTATCTTCCATAGATAAACCTCAGCATGATACAATTTCAATAAGTAGATTACTGCTTTTAAGATATCTTTAATTCTGTTTTTTTTTTAAATACTATTGTTTTTGTTTTTTTAGTTTTATGAGTAATGGACAGAAGTCAAGTGCAGAGAAAACCTTTAGTCTTCCATCAAAAACGACTGCTCCCTACATTCAAGGGGTCCGCCATTTGTTAGATGACAGTGTACTCGAAGAGTCCCCATGTGCTTCCAGTGATGGCTCCATCTGTGGGAAAATTCTTCCAGGTCAGAACCTCAATACGACCCAGAAAAACACAAAAATTAATTCTAATTCAATGTACAAAAATATAAATTATCATGTCTCAGATGTTAAATGTTTACCAAGTTTTAGGAGGTTTTTCTATGAAAATTGGTGCAATGAAAATGCAAAAAACATTCATGAAGACTGATGCAATGAAAATGCAATAAAATTTTTATATTTTTGTTTTACAGATAACAACGAGGCTAACACTGATTTAGTATTTCCTATCTCAGATTTTGAGTCCCAAAATAAAATGTAAGTAAAAAGAGAGATAACTCTTTCTTTAATTGTGATATTTATAGAATATATTAAAGTTTTATTAAGACTCAATCATATATTTTTGGTTTTTACAGAATGTACAGCAGAGATTTCACACCTGAAGATTTGAGCAATTTCCAACAAAGTATAACATGTGAAGGGTGCTTACAAAGGAAAACAATACTCAAGGATGGGAAAAAACCTTTGGTATGTGTACCCTCTTATAAAATACCAACAATGCATCATTTTGTTATTATATTGCAAGGAAATGTACAAAATCAATAGCACCAGTGCATGTAATTTCTGTATTTTACATGTAGATAAAAATTACGACAGAAGATTTTTGTTGCATGGTTATAAGAATTTCATGTTTAATTTGTTATAATGTGGTGGCAATAAATACTTTGACAGGAAATTTTTAGTAATTGATTATAGTTGCTCCAATATTTAGTTGTTTTCTTTATACATTCTTCATACATTTCACCTTTTGCTTTGCAGGTTAGTGCTTGGACAAAGTATTGGGTGGCATTATGGGGAACTTCATTACTGTATTACCCGTATAAATCCTTACGAGGCAACGACAGAGCATCAGTAAGTTTTCTTTTCTTACAACTCTTCTTGAATATCATCAACTATGACATATCCAATTTACTTCTGTATGTATGTTTTAATTAACACCATTTTTATATAATGAAAAAAAAAATTTTTTTTCGATAAGTGTAGTTTCATAAACAAGGTAATTTGAATATGGATAACAACTTCTTTGTTTTTTTTTCTTCCAGTTTAAAACGGAGCCGAGTAAGATGACATCAGTGGTTGGTTGGATGGTTATCATGGGAGACAGTCCCTTACATCCAGATGCATTCCAGTTGTCCGACCCCATGAAAGGTAGGATGATCCATAAATTTAAAGTTTATTTTATCAAGAATATATATACATCATATATAACATGTATTTAAATATAAAAAGGTCTTTTGGTTAGATTTAACAAATCTAAAAATTGAACGTTTAGTAATGCAAAGAAATTAAGGCAATTACTATTATACTAAAAAAAACACCTGATATTTGTTTATTAACTTTATCTTTTAATATTGGTATTAAGATTCGAAAAATATAAGACATGAAGTAAAAAGAGAAGGGAGGAATTTGTTCTGATTGTTCATCTCTTTATTAGGTAACGTTTACAAGTTCAGAGCAGGGTCCCAAGCAGATGCTTTGATGTGGTGCCGGCATCTGAATGAAGCAGCAAAGAGATATCAACAGCAGGTATACATGTTCTTCTTAATACTAAGGTTGTCATTTTGAAATTTAAAATGTCAAAAATGTAGAAGTATCCACTATCTAATAGTGTTGTGGCATTGATATTTATCTTGAGTTTCAAATATTAACTCTATAATTTTGTGGACTTTTTTCAGACGCCAGCAAATCTGATGTCATTTGACTGATTGTCCCAATTACACAAACGGTTCACCTGTGATATTCTGGATCTCAAGGAATCTTGACAGATGCTCAGTGAATCTGCCAATGGAGATTGTGTGCCAGCCTTTTTGGCAATGTTCCAGTGCTTAGCGATTGGCTCAGTTCATTGGGGCCACCCATAGTTAGAGGTTCCCTTGTAGCCAAAGGACAGTTTGAAATAAGACCAGCTTAACTGATTGTGAACATTCTACAAAAAAACCCCTTCTGTGCCAAAGTCCTTTACTGTGTGGTGTTGAGGATAGAAATACTCTGTCCTGCAAGGTGTGTGTAACATCACTGCAAGATGTAGCAGGCAGTGGTCACGTTGACCGGACATTCCATGTGATGAGGTGCAAAATCAAGTCAAGTTGTCAAGGCAGTGAACAGATGCATTATCTCCCCCCAGTGGTGCCCGAAACAGGGGGAAACTTAACAACAGATTGCCATAGTCTCTGTCAGTTTTCACATTCCTCGCTCATTTTCCATGGAACACTTGACCTATTTTTTTGTTTGTTAAATCTAGTCTTCAATCTATGGTTGTTTTTCAACATTCCAGAGAAAAAAGTTTACTTTTTCTTTTTTTATAATCTGTTTTCATAATAATTCTTTCATGCTGAAGTAGATCATGAATAAGCTATAGTAACGTATGAATCCCCGTACACAATTCTGCTCTCAGTTTAAGTTGACTTAAACAAGTAATGAAGTTCAAATGTACCCGACTGAGGTGACTGCCACTGCATCTTAACTTTAACACCCCAATATCATATTGATCAATGCAATTTTAGACGGCAATAACATGTTGTTTTTTTTTGTTAACCTCTGATAGGAGGTCCCTAGTCGGTCATGTTAACTATGTCATATAATTACTGTTTGTTGATGTGTCAATATTGTAAGAGGTGTAAATTTTAATTCTCTTTTTTTACCTGCAAAAAAAAATATTTTTAGACAAACATATGTTCATCTGGATGCTATATCTTTAAGGGTCTGAATTTTAGACCGAGTGTTACAGGCTTAAATTATAACGCCATATGTGGGGGTTTTTTCTTGGCTGCACAATTAATTAATGGAGGTGCAAATATTCATGATTTAAGACAAAGCCAAATTGGAGATAAATATTTGGAATGAGGTATATTTTTTAAAAAATTACTTGTAGGATAGAGGCTTTTATCTGTGTAGATTTTGTGTGCTACATATTTTATTAGAAAGAGGAAAAAAATGCAGAAAGTTTTGGGGGATTGTGCTCTTTGTTATTTGTTTTCTAAGATGCTTGCAGTGCTAATTAGAAAACAATAATAATTTCTTAGAAAATGAATGAAAACAGTTGAAAAAAATGTGCAATAAGGTGTTTTGCTTGGTAATATGGTTGCTCAGATATTTTTTCCATTAATTAAAAAAAAATATTAATATGTCATAGAATAAAACCAAAAGGCCCTTCATTGCTGTATTATATGAGTGGTTATGTGCAGTACTTCTTCAGCATAATCTATCTTTTACTCTATTATCATTTTCATCATTTTCATTTACATCATTTTCATTATGATAAAATTATGAAATGCTAATACAAAAATATGAAAAATGCATAAAAATGATTAAAATAAAAACAGTTTAAATATTTGTTATATGTTATGTTGTTACTGTTGAAGTGTGTTTGTGTCTGATGTGAATGTGAATGTATTCAATCTCTTATCTCGAGTCCCTGTAGATGGGTGAACATTGACCAGTCAACTGTAGTCTGAAAGCTTTTGTTAAGACTTTGTAGAGGTACTAAGATATTCACAGTATAGTTCTGCAGATAAAAAGCTCAAATCTGTGATGGACAGTAAGTCACTTATGTGGGTGGGGACTGTCATATAGAGATAAGTTTATGTAGGTCATTAATCAGGATAAGGACACTTGTGGAGAGAGAGAGAGAGAGAAAGAGAGATTAACATACATATATTTACACATTCATTATCACACTCGGAGCCCATATGTGCATTTAATTTCATTCAAAAAGTTATCAGAAAATGTTTACAATGTGGCATTATCTCTCGGAGAAATTTGTCAAAATACCTGTATGTCACGGGGAGCATCCGAAGCATAACGGTTGAGGTTGAATAATTATGATAATCAAACATTTCAATTATAAAAGCCAAGACTGATACAGTGAAAAACTGAAAATGTTGTCTGAACTGCTTTACCGAAACGGTCTACTTGTCACAGTTCAATGTCACAATTGAAAAATTAACGGATAATAAGCATACGGTTGATCGCGGGAAAGTTAAGTTCGTAAAGTTCGTTTTTGGCAACTGGTACATATGTATCCAGAAAAGATTTCTCAAGTATCATCTCGTTATTCACAAGTGCCTTGCACAGTTACGATGTTTCTTTACCATTTAATTAAAAGATTCTTTTTTTCTGAAAATACATTGCAACATTTAGGTTACCTTTTAACGATAGACTTACATGTTTGACTTTGCCATCGGCCATTAGATATTTAAAGGGGCATGGTCACGATTTTGGTCAAACTCTATTTTTCTGTTTTTATTTTTTATAATGCTTTAGGAATGCATTTCTAATGATGAAATGCAATTTGAGAGTCAGTCGTTGAGTTATAAGCAAGATACAAGGCTCTCAATTCTTTGTCATGTAAACAAGGCTCGTGCCCTGTTTTTGTTTACATTGGTTCAATATACCAGTAAAAAATCTTTTTCAAGCTGATTTGTTGATCTTTTTATTCATTTTTAGCATAAATAAACAGTTCCTAACGTTTAACACATTCAGTTTAGGTCTAAAACTGGAATTTTCACTTCAACATTCAAAATGTAAACAAAGGCTTTGTTTACATAGCAAAGAATTGTAAGCTCTGTAACTCGCTTATAACTCAACGAATGACACTTAGATTTTGGTTGCCTATTTAAAATGCCTTACTGAAGCATTGTAAACATTAAAATCGTAAAAATAATTTTTGACAAAAATCGTGACCATGCCCCTTTAACATCGGACAACTGCCGACTGTAACGAAGAATATTGACCCGGGTTGAAAATTGACCCGGGTGTAATTTTTCAACGTTGAATATTGACCCGGGGATCAATTTTCAACGTTGAAAATTGAGACCAAAAGTCGTGAAATTTATATACCCGGGGTCATTTTTCAACAGCTTGAATAATATTTTTCAAACCTCTTATGAAATCGACACGTTGAAAATTGACCCTGTTGAAAATGGACTCCAACTTCATAGTTTTGAACTGTCTTTGAACTGAACTGGTACTTGCTCTTCACGGTTTAAATGTACATGTATGTAGTACTTGAAAGTTTCAGTTTCAAAACTTCAACTCTTTCATACTGTCCGTTACATATGCCGACTTGGGTGATTTGACATGTTTAAGGTTGATTTTTCTGACTACAACCATTTAATATTAGACTGAAAACTTGGTATATATCCATTCATTATACGATATAAATAAAACTAAGAAGAAGAGCTTTTGCGTCTGAATTAGACGGGTGAGTCGAGGAAGCAAATCTTTTTTTTATACATAGAATGGATTTTCATTCCCTCTTGGAACAGACGTAAAAAGTCATCAATGACAGATTAATTATTACAAATGTAGCCTTTGCTGTCAGTATTTTTTGTAGCTTAAAGAAAATAGTTATTTGTTTTCAAGTATACTAAAACAGAATACAACTAATGTCTCTTTTCTAAAAAACTTGACATCTACCCTCACTATTCCCTTAATTGATGTAAACTCATCATGCATAATCTCTGATAAATATGCCCAACAAATACTGGCCGTTAACGTTACTTTTTAGCCAGTATACACTCTTCCTAATAACACTGAATTATTAAGTAAAGTGTTAGCTGCAAAACTGTAGCTGGTCCGTCAATCCGAATTTTCCGTGCATGGAGCTACAATTCTGCGGCTGGTAAAGGGTTTATATACATATCTATAAGAAAAATATATAACGTCAGGTGCCTGCACTTAATTCTGAGAAGTCAGGATATTTCCCTGCCAAAATAATAAATGTCCATTGTCATATTTTTATCTGACAAGTCTGTTTTTATTTAATTTATTCGACTTGACAATAATTTTTCGCAAACTTTCCTGATCGGCTATTTTGCCAACTTTCTGCATATGCATAGTCATTTTTTTTAAAACAAAGATTACAATCGATGTCTATTTTTCGTAGTTTTCAGTTCAGTTTCATTATATGACTACGTGTATATTTGAATTTGAAACACATGCATCTGACGTTATATATTTTTTTTCATAATAAAAAAAAACCCATACCCTATATACATTGATAATGTTAGGAGAAGAACAAACAGATGATTGCAGGGTTTTTTTTCTGTTATTGAGCCAACTTCTTTGAAGAGAATACTATAATTAGCGTATTGTCATTTTGTAAATTTGTTATTTACTGGGTGGAATTATCAGTTTTAATATATCGAGTGGTTGCAAGAACAAAAATCATAATATGTCATATTTAAAATTTTGTATTAACGCCCATCCAGAAAACTTACAATTACCAATCTCACAATTTCAATTTACAGGGTGAGTGTAAAGCCAAAATTAAACGACATGGCTTATGGTAGGTTTCAATTTATTATTTATATTTGTACTCCTATCAAGCAAATACTAGTATAAAAATGTTTCTCTGAATTAAATAGTTTATCGTGTAACCATGTATACCTATATTTTTATTAAAACATTTTTGTTTAAAATATAGACGGATAACACACAAAACAGCGGTTATACGCAAAAAGTTCACTATATATGTTATAATGAAACATATTTGAAGGTTACTTTGTTAACTCAAAAAATGATGATTGAAATGTTATATTTTTTGTCCGACTGTTAAAACTTGTAAACATGTAAATCTAAAGAATAAATATGAAAAAAACCTGAATTGTTGGTGAAATGAATCGAAGTTATAAATATCAGTTAGTTAAAGTGTAAATATTTGCTGTTGAATTTTGAACCGGTTTCGTGATCAAAATTCCACGATGCGGGTCAATATTCAACGGACCAGGGGCTTTATTCAACACTTTCGGTCTCAATATTCAACGTTGAAAAGTGAACCCCGGGTCAATTTTCAACCCGGGTCAAAATTCTTCGTTACACCGACAACTGCGTTTGACTGCGATGCGGAATATGCCTTCCATGAATTGGAGCACCTTTTTAAAATAATCTAAATACCCCCTTCCCTTGCCCTGTAAACTGCAATTTCTCTATACGTCTCTCTAAAAGATGTCTCACGTTTAAGGCTCAACCAATTCTTATTGAAAAGTTTCTTTGAGAAACTAGTCCCAAATGTTTTTAAAATTCTTAAGTAAGCCTTATGTAGAACAGTGATTAAGATTCCAACAACTAATTATTATTTTTATACATAGGGCAAACGTAACAAACGATTTAGTGTACAAAAAAAAAAGATAAAAGGGAGTACTGCTATAAAAGTTACAGCATATTTAATGCAATGCCCAACACAAAATTTAAACTGATAAAAACTTCCTATATACCTCAAAAATATTTGAACAAGATTGATTTTAAAAGCAAACCTCATAATCTCTGTGAAATTCCAAGTTATCGGGAATCATGACATTTCCCAAGTCACAATAACTTCATCAACACACGACACCCAAAACCCACAACACCGTCTCGTGAGCGTTTGAACAAGGCGTAGCTTACAACCAGAGGGCATACAACCAACAAGGAGCTTTTGGAAGACCACAAATAGAAAAATCTGAGTGCCAATAGAACATCATCTAAGCTAAACAACCTTCCAAATTCAACAAAAACATCAAATACTAACCTTAGGTTGCTCACGCCAAGTTTATATTTGGAAACTGTTCTTTTAAAACGTAATGATAAGGGGTTAATTTGGAGAGAATTTTCCGCCAACGCAATTAGAATGAAAGAGAAACAACATCATTTACAACACTCGGGCTTTCTGGACAACCCTCTCTGTAAATGACCATGCAGACATGGGGTGTATATAAAAGACAGGGGGGTCTGAATGAGGGCCTAATCTCACGGATCAAGAATCTCGGAGCTTCAGGTAATGTCACGTATACTCTGCATTTGTAATTTTTCAGATAATAACGAAATTAAAATTGATTTTTTTTCCTTGAAGTATTCGATGTAAGGTTCCAATTCTTAATGAAAATAAAAAGTACGCAAATTAAGTGAAACTAAATGAGTAGGCAAACGAAGTAAGAACATGTAAATAAATAGTTGAAAAACGAAGAAAATGATATTGAGTTTGTAAGGTAAATGGAACTTGGTTTGAAACACCATTCACACTAAAATTCCGTCGGACGTAATTTTAATAAACGAATGTACAAGTCCTGTCCTGTCCTTTAACATAATAAAATTTTGTACAGTTATACACACATTAAAAAAAAGACCCAAAATAAATAAATAAAACAAAAAGTATCGTTATATGTAGTATTATTGTTTAAGAGTTCTTTTATAAAACGGAGGTATTCTAAATGTAGTTATAGAATTAAAGTCTGAATATTTTAACACAGAGATTGTTTTTTTCTTTTTTGTTATTGATATTGAAATTCCAAAATAGGAATATAAAAATAATTGAAGTTAATAGAAATCGGAACACAATTGTTTATGGCACCATTTTAGTTGAAGTTGTTGAGAGGGGAATTTCTTTGGTATATATTATTATGTCCTATTTGTTTTATCTAAAATTCAAGTGAAATTTTACTGCGTTACATTTTTTCAAACATGTTTAAATCTATATTTATTCGCAAAAGTATATTTTAATTTTTTTGTTGTATTTGATCTAAAGCCTTTTTGGGGTAAATTTTAATATATCTTCAGAGATTAAAAAAAAAAATTCATGTGACTTGTCAATTGGAATATGTCAAAACGGGTTTAGTACTCGAAAATCAAAAGATGTGCAAAAACTGCGTAAATTTTTTTTGAACATTTTACCAAGTTTAAATAAGCAACTTTCAATAAACAACACGCACTCTTATTTCCAAGTTATATTTTCTGCTTAAACATTTAAATTAGGCTTTAAATTTTGTAGCTACACCCCCCCCCAAATAAAATTAATATCTGAAATAATTTCTGTACGCTCAATCTTAATTTGTATTTAAATTCTACTTTAAAAATAAAATCAACTAAATGAGTTTATAAAAAAAAATCCCGCAAGTCAAGTATAAATTTGGGGGGAAAAACTATAATGTGAATTAATTCAAATTCTTCATTTTCAAACATTAAACTAATTCTAGTTTGTTTAAATATTTTTTTTTACCAACAACTTAAATGACGTATATAATCGAATAAAAATTCATGATTTAAAAGATAATACGATTTAATACATAATCTATGTAAAAAATACAAAAATAGACTTTATTAACTTTTTTGATTTAATTAAGATTTTACAAGATTTTTAAAGATTTTTTTTAATGAAAATATTTGCCCTCTTTTAATTTTAAAAAGTGGTGGTGAAAAGATTTAAAATCGAAATTTGTTTTTAGTGTGTTGTAAAATACAAATTTTACGTAGTAATAAATCTTAAAAAATATTTTTAGCAGCAAAATGGCGTCCACATTACCAATTGCCCTGTTTCTCCTTGGAACAATGACATCTATACTCCATGCCTATGAGCCATGGCCACAGGAGTACCAAAGGAATTACGACCCACAACGATCACCTACCCTCACCGAAAGATTCTTAAAACGCAATTTATATGAACAACCGCGCCAGAGAATTTCAGATTCCGAAGACGCCATGTTGGACCCGGCTAAAAGATCCACTGTTACAGTTCTATGTAGCCCAGAACAATGCCGAGAACTTATGGCGTTTCTTAACAGGACTATTCCTGGCGGATACGAAGCAGTTCCAAATTTCTAAATGAAGCATATAGTAGACTTGATTGGAATTTAAACGCCAAAGATCGGTGTTTTTTATGTGTGTAAAGAAATTTTTACTGACTCGTTCTAATTCCATTTTACATTTATTTCATTTTTGTGCAAAAAGTTGTATCAAGTCATTAAAAAGCAATAAATACCCTTTTTATTTTTTGTTGAGAGAAAAATGTAACATGCCAACAAATAAATCACTGATGAAAACAAGATGAAACTTCATAGTAATAAAATGAACACAGTGTCGTGAACACGTTGAGATTCCCAAGGACATTTCTTTATTTTAAGTTCGAACACAATCTTGATCGTCTATGCTACCATCGGCCCCCTAGGAGCACCAACCCTTCGTTCGGATGACTGGCGATGAACAGCTTTATCTGTTCGATGCATTTCTGAGTTGGACAGAAGATTGTCACAGAGTCCGAGGGATTCGAACGGGTCTTACTCTGTGACGTCTTTGGTACAAGGGTTTTGGATCCTATTTTGGCTGATGATAAATCTAGAGGACTCTGTTTGATATTGAGTTTCTCTGTTTTGGGGTTTAATGGTAAACTTTCGGCGTTGACTAACAGACTGAGTAACAAGATCACCACACAACGATAAGGCACACAAGTCATCTTTACTGATTTCTGAAATTAAAAAAAAACGTTTATTTTTTCTCTCTCTGATATTAAGCTACTAGTATGTTAAATAATGCATAAATACAGATCTTTGCAGTAAGTGCGTCTTAAGATGTATGTACGTTGAAAATATTGGTTAAAACACGCTAAAATACCATTAGCGTACGTTATCCACTAATTTCGCACATTGCATTCATACTAAGCAATGCAATTTTTATCAAAACAAATGCTAGGATAAAAAAAAAACAAAAATAGCAGCAATACAATAGATGGTTGATTTAAAAAAAAGTTAATCAATTGTCCGGGCGATAACTTTTCCTCGGTTTAGAGACGACGGACTAATGCTAATAAACAATATACATTGTACATGTACAACAATACTCACATAACAATGTTAACTCCACACTTGTACTGAATGTTACAATTCAAATAATCTATATAGGTTAAAAGAGGCCCACACAATTGCAAATCACTATTACCTGTAGTGAAGAGGTGGCCCGCTAGAAGTCCTACTGTCAATTGCGTGAGTTCCAAGTCCACCGCTCGTCTTTTATAAAGGAGGTACAACGCCTATTAACAAAAGCTTAATATCCATGTAAGATGCATTGTCCAGAGGTTAAACGAGGCAGGGTGGAAGGGTCTGAATGCTGGGGCTCTACTTAGGGATCCGAAACTGTAGCAACTAGTATACTGTCATGTTGTAAATTTTGAATTTACTGGGTGGGTGTAAATACAAAATTTACAACATGACAACTGTTGTCATGTTGTAAATTTTGTATTTACACCCACCCAGTAAATTCAAAATTTACAACATGACAATACAGTTGTTTTTTTGTTTTAAACGACGAGTCTTCACCAATGCAGGTGCAGCAACAACAAACAAATAACAACAGGAACAACAGCAACAACAATGTTGCAAATGCAATCACCGTATTACACTAAAAACAACAACTGCAATAAAGACAACAACAACAACAACAAACAACTACTCAAATAAATACAACAGCAACTTATTCAATAACAACAAAAATGGTATCTTTAAGTTTTAAGCGCAACATTTCTTAAGATTTCGTATAATATATAGACTAACAATGAAAAGAAATCACTTGAAAACTAAAAATTGGATATTCATATCACACATACATCCGATATACACATTGACGATACACCACAAAAAGTTTATGAAATTACCTTTAAAGTTGAAAATTTAACCGCTTACAAACTACTTAAAATTGTATAAATTCATAATAAAGCAAGATCTTCTTTTATCTATATAAAAAAGGAATATGTATGTAAAATAACACATGATTATAGACATGGATTACATCGTAGTTTATTTCAAATCAAGAACCCCCGGTTGCCTCGTACATGGTGATGTATTTATCATATGTGTTTTGAGGGAGGCGATTGATGACAAGAAGGCAACACTTGAAGAAGGAAATATGAAGTTAACTATTTACCTATCCATATCAAATAATCATTAATAAAAGAATGTGGAGTGATACGTCCAAGTTTTTAAATTGAAATAGTGATTTAACTGTGTACTTTGGTGTCGATAAAATGGCGCCCATCAGCTTGTGACGTCAATGTTGTGAAGTCTAACTCACGATTTAGCACCTGTAGCTATCGGACTGGAATTTTCTGCAGTTTACTACACTTTAATCAGCTAATTATCTGGAAAGAATTTTTCCATATCATCCTGTGTGCATGCGGGTAACAACCAATATGCTCGAAACTAGGCGAGCTTAGTTGGCGACATTAATGAACATATCATTTCCATCATCGTCATCATCATCACCATCGTCGTTTTATTTGTTATACATGGATATAATTTTAAAAAAGAGGAAATTAAAATAAAAAAGTAAGAAAAAAATTGTATTTTCTTTTTTTGAACTTTTCGAATTTTTCAATATGAATTAAAATTTAAAAATTTTTTCCCCCATCATCAAAACCGCTTTATAATTTCAGAAGAACGTGGAATTAATAATTTTAAAAATTAAACAAAACAAAAATGCAATCAAATAATTTTTCTTTATTTTTTTTTAAATATCGTTATCTATCAATTTTTATTTGGAGATAACATCAAAATTGTGTTTTGAATTAATAAAAAACTTAAAAATTGTTACGATTCTTTGGGTTTGTCTTTTAGCTATAGTGAATTAAATAAAACTATATTAAAAGGGCGAGTCGAGTCAAATTTACTTGCATTTGAAAATAAGGTTTTTGTGAGCTACCAGGAATCAAACTCCTTAATTAATAGTTAACATTCCCACAGACAAATTCAAAATATATTCATTAAGGCAATTCAGACATGTAGATACATGTATATTATAAATTAAATTAAACCAGTTAAGAAAAATATAACGAAGCATTTTTGATATTTTATTTTAAACGACAAAAATACACCGTGATATAGTTAACGATAAAGAATAAAGAAAAAAAAACAACTTAAAAAAATAATATATGGTATTATTATAATTATAATATTTGCACCTGTTTTATTCTATTCTGTTTTTTCTTTCTCGTAGGAAGACTTGAGTATAAGATGTGAAAACTTTGCCACGGTCTGTCTCTTTTGTAGTTTGTTCACTTTAATTGGGTTCTTGGCCTGGACAGCATTACTGGCGTTTTCCAAATTTGTCTAAAAAAACAAATTGTAGAGAATAATAATCATTTATGGTATACAGATTTAATGTAAAATTTAAAAATAATTAAAATCAATTTAAGAAGTTTGTCCGTCAATTTAGACATAGGGACATCATAATATTACTTTAAATATCATGAAAATAAAATTAGTGCTTCGATAGTAAATATGTATAGCGGCGTGGACTATTTACGCAACACAAGAAATTGTTGAATAATGCACAGTTCAGTTACTCTTTTGGCATCATTTTTTTTAATCATGCATAAACATGTATATTTATCATTTAAAAAAAATATAATTGTATTATGATAAAAATTAATTTTGAATACCTGATAGACCTGTACTTTTTCTTTAATTTTTCGTTGTTTCAATAATATCTGCAAAATTAGAGGCAAAAAAATTAATTCTAATAAATGTTGATTTAAAAACCAAGACACGCTACTGATTGATGATCATGTATTTATAATTTTTAACATTTAAAAAAAAGTAAATAATAAATGTATTATTTTTGTTCAAAAAGAAAGCAGATTTTAATTCTTCATTAAAAAGATTAAAAATATGCTTAAAGGTTTTAAAAACATGTTTATTTTGATTAATACCTTAACGGCTACCACGATTAAAAACGCAAGTTGATATGCGATGTAAATGATGACAGTTGCAATGAAAGCATAGAGGTCCATTGTACCCTGTGTATCGCTATCATCCTCAAAGCGAGAGACGATGATATGCCAAATACAGACCAAGTAGTTAAACAGCATACTGATTAATAGGTATCTGTCCTGAAAAAAGACGATATAAAGCCACATTTAGACGGAACACTGATATGGAAGTGAACAGTATTTTCTACCTGAATGTATAAAGGGTTACAAATTCAGTTGGAATGGTCATTTCACATGATGGTTTTGTCAGCATTAACTGTAGTCCACACCGGTTTCCCAGTTTAAATTTGTGAAGAGAAGAGGCTTCAAAAATTCAAAATTGACGTCCATGTTTTTGGATCTTATACTCACCAAGAGAGTTTGGTACGGTATCTTGGGTATACTTTGGTTAGCCATGAATCGGAAGGATACCCCAGTCAGAGCCAAGATGAACCCCAGCAGTAGGCGGCGCTGGGGGTTGTTCCGGTTAATTGCAAACGTAGTTATTGGAAGCGAACCAATCAATGTCTGAAAAGGAGATCGTTTTATTTGTACAGAATGTGAGTATTATGACATGCATTATTCACACGATTCATTCAAATTCAATTTTGAATACTTATGGTATGCATAAAGACGAGCATTATCCTTAATTCATGATTTTCATAATCTTTTTATACATAGAGCAAGTAAAACATAACAGGAGTGCCTTTCCTTAATCGCATATTAAGTAGGGTAACAACTCGGAAATAATTTATAATTATTTTTTTTTGGGGGGGGGGGGTGTTGGTGGTGGTAAAGTTACCATTATAATGATAATATTCCACATGAAAAAAGAGTATTTTCTGCTGGCGAGTCCCCGGATGTTAAGGATAGGACTGTAGCCCTCCTCAGTGGCGGCTACTGAGGTCTCCGACTCCACGAAAGGCTCCAAGTCCCACTCCTGGGCGTGGATGTAACAGGACACGCCAATCTCACTCGGCTTCACTGAGTCTGCTACCAACTCCAGCTCAGACTCGGTCAGTGAAGACGTGAAACATACATTCAAGGGCTAAATAAAAATAACCGACACAATTATGAGAAGACCGAAAACACAAATATAGCATGGTCACGATTTTGGTCAAAAATTATTTTTTCGATTTTAATGTTTACAATGCTTCAGTAAGGCATTTTAAATAGGCAACCAAAATTTGAATGACATTCGTTGAGTTATAAGCGAGTTACAGAGCTTTCAATTCTTTGCTATGTAAACAATGCGTTTGTTTACATTTTGAATGTTGAAGTGAAAATTCCAGTATAGACCTAATATGAATGTCTTAATTAAACGTTAGGAACTGCTTATTTATGCTTAAAATTAATTACAACATAGACAAAGCAGGTTGAAAAAGATTTTTTACAGGTATTTTGAACCTATGTAAACAAAAACAGGGCACGAGCCTTGTTTACGTGACAAAGAATTGTGCGCCCTGTATCTTGCTTATAACTCTACGACTGACTCTCATATTTCATTTAATCATTAGAAATGCATTCCTAAAGCATTGTAAATAATAAAACAGAAAAAAAGAATTTGACCAAAATCGTGACCATGCCCCTTTAACATTGATACTTTTATTACCATTAACTATAAAGGAGCTACGTCCCTTTTTAAAATACAAGTAATGTGCATTTTTAATTTGCTTCTCTTAAAGCTGTGTAACTGAAATGTACATGATTCCATCGTTCTAATAGGGGCATAATTTGACAGAAAACTAGAGAAAAGACACTATACAATATTTTGGTAAATGTATTAAATTGAGAGTTATCGATCTTACGATGTCAAAGATTCTAATCTCTTTCTCTATCTTTTTTAAAGGTAATTGGCACTGTATGGCCATCGCCAATTGTACAGTTATGTATGTATTATACAAAAAAGGTGAAGAAGGCTGGCACAGAAAAGATAAATAAGTTCGGTTGCTCCTCTGAAAATATGAAATAATATGAATATTGGATAAGCCTTGAAATCTTATTAGTGAACCATTGGGTGTATAGGTTCATGAAGATAGCATCTTCTTATTTCTTACCTGTGAATCAAAAGGAAAATCATGTAGTTCTAATCGCTCAGCAAAGGTCCCGATCTGTCGAGATTTTTGGACCAAGTAGGCTTCTCCATTAATCGTCAAGACCTCGTACCAAGTTTTGGAGAATTTCTCTGACACCTTGTTTCTGATTTGTATCGCAGGGTTCCAGAAATTTCTGTGGTCCACTGGTTGGTTGTCCTTAAAATACATGTAGATTGGTTAAAATTAAATCTAAGTCAGCGATTCAATGTTTTAATACCCCCCTCCCCCCCACTCAGTAACAAAAAAAAATCGCTTTCTTTGTACCTTAAGATTGTCTAGTTTAGGTTCCCGCCATCTGGCCCTGAAATACACGTCCCCGTCAAACTGTTCCTTGAGAGTTTCCACATTATCCATTCGGATGAAGACCATCCGGACATATACCGTCTTCTATTGAACATAAAATTAATTAAAAACAAGTAAAAGAATTCAATTTTATTATTGGCAATCAATGATGGATCTGGAAATACTCTAAGCACAGTTGTAATTTAGGATTCACTTTCAGGCTATACAATGTACATACACAATACAGTCCTTTTGATCAGTAAAATTAACAAAATCAAGATTTCATTACTGGAAAACAATATGCACTGTAGAAAAAGAAACATGCATCAAAACGTACATAATATTTGGTTAAAGCGGCAAGATGTATACTAGTATTTTGTTTCAAACCACTTAAAAAAATGTTTAGTTTCTTTTAAGGATCCGTTATTTTCTAAGCACGCTCCCTCAGTATTCATAAAATGTTTTCATTTCAATAACTACATTCACAAAGTGCTGTTAAATGTTAATGTTGATATAAAAATAATTTTTATAATGAACATTTACTTTCGATATGTGCTCTCTTGTTTTCAATTCAAATACGAAAAGTAAACACATACAGCTGCCTCTAATATAAGACTTGCTTCAAAGGGATTTCGTACTTTAAAATATTGAGGTACATAAACAGAATAAAATGCATTTAATTGCAAACAGTAGATCAAATATTCTATATATGCTCAACGCCAGGGAATAATGGAACAAGTTTCGCAATTTTATTAGTCTGTTCAGATCTTATATTACGACCATTGATACAAGTTAAAATGACAATGACAGTGTACATGCAGAAAAATAAAGAGATCGTTTTATAAATCAAAATTCAGTTTACATAATATTTAACGTTAAAAATATATTACCTTTAATGAATTTGTGGCGTCCATTCTGGCAGTAGCAGACGACACTTTGGTGGCCACCCTTTCCTCCGAAAATTTACGAAGTTCACAATCAGTATGTTTCCGGATGGTTGGTTTTAAATGATAATTGATTTTAAACAATATCTAAACGAATACCATTTTGAAATCGACCATTTAAAATCTAACAGGCCTAACTTGCTTGAATTTTGTCTATACGATATGGACGAAACACTGGATTTACGATACGTTAGTTTATGCAAATCACTCTACAGAATTCAAATATAATACCTCTGGGTCCAGAATCTTATACTTCAGACGGTCAATATCTTAATCAAATTTCTGCAAATACTTTACACTTAAAATGAGTAAACTTCATCAACATGACTGGGAAACAATTCTAAATTGTATTTTGTTGAAATGCATGGCATGCTAAATCTGTAATCTGATGATCAAGTGCATGCAACTCAAGTCAAAGGCTGCTTCATGATACTAGGGCCACCTCAGTCAAAATTTGATCAGTTATAAAATCTGTGCTCATTTGTCGGCCGAAACTTCAAACATTTCCATGGAATCAGAAAGTCTTTGCGAGTATTGGTTTTTTTTTTTGTTAATGCATATTATTGCAATATTTACAGCAGTTTAATGTCAATGTTATATCACGGTAAATATTACATTTACTCTTTACGGGTTTCTTTCTATTTATACGTATTAATGAGAAAGAAAAAAGCAGAGACAAAGACAGACGCAGAAAAGGGAATCTTTATTCTAAAAGGAAAATATTTCATTTTTTAAAATTTATTTTATCAATATTTTGAATAACACAAACAAAAACTAATTTCTATGCATGTAAAAAAAAGTTTAAAAAAGAAAACAAAGGTAAAGAAGTGTTTAATATAAACAAAACTTATGTAAAATTGATAGCATACAGCAACAACAACAACAACAAAACCCCAATCTTTTAAAGCTAAATAATCGCAATTGTTCATCAAAATCTAGAAAACGTGGACGGTAGGGCCGCAATCCTCTCCCTCCGATTGACTCGGTTCTTACTTCGTTTCCAACTTTCTCCGAACAACTTTTCTGCCTTTTCCTGTACGACGAAAAACAAAACCGAAGTTAAAAAGGTTTACAATTGGACAAATGAAATACGGTAGAATGGATGATGACAGCTTTTTTCATTTGTGAAAAACATACCTGGTACATCTTTTCTTTTTGATGAACTTCTTTGACTTTAAAATATCTCTAGACAATAAAAAAGTGAAGAAAAAAATCAAATAAAATAAAGAAAACAATAAAAATGCTATTGTAAAAATACAATGGCCAATCAATTTGAATCAATGGAATTGAATAACTTACGGTTTTCAAAGAAATGACGTAGAAGAAGACGTGGAACAGGGCGTAGAACACGGCAAAGCCAATGAAGAAGTAGAGATCACAGTCCGCCTGGGTGCCATCATCAGAGATCAAGGTCACAATGGCGTGCCAGGCAGTAACCAGGTAGTTAAAGACCATGCAATAAAGGATGTACTTATCCTGAAACCAAAAGCGTTCTCACACATATAAATCTTTCAGTTTTGAAACTTTCCCTCCTTAATAATAAGTACCATTTTTTTTTTTAAACGCGTCTTTATAGATTGTTTTCTTACCAATCTTGTTAAATACGATATCTTTGGAAGTTGTTGATTGGTTACAAATCTAAATGTGACCCCTGTAAGGGTCAGGGTGAAGGCCAACTGAAGTCGATTCTGTGGAAGGTTTCTTTCGACAGCAAATGTGGCGAATGACAACGAACTAATGATGGTCTGAAAAATAAAAAAAAGGATTAGATACTTAGTACGCCTATTTTGGAAAAAAACCCCAAACCCAACAGGAAGAGAAAAATGCATCCTTTTTCAGTTGGAACTGATTCTTTTACTGCTCATAAGTCGTTAGTAAACATTTGAAACCAAACCCATGGTGTGGAAGAAACGAGATCTTAACCACAGTAAAATATCGTTTATAAGCAACGAAACAACAACTTATAAATTAATAAATCTATTAATCTCGGATATCGTACCATTATCAAGATGATGTTCCAGACGAAGAAACCAGCTCGTCTCATAGCCAAAGTTTTGAAGACAAGAAATGGATAGACTACGTTTTTGGACCCTGTAAACTCTTTTGACACTTTCCTAATTTCTGACTCTACAAACTCTCGCAGTTCCCATTCCTGGAAGGGAAAAATAGTATTGACAATCTATGCAACCATTTCGTTTTAAAAAAATGACAACATGCAGTTAAAATTTCGAAATACCTGTTCGTCAACAAAACAAGAAACGATGATGGAGCTCAAATGTTCGTCGTCTTCGATGATTTCCAGTTCTTCGACCGGATGTTCTGACGTCAGCACAATACTCAGGTCCTGAAATGTCATCAATTACTGCAATGATCAGAGGAAATCTACAGTATTTTTATCGATGTCACTAAAATCATATAGGTTTGTCCATTTATAAGTGATTTCTTAAAAGATATGTAATTTCTGTCTTTAATGTTTTAATTTTTGTGTCATTTTAAATTATGTAAATGAGTTTCTTTTTAGCAGGCAGCGGAACGTGATATTTTCACCACATTGCGCACAGGTACCTGAAGGTCAAACGGGAAGTCTTGTAACTCCAAGTTTTCTGTGAATGTTCCTTTAATTCTCCTCTTCTCTACGATAAACGCCTCCCCATTCTTACCGAACTCTAGTTTTTTCCACACATTGTCTTTAGATGTTGAGATCACGTTTTGAACAATAAGCTTTGGATGCCAGTATTTGGAAAAATCCATATTGTCGTTTTCCTGTAGTCAATAGCAAATTGCGAAAAAAAATTAAAATAAAGAAGATTTATTTATGTGTAAATAGAATAAAATCGTTCAAATGGGAGAGAAAATTATTTGACCTAAAACATACAATACTGAACTTTGATTTAACCGTTACACTTTTCCGGGGTATTTTAGGCATGAAAGTCTATTAAAAAGGCAAAAATATATCGATATATTGAATAAATATAAGAAGGGTCATTGACCTTCTTTTTGAAGTTTGTCTTAAAGGAAGTAGTATAACTACAAGGGAATGAAGTGTTTTTTCCGTGATGCTAGATTTTTTTTTTATTTCGGATACACGGATCTGTATCTTTTTTTTTTTTTTTGAAGGGTTGTGTAAATGCATCTCCTACTTTAAACCCAGCTGCAAGGAAATATTATAGGCAATATTTTAAGTACCAAAACTGATGATTGACAGACAGAAAGAGAGATATACCGGTGCCCAGACCAAATTTAATGAGGGATTAATAGCCAAACTTGTTTTTGGATTATATTTACCTCCTTTAGACGAAGAGCTTTGTACGAATTTATAGGAACATGTTTCAATTTTGATTCTAAAATATTTTGATTTTTTCTTTACTAATACATGTAAATAGTTAAAACGTTGTGGCTAAAAACCCTTTTTTTCATGATACCAAAGACGGCAATATTTATCCCCCTTTCCCAACTCTAGCGTGACGGCCGTCCAATAGAACACAACCTTTCCGTGGTCCAGCGATTTTTCCCGCCATCTGCTCTCTATGAACACGTCTGCTGCGAACTGTTCCTTCACCGTGTCAATGTCGCTCAACTTCAGAAACACAACTCGAGTCTGTACTGTATGCTGTCAATTTCAAGAAAAAATACCTCTTTCATTTATTTAAAGCAATATGAGCTGCAACTTTCATGCTGAATTTTTTTTTAACGAAAATGTTATTTTCTACTAAAATGACAAAAAATATCATGGTTTTTAAATTTCTGTTAGCCTTATTTTTTTGGGAATAGCCGTTAAGAAGCCTTAATTGAAGCAAACTTGAATTATTGTCGTCCTGTACAAAAATTGAACTGCTATATATTCCTTAGAAGAAAAATCTTTCTTTTGACAAAAATGAATGATTTTTTCATTTTTTTTTTCAGACTTAGCATACTAGCAGGTTTTTGCAGCAAAATAAAATAAAAAAAAAATACAGCTCATATTGCTTTAAATCAAAACTATCTTTGTATAATTTGTTTGAAATCATACATGAAAACACACGAAAATACCCCCCCCCCCCCCGAAAAAAAAAATCATCGAAATTTTAATTTCATAACTTACATATCAACATACGAACTTGAACAGCATAATATGTACGAAAAAAGAATGGGTAAAGAAAATACAAATCGGCATAAAATCAACCAGCTTATATACACATTCGAAATAGTATTAGTAAACTGATTTAATAATAGTATCATTGTGATAGCTTAAAAGCAAGTCATGAAATTCTAGCGATCGGGTGTACAAATTTTGAATACGACAGTTGTATCTGACAACTCTAAAATTTACTACAGTTTACACACAAAATACATTAAAATTTTACAATACGACACATTATAGAGATATTCATTCATGAGTGTAGTATACTTCTCCAAATGATATTAATAACAGCTGAACTCAACATAATACAGAATATAGTACCTGTACTTATTACAGGTATATTTAAATATTGAAGGTAAAGCACAAACCTTAGGAGTAATCTTTTTGTCTTGGTCTGTCATGGCCATTGGTAGCTTTTTATTAAGTTTTGACAAGAAGGTTTTTTTTAAGTCCTCATTGCTTTGAATATTTGATTGTACAGTCCTTGTATTCAAACATTTGTCTTTTAAATGGGCCCACTGGAGCGAATATCTTCCATGAGTGATGTCGAAACACCCCAATTTTAGTCAGTGTAGGCAAGCATTTAGAGTTTAAAGTTTCCCCCATTTGACGATTCCCGGTCTATATCTATGTACACAAGTATACATGTACATGCTTTTACAACTCATCTAAGTATACATGCATTTACAACTCTGCAGTGTCAAAGACAAAATTTACATTCTAAAATAATTGAAATAGCTTTTTAAAACGGGTCATGAATTTTGTTATCTGCAGTTGTTCAACGAAAGAGCGGATTCCAGTGTCACCGTCATGGCAAAAGTTACCCCCAAAATAAAAGCAAGCCACTAAGTTTTTTTTTTAACTAAAGATCAATTTTGTTGAATTACATGTATATAAAATTTTGGAAACATTTTCATGCTTGATTAATATTTAATTAGCATAAAGCTCTTCCATATCCATCACATAAATAAACATTGCAAACATTCCCCTTCAATGCCCCAGTGTAAGACAAACAAGAGGCCCATAGTCCACATAGCTCACCTGAGGTACACTAGGCATGATAAATTCAGCTTAATGTGGAATAACACATCATCACAAAATGGCTGACCTCTGATCAAAACGAAATTTCCTTTTATTAAAACAATTTTATCGACGGCAACATGCTACTTACTCCGTAGCCGAGTGGATAAAGTGTTGGCCTTGTGATCCGCACATCCCGAGTTTGAATCCCACTGGGTCTTTTGTTGTTACTTACTGAATTGTATTTTTTAGATATTTATTTTTTATCCCAAAACTGCAAAAACTTTGACATCTGTACAGTTGATGTATCATTATATCTTTCATAATCAAATAATTAACTGTTAATTTGAGTGACTTGAGCTTTCAGCTCAGGTGAGCACAAAAGAAGGTAACACAATTAAAAGTGTAAATTTTAATTATTTATTGTTACACTGTATATAATAAAACAACAATTCTTATATCCATTCTTGGTACAAATTACTTAATACCAGAATGTCTTCCTGTACTGCCGATCCTCTTTAATGCCCATCTGATCCATGATATCTTGTTCAAATGATTTTAATTTGGGAACAAATGTCACTCTGTTCACTTCATTCTTGTCCGTATCTTTATTTTTGCTTGCTGAAAAAGGAAATTTATAACTCAGTTTAAACACCAGAATATCTTCCATAAATAACAGATTTCCTCATATCTTATTGGCAGCAGTCCAGCGGGGCAACAACTGATAACACAACAGCTAAAAGAAAAAAACCCAGTTTAATATAAAATTTAGAAAAGATACTGGAAAATATGCTTCTAACTAATATAAGAGACCACTCTTTCTAAAGAATACATTTCATATGTATTTCTACTGAATTTTAATCATGGCATGGCCCTATCTATCAATTCTGCCATTGACTGGGAAACATTTAATTATTGTCAAAAGAGGATAAAGGTAGGTTAGGTTTGTTACATAATATTATAATATACTATAGTGTTAAACAGCTCAAAAATAGAAAACAAAACAGAAAATATAACAGCTTTTTTTTTCTTTTCTCACAAAGTACTCAAGTACTGATACTTCAAGCTAGCATGGAATTTGTACTCTAGTAACCATTTATTCATTGACAAGCAAATACTAAACACTTGACCAATAGTCTACCTTGCCTGGTACTGGTGTTATACACATGTGTACCGTAGTTCAGTTATTACACATTAACTGCTTACCAACATATGAGTTTATTGCAATCTCATCCCCTTCAGTTTTCTGTTCTTCGTTTATAGGTATGGGAATTATACGACCGGTGTGTTTGGAGACTCGAACTCTAGATCCATCCTCCAAGTACCGCCATATGATATCTGTCGCTCTCCTGTCAAAATGAAAACAAGGTTCTTTACTTAGTAGTTCTCTTATTATCTTACAGCATTAACAAAAAACTTAAAACAGATGGATCAAGTTAGATAGAGTCAGATGACATCATCAAAACAAAAAATAAATTTTAAGAAAATAAATTTTAAGACAAATGTGGTAGAATACGGTATATATCTTCAATACTATAATATTGATTTTCTACTTTAATGATTCTGCATGATATCAGTGAAAATTTGATATCAGGCCAAATCTGATAACAAGTCATATCTGATATGTGATATCTATAGAAATCAGGTCATATCTGATATCAGGTCAAACTCTTACTTGTCAGCAGGATCTACTAGTTTGACTTCATCAGGAATTTTCAGAGGAACTTGTCTGCTTATAGCTTGCTCTCCATCACTTGTTTTTATCATTTCATATGTCTACATAATAAGGAACCAAAAATAGGAAAACAACTGCAATACATAAATTACCCATAAGAGGGTTACTGTATATGACAGATTGACATATATTTTTTTTGTTTATCCAAGTAATCTGACAATCTAAATTACTGTATGATTCCCAATATGCTTGAGAAAATCTGCATGAGTTGACATAAAATATGACAGCCAGGTGGCATCAACTCTCAATAATTTATTTCTTAGTATTGTTTTAAAATTTCAATAAAATACTCATATTTCTACATCCCCATATTTTTCAACAGATTTTTAGAAAGTCTATAATAAGATTTAAGCTAA
Organism: Magallana ariakensis; assembly: GCA_020458035.1. Classification (NCBI taxonomy): domain Eukaryota; kingdom Metazoa; phylum Mollusca; class Bivalvia; order Ostreida; family Ostreidae; genus Magallana; species Magallana ariakensis. The sequence goes on from CM035815.1 coordinate 30,592,408, forward strand.
TTCATCTGAAAATCGTGAAAAACCAAACACGTATGAGCATCATCAGACACATACCACATTCAGGTTCTCCACTACTACTTCATTGGCATCTCGATATACCACAGCTACTGTACCAATTTTCCCCTTGTCTTTTCCAACCATACACATAACCTGTGAAGGACAAAAAAAGTTTTAATATACATCATGCATGTGTTGCTGCTGGTGGTTGGAAGGAAGGGGGTGTGGTGTGGTGCTAAAATTGTGTATGATTCAATTATACCTTGATTTTCTGTTAGAAAATCAATTATCAATCAAACTTTTTTTTACATGCACACAGCAAGTAATTGTTGTTGATGCAGATGTGCATTCTCTTCTTTTCTCTTAACTATGATGTAAATTTTAGCGTCATGCAGTTTTTAGATTCAATCTAAAAATAAGAACTGTTGAAAACTGCACATCTCGCATCTATTCTGAAGTGCTTATTTATGTTTCTTTTAAAGTACAATGATATGCTTGAATACCTGGTCTTTTTCAAAGATGTAGGGTTCATAATATGGTACAATCAATTTCTGTGGTCGGCTCCTTCCAAAGTATAAGCTATTTATTCTCAGCTCCAAAGGATTTGTTGGTCCATACTTAGTAAAGAACCAATCCTTCTCCCAATCCTTCCATCCTTTCAGAAGTCTGTATTTAGGTTGTCCGATGGACCGCCTTACGAGACGATGCACGAACCTGTCCCAGTAGTCTGTTCGTCTTAGTAGACTTAAAGTTAGTCTCATTTTTCTTGTACACGTAATGGAAAAATATCTGATAGAAAAAGAAAAGAAAGACACTACACTATTATGTCTATAGCCCAACAGAGAAACTGCATAAGTCTCATTTTTCTTGTACACGTAATGGAAAAAATATCTGATAGAAAAGAAAGACACTACACTATTACCGTATGTCACAGGCCTGTGTATTATGTCTATAGCCTAACAGAGAAACTGCATCATTCTGCATTTGAGTTACTGTAATTTCCTTATTTTATGTGAGTATACATGTACTTGTTCTGTGATTCTATTATTAGATTTAATTGGGAGAATATAAAATGGCAAACACCAGATTTTATCATATAATTTTAATAAAGAGTTGAAATTAAAGAATAAAAAAAAAACAATAGTGGGATTTTCAAATTTGCAAGGGTTACACTTTGCAATTTAAAGCAAATTTATATTCCTCATATGAATCTGAAGCAATACTTTGGTTCTAAAGAAAATTCTCAAACACCAGATACAAAGGTAATTTAGAAAAGGGTTTTTGGAGATTCATCCTTGTTTGTACTCAATATACTGTATATATTACATACACCCTGAGGCCCAATGCTTGAAAAAAGTACTGAATAAATGAAATTAATCTCTGAATATATTCAACTGAATAATTTCTTTCTATTTCACTAGAAATTCAAGTGTGTTGATACAAATAATTACAAAACTTAAACACAATCCAACCAATTTTTCTGCATCTGAATATACATATTTAATTATATTGTTAAAAAAAAACTTCATTTAGGCCACACCATTTTGATTTCTTGGTCTTCGGATTCTAAGCAAAAAAATATTGGGGCGAGCGGGCGATTTACTAATTTTAAAATTAAAAAACTGAAATTTGAAAATTTTGGGGCGACATAAAAAAAATAGAGGCGAGCGATTACATTTTATTTTAAAATGTCATTTTTCCATTGCAATACATGTAAAAAAAAAAGTAGAAAAATTGGTGACCGTATTCGCATTATTGTATCAGACCCCTCCTGATCGCTAATTCTATCCACACATGCTGGCATTATTTACTTGTAAAACTTGCTTACAATCTACCGGGAAATGTTTGGTATGATCAATGTTAAAAAGGGCAATCATGACTAATAAAAAAAATAAAATAACCAAAAATGGAGCGGGAAACGGAACTCAAATTTCCAGGTGCGGGATTTATTTGTTAATATTATTTTTTGGAAAGCCCTTAGTCACGTGCGCGCGGATCCGGTGACCAAGAAATCAAATTGGTGTGGCCTTAGATATATCATTTAGTATTGTGTAGATTAAATTTTAAGTGTCAACAATAATCATATACCTAAAATATTTAAGGTACATTATTAAATTGTGTCTTAATTAATTTATTCATACTATTTAGTTTGCCAATGCATGAATTATTTTGAGAATGATTGCAACTTAGCTTTATATTACACTATGGGCTGCTTATAGTCTCATGTTTGACTAAAATATTTTTGTACAGTATATAATATTTTAGTAGAAGAATTGACTGTTTCTTCGCAACATACTGATTCGTAAAAAAGATAACAAAAGACTACTGGCGTTCGATCAATTCTCGCCAAGTACCATTTCTCGCCAGTTCAGTGTTACATCATTTTTTGTATATAATTTTCTATTAATTATGTAACAATACACAGGTGAGATATGGTCATTGGCAAGAGTTGGTTGTATGCAGTACAATTTAGTGTTTTATGCCCCAAAAACCAAAGTTATTTTAAAATAGAGCTTTAGAAATTTGCTGAAGATAGATTAAATCATTGACAGAGTACATGTTTATATAGATAAATTATCTTTAAATTAATTTTCTTCCAGCTATTTTTTAAACAGGAAATGCTTCACACTTCCTCTAACATTATTTTTCACTAGAATATGCAAAACAGTAAAATATGTAAACAAAAACCTTGCACTTTATTCTTTCCACTGTTGAATATTTCGAACCTTTTCTAATGCTTTTAAGAAAAGTCGAGAAACAGCAAATTTTAGTGATGTCATAGATTGGAAGCACAAAGAATAAATGATGTTGTCAAGCTTATAGTTTGTTTGGTTAATATTTTTCATTAAAATATATGTATCATCATGATCATGATGATGGTTTTAAAATTTGTGAATAAAAAGGGGTGGGGGAGGGGGAGAGAGAGAAATAAGACCTAACAAACATACTTTTCATTTTCTTAAGAATATCAGTACCTCTGTATTACCCTTTCCCCTTTCTCATAGCCTTAATGAGGAGATAGCTAGTGTATCATTCATATAAATGGTGCACTCGCCCCAACAGTTGCACCGTAAAACATATTATATATCCTTGTGTGCCCATATTTCGACAGTCTTAGTCTATAGGTCTTCTTTACAAATGAAATGAGCAAAAATTTTGAAATCTAAGATGTATATTATAAATATCAATCATAGCTTGTTTTGTAAAAATAAGCTGATTAACCTTTTTGTATTTCGTAACTTCCATTCAGAGAGTATAAATTCATCAACAAAATAACAGATGCCGCCATTACTAGGTCCTAAATTTGACGATTTAACTATATTGCCTTGTCAGATAAATTTATCTTCACAACATTACTTGTTTTTTATTAATGAATCTTCAGTCTTTACAGATGATACATCATAGAGGTCGTCCAAGCGTATTTTGTAGTACGATGATTTAAATTCAGAGTAAAGGTGGGTTAACAAAATTTACTCTTTTTTGTTAGGAAAACTTCAAAAAATAATTTCTTACTTGTTTGAAGTGCATTTTAATGAAAACTTAGACAGCTGATTGTTAGTCTACCCAGAGACAAAAATAACTTGTTATATAAATGTTATTGGTAACGGGACGTTTCGCTCCTATGGACGTTTCGCGCTGAGACGTTTCGCTCCTGAAGACCTTTCGCGCTGAGACGTTTCGCACCTATATTATTTATTATATATTATTATTATATATATTGCGATGTTTAAAAAATAATAATATTTAGATAAATATTTATAAATAAATATATATTAATAAATATATATGCGTGTAATTAATATTGACTTTATTGAAAACATATGATCGTGTTTATTGTGGCACATTCACTGATAACTTTAATATTGTATAAAACGATTATCCACGTGAAGATATATAATTATGTTTATTTAGCAATCATTATTAAGTTCTGAATCGGTCTCCTAATAAAAGTGTGATAATTAATTTGGAGGCGCTCCATGACAAGCTAAAGAGGAGAAATTAATTATGAGACGGGTGTTAATTATGAGAACTAGCGGTTACATATACATATGCGACAGGATGAAATACATCGTAATTCATCATATAAAAATTTATAACGATATATATAATATGCAACTTGAAAACAATGACAATTAAAAAATATAACGTTAATTTTGCTTACTTTTAGTGTCGTTTTATCCAGGTTTTATATATAAATCGTCATTGGAAAACAATTTTTTTTTCATTTATACACAATGTTTTAATTTAAGTAAATAGAATGAGTAAATATTAATATGAAATACGTCGCAATTCATCATATAAAAATTTTAGAACGATATATATAATGCGATGTTTTAAGATAAATATTTATACAAAATATTTAAAATTGACTGCATTAAAAAACCTTTTTTTTAAAATTGTCTTTGAAAAAAATCTGCATTTATATAATGTATTAAATCATTATCCGCGTGCATATATAATTATGATTATTAAGCAATCATAGTTAAATGTCTAATCAGCTTTCCCCCTTTTTATAACTAATTTGGAGGCCCTCCATGTCCAGCTAGAAGTTAATGGAGTTAATTAGTTTACTGCATAATTACCACTTAATTAATAGGCGCGAAACATCTCGGGGCGAAACATCTCGGTGCGAAAGGTCTTTCGGGGCGAACCGTCCCGCATTCATGTTATTTATGTCTCTGGTCTACCATAGTATCATATGCATAAAAAGTGTCCATGTTCCTGCAAGAGCGAACGAGATGTAAACAAAAAACGAACACTGTTGAAATTTGGCCCCTATTGATTTTAGGACCTTCGACCATACATAGATATCCAATTATTTGGTTGTCGACCTCGTGTGAAAATGGAGGAAATTCTGACTGAAAGTACTATATTATATATATTGCATTCACAAGGCCTAATTAATTCTTAGAAAGAAAATAAGGTAAAATGTCATTTAAGTTACAATACTTCTTACCAATCAATACTTGTCAATCAGTGCAATCATGATCATAACTCACATCAAATTTGCGAGAAAGAACACATGCAGGAAACACATAAAGCAGACTAAATTTAAAAGGAAAATTGTTTATATTCCGGATAATCAGCGTTTTACAAGAGAACTTCCGACTTACGACAAATTTAATGAATGTTAATTAATTAAAAACCAATCATTTTTTTTATTCTTATGATTGTAAAATATAATTATGGAAATGGAAGTAGTTCGAAATAAATGATTTTATTTGTTTTTTTAAAATACATGTAATTCCACGAGACTGTTAAAAAAATACAACGACTTTGTCGTATGTTCTTTTGTAAAACGGTGTTAATCACGTAAGTCCATCACGTTTAAAAAGAATCAGATAAATCAATTGTTTCACTGACTCTGGTAATATAATTGAGCAAAGTTAGAAGAATATACAAACTATTTCGGAGTAATAATTTGAGATTAAAGATTCTAATTTCTACATAGGCGCTCCTCATCTAAATCAGAGTATAAAAAAAAAACTTCATATACTATAAAACTATAGCATAGAATTGCATTTTTAAATACGCGGCTATGTCCGATTAATTTCACATCGATGAACAGAACAGAACAGAACAGATCATTTATTTCTAATTCAGAGTCCAGAACAGACAAGTACATATTATCCTCATCTAAATCAGATTATAAAAAAAAAAATTCATCCATATCATACTGGTACTGTACCAGTTATCGGCTAAGACCAGTTATCGGCTAAACTGAGAGTTCGGGTTTATAGCACGCGACTATCTGAGATTTTTAAACTTAGTCATCTGTTTTGAATAAAGAAAAGTAAGTTTGCTTTAAAACTTTCTTGAATATGTTTTAAACATGAGCTTAATTAAACGATCATTGTTTACCGCTGATTTACATCCTTGCACTTTCAGCAGTGGGGGAAGTGACGTAATATGTTAAAAATAGAATATAACCCCTTTGTGATACATTATTGTCTCCCTTCTTTGATTTGACATATAATATCACTACATATAACATGTAGAAACAAAAGGAATTCACTAAATTCTGAGTGATTCATAGCGCAGTTGAACGCCTGATTGCACAATATTACGCATTATTATGCATTGAATAGTCTACGATTTTGTGTATTACCGTATGATAACAAACGAATAATTTTATGAGATTTGTTTATGCATCATAACCCCTACGAACTTTAGTCTGACCCCAAAAGGGGCATAATTCAAATTACATTTTGCAGAGTATCAAATCAACATGTACAGGGATATTTATATGTTATTATCGGGAAGCCGATAACTGGTACAGTTAATCGTAAAAACTCGGTAAATTCGGGGCATGCTAAAAAGCACAAAAACAACATGTTTTTAATACTTAATAATGATAAAATCTACCAGATGGATAAACAAGGAAATCACCATTTAAAGTATGTCAAGTTTTATCCAAAAATATCAAGAAATAAGGAAATATGAAAAGAAAACGTTAAATTTTAGCCGATAACTGGTACAGTGCCAGTATGTATTATATTATGCATGTAAAAACTGCTTGGCGCAAGTGAAAGATCAATACAATCTTAGTATATTTTACGTGAAAATGAGAGAGAAAATAAGTACCAATGTGAATCTTGCTGGGGAAACTTACCAACTGATCTGATTTTGTGTAATTCGAGCTTAAAAAGCAAAAATGTGCCTAATTTCGATGGTGGTGCGAAATGTTTTAACAATTTTTCAAATAAACGAAATATTTAAATGAACCCCCAGCAAAAACTCCAAAATACATTACTTATCAAAGGATTTTTCATTAAAGATATGTTTGATTTAATGTCATTAATCACTTGCGTCGATGCAATTTATGTAGGCTTGATCATTTGACGTGTAAGGATACGCCCGTCACGTGCTCCAGTTGCATGTATAAAATGCATCAAATATAGTGTGGTATATCACTGTTAATTCATGTAACATGTGTAATAAAAGTTTAAAGAAATTCGCTCGGATAAAGTATTTTTTCGAAAATGAAAATAGTATCGTTTTCGAAATAAATTTAGCTTCGGACAGCCTTAATTAACATAGCCGCGTATGTGTATTAAGATGAAGAGCGCCTATGATTTTCTATTTAACGAAAGACATGCATTTTTTTGTGGTGGAATTTGTTCAATTAACAATTCATTATATAACGCTTTTCACTTAGACTTACTTACATAGACTGATCAATGAGAGAGAGAGAGAGAGAGAGAGAGAGAGAGAGAGAGAGAGAGAGAGAGCAATCATGTATAATAATCGAATAATTAACATGATATACATGTATATAGGTAGATAAAAAAATTGCCTTGAGACAGGTGATTTCTGGTAGCGACTTCCGTGTTTAACGTAACATATACGCACTGATTGATACAGGTACATTTGTAAACATGTACATGCAATTGACCTTCTTTACCAATAGGGGGAGGGTGTATCCTGAATAAGAATTGCGTTTACGTTCACAGTACTGAAAACGATTAATTGTATCTAAATTTGAATTATATTTTGTCCGCATGTCCGATTTAATGATTCGTATGTAACCACTAGCGTGCGTTTACGTGTAATCTTCAATTGAATTTTTAAGAAGACCGAAAGAATAATATGTTGAAGAACTCAAAATGGAGAAATTTACAGCTTTTCTTCGATCTTAAAATTGTCTTTGTTTTTCGGAGATATTTTCAGAAGTTGTTTTTATATATGAAGAGGAAACTACACTTGAAACTGCTTCTTGTGGTTGCCATTGTTTATCTTTCCATGCGTGCGTTCAATCTATTCCATGGAGACAAACGTTCTACAGTGTTACAAAACGATGTAATCAATGTTACATCGAATCAAAGTGCATCCAAGAAAATTAAACGGGAAATATTTAGTGCGTTTACGGTGCTCAGCCATATGAGACCTAATTTTACTATTTCTCTCGATCCTGTGAACAAGTGGATAAAAACAAAGAACACACAGTGCAATGGGAATTTTGTGGGATATAACAACTTGTTTGCTCATTTAAAACACGTTCATATAAATCCGCATCTCTCAGTTGGTAGGAAAGGGGGAGAATCTATCGGAAAGGTCATAGGTCAACCCGAGAAAAGCGAGTACATGACCTTGAAAAAAGGTTATTTCAAAATGAGGTGTGATGACCAGCAATTACTCTATCATTTCAAAGCCAGAGACCATCTGAAGCTCTGGTTATCCGCTGTTAAAACAACAAACAGTTACCATCAATCAATGTCGGTCAACCATAATTTCACAATAGCTGTGACTAGATACGAGTATGTCAACTTGTATCATACCATGACCGACTGGTTTAACGCCTTTCTAATGCTGGTGGTATTTAGAAGAAATCCTGATACTTCGTCCGTTCTGTTGATTGACAGTCATCCAGCAGGCGACCTTGACGGTGTTTGGAACACTCTCTTTGGTCACGTGACACGAGCCGGTCACTTGACAGGTACTATTGCATACGATGACCTGATCTGGGGCATAACCGGATATAACAGTCCAATAAACCTGCATTCGTTGCCTCATGTTCCGTATCTGGAAGAATTTCGAGAATTTTTCCTTACGAGATTTAAGGTTCAAGACAAAAGGAAACTAAATTGTGAAAACCTGTCAATTTTATTTATCTGGCGTAAAGATTATGTATCACATCCAAGGAATCCTGGAGGGAAAATCAAGCGAAAGATAAGAAACGAAATGGAGCTGCAAAGAGCAGTGCAACAAGCATTCCCAAGTCATAGTGTCAAAGGATTACAAATTGACCAGCTTTCTATGAAAAAACAGTTAGACCATATAGTCAACACCGATATTCTTATAGGGATGCACGGCGCTGGTCTTTCTTTCACCCTCCTTCTTCCGAAACATGCCTCGCTGATAGAACTCTTTCCTCGGTACCAGTCTACAAAAAACCACCACTTCCAGGCCATGGCCAAGTGGAGAGGCTTGCAATACCTAAGGTGGCAAAATCGAGACCACCAAAACGAATTTCCTGACTATTATACATATGTTCCTATTGACGTGGTCGTAGATAGAGTTAACCAGACCGTGAATCAGAAATGTGAACGATGGATGCGATCATAACTTTTGTGATAGATACAAGTACCTCATCTGAAAAATATTGCTTTTTGTTATTTATTTTTCCAAACATATAATTTGACACATGTAATCTGACTGTTTTAACAAGCTGTCATGTTAAAAGTTTTGAATTTACTGGGTGGGTGTAAATACAAAATTTACAACATGACGACTATATTTTGTATTTACACCCACCCAGTAAATTCAAAATTTACAACATGACAAAGCTGCGAAAACAGGTACAAAGCGAAAAGAAAAAATACCAAATGTTTCATTTGAATAGTTTACCTCACTGATCACAAAATATGAAAATTATAACAAAAATGATCGCTACAAATCACTTTGCTATATTTATTTCTAATAGTGTATGTCAAAATTTTATAGTACTGAACGCATCAAAGGCAGAATTTTTCAGGAATATATGGCATTCATTTACTGTTTGGCTTACTAGTATTAGTTATTTACAGCTGTAGCAAAAAAGATTCGTTATTGTAAAACTCCGAGTACAAAAAAGCCATAGCTTGCAGTTGCTTTGTAAAATGTGTGATGCATATTGATAAAATAATTTTACATGGAAAAACATACAAATAAACATAACAAAATACTTAGAAAACTAAGTAAATACATGTATTTTTAATTGAGGTACACAATCAGTACTCATAAAGTATCTATACAAATTATTAGTATTTTATTAGTATTAGCATGAAAACACATCCAAAGAATTTGCACCAGTTGTTACAAAACATCAGCGAAATATTTTTTTCTATTCTTGTTTCTATTCTTGTTGTTGTCAAACGGTCAATTTTCTATTTTGAATTAAATACTTAAGGTGGTTTAAACTCAGCGCGTTCATTTATTCTTATAATGTAATATATTTAAAACCATGTTTATACTAATAGATGTCGTATGCAAAGAAAGAAGAAACGGAATGTACATATAGTATCAGAATACTCTTGAAAAAATATTTCAAAATAGCACTATAAAAGGTGTTATTTAAAAACAAAAAATGTTAAAAACTTTTTAAATGGCAAGGAAAACCCCTACCGCAAAACTGTACGAAAATTCAAAAACAAAACAATGAATTAAAAACATGACATCGTGTGTATTCAATGAACTTGCACAAAAGAACTCATTTCTATATATGATCATCATACACGGTCTCTCCACGATAGCCTCCAAAAATATTGGTAACTGTCGTTAAAATCCAATTCTACATCTTGCCACCGCACACTTTAAATAAGAATTTTTTTTATAACTTACCTTATGAATCAATGATACCAATTTTGATAGAAAATTTGGCAAATAAAAAAAAACCCCAACAACAATAAATTATCAACTATAAACAATGTAAAAAAAAAAAGGAAAATTATACACAAAAATATGAAATTAACAAAAAAAAAAAACCCCGAGAGTTTACGGCAGAAATTGTGATGAAGACGACAAAGATGATGTTGACGAAAGAGCCTAATCTCAACAAGTCAAAAAACAACAATACTTGCAAAAAGGAAATAATCAACAAATCAAAAACGACCTACTGTGTCTTAGTACAATACATATCTACATATACGTATACATATACATGTGTATATACTTGCAGCAAAATGAAGTTACAAGTAGTTCTTTGTTTTATTTCAGACAAACATGTGCAACTTCTTATTATACCGTATTTGCTACATCATAATTATTAACAACTGGTTGTCATGCAAACTAATATTCAAATGATGTTACATGACAATTTAAACAGTTGTGAACAGTGGCAAAAATGATATTACTAATTTCTAAGGATATATCTTTATTGCCCTATGATCTATGCAAAGTCTAAACAGTTGTAAATTAAAGAATACCGGTATTGCCTTAAGCGTTAACGTTTGTGGTTCTTAAAGATGTTGTATATTTCCTTGATCTCAGCCAGGGTCTCCGGTTCCAAGATCACTTATCGTTTTTTCACGTATTTTACGTTCTTTTGTTGGGTTATTTCACTGTATTCGCCATCTGCCGGGTTTTCACCTAAAAATAAAACATTTCAATGTGCAATTTCTGGAAGGAATGTGACAAGGAAAAACAAATGGTAGATTTAAAATGAAATTAAGCGGGCCGGATTTTCGTGACAATTTCTTGACTGTAAAAATCTCAAGAGCTCTGTAAAAATTTTGGAAAACCCAGAAATATATTGATCTTTTCCTCCCGAAATAATAGTTTATAATTATATATTTTATACAATTAGTTAAAAAAATTAAGGTGATCTGATGGTAATTTGTTGACCATACATCCTTCTTATGCAACGGCGTCGGAACCGGGGGGGGGGGGGGGGCTTTTTTTTTGCAAAGTCATACATTTTTAAATTTATTTTTTGCTTGTCAAATTTGATAAGTCTAGTCCCCCCCCCCCAACTTTCAATTTTGATGACGCCACTGCTATGTCAAGAGATACATCTGTATTGACAATATTTTTATCGAAAAAAAATAAAAATATACCGTTTTAATGTACTGTCTGATAAAAAAAAAATCTGAACAAAAATTGGTCGAAGAATTTTTTTTTGTTTGGTCTAATATTTATTGAACAACTATACAAACGAAGCATACTATAGGACCGGTATATAAATATGAAAAATAACAAACCTTGGTTGCGTTGTTCTTTTAGTTTCAGGATACTAATATCATCCACTCTCGCATATTCACCCCCTTCCAAGCTACTTTTTAATTAAAAAAGAAAGAAAGAAAGATACACTCAAGAATACAAATATCTTAAAAGAAAAATACACGTACATACAAAAAACACAGCTTAGAGTCTTAAATGCATGATATACATGAGTGCTAATTTAAGCTTTAAAGATTTATGGTTAAGATTTGCTGCCATAAAACAATTACATAGAAAGGAATGTACGTCCAAACATAATTCAATATTCGAGACTACATTACACCCCAACAAAATTTCTTATGAACATATATATTCTCCCTTTGCTATAAAAATATAAATTATTTAGAAATAATTTTTAAAGTAAAAACTGATAGGTACATAGGTATATAAAATATTTCAATTATAAATTGAGTTGAAAAATGAATGCAAAAGTTTAACCATGCAGACAAAATATGCAGAATTATAAAACACTTTGATTTGGATTAAAAATATCTGGAAAAGTTATTCAAAAAGATTTGAAATTTAAGACTTTTTAACTTAAAGTGGTTAAATAATGTAATGTTTATAAGATAACACGGGTTATTTCCAAACCAATGGGAAATAGAACATGTAACATTAGTTGTAAAGATACTCACTTTGCTGAACAGCTCGCTATATATATGATAAAAAAATATACCAATATATTTTAAAGTCCTTTTACAAGGTTCATTCACTTATATGTAAATATTAACATGTACATTTAGAAAATGATACTGAAAAGATAAAATATCAATGCTATTTATTCTTGACAATTAAATACGTTTAACACAATTCACGGGAGGGGAGTTTCAGGAAAGCAATCCTGTCTATTTATGGATTTAAACTTATCGCTTCCTCAAATAACTATTTATTTTCATCTTTTCCCACCTATTTTTTGCCTATAAAGAACTTGTTTCAGGGGTCATAGTTCGACAAACTTATTTTGAAATTTTTAGGATCTATCAGAATGCCTAGCGTTTTTTTTTTTTTTTTTTTTTTTTAAGATATACACGTTTGAAATACTCTGACGCTTCATTCAAACACACTTCAAAGGTGGCAGACAACAGACAATTTAATCAAATTTGCTCACTTTAACGTTAGTTAATTGAACTTTTGGACAAATGGGGGAAATTTCATAAAGTACTGGAACTTAAAAATTAAACAATATACTAACGCGATTCTGGCAGGAGTGACGTCATACACTGTGGTGTGAGGTAAGTATTAAACGAACGAGTATCACTGAAAAACAAAGATTTGTGTTTATTTCAGATATGCTTTTATTTGTGAAAAACAAGTTTTAAAAACAAAAGGACATTTTTTTTGAGAATGGCTTAAAGAGAAAGGCAAGAACTATGGTAAACTAGACCAGACAAAAAATACTTGAATCATCAAGGGAGGTTGACATCTCAGTACCTTTCATGATATCCACTGCTGACCTGAGCTAAAATTAATTGACATCAGTTTATACAAAATAGTTTATCAATCCCTTCCCCCAATAAATAAAGCAACACACGACAGAACATATTAAAAAGAGGCATAGGAATCATACCGTAAGATATTCTTTGCACTGGGAAGTCGTCTCTTCCCAAAAGAGGCGCCTGTCTGTAAGTATATCAAATAGAACCATTTTAACAAGGCCTTGGGCTTTCAGTAGGACGTAACTATTTCTTGTGTCAAAACAAGTTAAAAATGACGCTGGTTGCAAGCGAAATATACACCGATTGCGTAGTCTTAGCTCAAAAGCCTGCCAAATCTTGTTGATTTCAAAGAGCCATGACTGAGTGGTCAGCGATGAAATAGACAGGCCTACGTCACATTGCTGTTTGACACAACTAACCAAAGTCCAAACTCTTGTTAAAATGGTTCTAAGAAAAAGAGTGATTTAAGAACCGCGAAAGACATTGCTACGTCATTACAAATTACAAATGTCTTCTAAAATAAGACAAATTTATTCAAGTAAAGGTTTTTTTTAAAGTTAGTATCCAAACTGAGATGCAGATTCGAGGGGCATACATGTACGAAGAAAAACTGGGACAAATAACGATTTTTGAAAAAAAAAATTTCAATATAAATGACATGGAAAAGTAGAGAAATGGCAACTCACCTTATGTGTATTTTCAAAGCTATTAAAAAAAAAGAAAAAGAAAGAAGTGTTTTATGTTTTTTGTGATAAAAGAAATAATTAAATTTTAAGATTTTCCACATTATAAAACAAATGGAAAAATAACTGCTGAATGTTGCTGGTGTCGGTCGATGAAATGAATTAGAGACACAACGTAAGCTTGGAAATTAACTTACATCGTTTTTGTCGATACCTGAGAACCAGTACAAGCACAACAATTCCTACAATAGCCACGCCGACGATCAGGAGAATTAAACCAACGTCAATTCCCGACTTGGACTTCTGATTTTCTGAAACTGACAATGACATATAAATACATAATTGATGTAGTTTTTTTATTGTGAACAAAGGTTGTACTGTACGCAGTGTATAAATTATTTTATGATATTATCACTCTCTCGCTTCTCACATACTAACTTTTTCATCCCATATTGTAATAAAAATTGATGTAGTTGGTAGTGTGCATATATCGCTGAAAACGATGAATACTGTTTTTATTCTACAATTTTTAAGATATACATTGAGATCAGAGTGATACAAACTGTGAGCTTACCCGCCAATGCTTTTGGAGAGTCCTGTGCCATTTTGATTTTGAACGTAGAAGAACAATTTTTGCCTAGACCATTTTCTGTGCATAATTGAATGATATTTGATTTCGAAGAAAGGTTGGTCAAATAGTATGAATAAAATTCGGAATTTGTTCCCGGATATTTAAACAGTTTTTCTTCTCCAAAACTGTTTTTTACATGGACAATGTAATGTTTATCCAAATCCGGAACTGAAGCCTCCCATTCAAGTTCAGCTGATGTTTCATACTCCTTGAAATATATGTGGTATGGTTTACTCGGAAAATCTGCAAATGAATTGATTCAAAATTTAGTAGAAAGCATTGTTTACATAAATGTTGCATACAAGACTATGTCCTCATTTGGCTTACCCTGTCCTTCAACGAAGAAGGTGTGATTCGATGCCCCTAACGCGTTTTCTGCGATCATTTCATACGTTGTGTTGAACCAATCTTTTATTGTTCCAAAGTCCATGTCAGCGGTATAACCATTCACATACACCAATGTATTGTACACGTCTATTGGTAACAAGGCGGGTTTCAATGATACGTTGAACGAGGGACTGGTTTGACCATCCTTAGGTTTAATCTGTAAAGTTATTTCCGGGTCTCCAACACATCGGAAAATTATATGGAATGCTTTTCCAATTTCTCCATAGTGATACGTTTTCATCTGAATGAGTTTTGGAATACCTACATATGAAAAATAATTTTAATTTAGACGAAAGGTTAATCATGAAATATGTAAATTTGCAAACTTAATACCATTAGTTGTGCCCCGATGTCAATATTTAAAGATTTGAAAAATTAAAACATAGATGAATATATTTACCATTTGAAATTCAATATGCTCTTATACGACAGATGTATACTTGTTATTAAAAATATTCGTTCATATTTCATTTTAGCCAATTAAAAGAAAAAGATCAAGTGACATGAGCATCTGCAAATAACCTATTTTGGTTGGGTTAAAGATTGGTCTTACTTTGTACAATCAAATCGATCGTAGCAGTCTTTTCAACATTCCCTTCCCAATCGGTTATCCCATTCCCAACATTACAAACGTAACTTCCAGCATCAATCATTGAAATCTAAAAGGAGTTAATGAAAATAAAATAAATAAAACTAGATAAAAAAAAACCAACAGCTTGCTACAGATTTAAAAATAAGAATTTAGACAAGAATACAAAAAATATAAAACAGGAAAACACTTATTACCGATGGCAAAGATAATGTGAACGTTGAGCTGGCAGGGTCGAAGCGAGAGATACCGATATTTGAGGTCAGGTTTCTGATAGTACGATTTCCTACCCAATGTTGCCAGTACATGGCACTAAAGTTCGAGGGAAATCCATGATCCAGTATTGTACAAGTAAAGTTAACTAGGGTCGATCCTTCGTTGACCTCTACCATCTTGCTGTCCGGAATCAGAGTTGGGGGATCTTGTTTTAGAAAATAAAAGCAAAAACGATCATACTTATTATGTAAAAAATACCAAATTGTTAATTGTTTTTAATTTATCTTGATTTCTTGATATATATACTCAGTTTTTAAAGAGCCTTTGAATGACATCGTACACTGCAATCATAATTAAAAAGTAAACGCGAAATCAATTAATGTAATATTTCGAAAAGAAAATTTTAAATTTAACTAATTGCGATTAAAACATACATTCAACGACCAAGATGAATGATTCAGAGGCAGTATAAACTCCTTTGAAATTGACTGTTGCACTACAGGTATAATTCCCTGCCGCTGTCCTGGAGACATTTTTTAAACTAAGGGTTAAAGGCCCAGTGGGATTCTGCGTCCTCTCTACTACGACATTTTCTCGCTGCCACGTGACGTTAGAAATCGGTGCACCAGAAAATATACACGGAATGATGACGTCAGAGCCCTCAGTGTAAATGTATGTCATTTTTCCTAGCGACACGGTTGGAATATCTGTTAAACACAAACGATAAATCTCGCAATAAAATTTATTATTTGATTGGTGAAATGATATTATGCAAGGCAAGTTTATGTAAGCAATAAAAATTCTTTAATTAGGGAATAAACAGCATGTTTAAAAAGTTCACCCGGGTATGAGCTTGGATTCCCACAGAAATGAAACTTTTTGCAATTCTGTAAGTTAATATAAGAAAACATATCAATTTGCAAATGTAAATATGTAAATTTCAACCCGATAATCATGATTCTAAATGAGATTAAGGTTTAGTGTCATTAAACTTCAACACTTTGTATTTGTTATCTCCAGATGAGTTACGATCGATCACATTGCAACAGATACCCTGATTCAGAAACCTGATTTTGGTGGGAAAGAACTGATATGGACACGAAAAATAAAATACATCTTAACTATAGCAAACCTGGTTGTATAACAATAGTTGTGCCGCCAGATTGTTCCTCAATAAAGTCTTCATCTTTATAAGTACACTCCCATGTTATGTTGTCTTCCGGTCGAAGAATTCCGAGGGTAAAAGTGTTTCCAAGGCAACTAACGGTGTACTGATTTGCATATCTTTGTGGGACCTTACAATCATCTCCACTGAAAAAGGCAAACTTGAAGCCAGTTTCGTTTTTTATTTTGAAGTAAATATGCTTCCATGTAAACGGTAACGTACAGTTGAAGTAAACTGGATTGCCATAGACACCTTGAACAGTTGGTGATGGTTCAAAACTGAACGACATATCTATATGAATAAAAATGAGCATTTGAAGATGTACATATTATAAATCCATCTAATATATATATATATATATTAAAGCAATTGAAAAGGTGTTCAATTTAAAATTAGATCACATGATGGCACATCAAACAAAAGTATTCTTCATTTATAAAGAATAATTATAGCAAATATTTTTCATATATAGTACTTTTTTTTCTTTTTCGCTCCTTTATCTTTAGATGTCAAAAAGTTTTTTTTTTGTTCGTTGTGATAGTTAAATAACCATTGCTTACTCTCCAAACTTTGAAGCATAATTCGTTGTTATGACATAAACCCATGTTGGCCATATGATAATGAACTACTAAATATTCTTAGAATCAGACATACCGTGCACAAAGACATACACTGTAATAAACAATGCATGCTATATGTATTACACGAGCAGCCTCCAATGAAAGTGAATACATATGCATATACACTTTTATTAAACATTTAAGTTGATGAACTTAAGTTATATGTAACATATTTATTATAAAATATGAACGATGAAAATGCAATGCATGATATTATGCACGGCATATTTAAAATTGTATCAATAATTCACCACTTTGATTATCAAAATACAATATCATATCATATTCTTCAATCAACTAAAATATATGAACTACCCGGTATATTATACATTATCAAGATAGAAAGTAACGCCATCTGATGGTATCAACAGGAATTCGACCTCCGTTCCATCACAGTGTCAAGTGGGCGACGCTTGACAGGTATAATATTTGAATTGAATGCTAAGGATAATAATAAGGATAAGGACATGTCTATTTTAATTTAGTCATTTGTAAATGACAAAATGATCGTGATTGTTTCCTGTTGCTAATGATTGCTTTATATACATGTATAATAGATAAAGAATATTAATTTTTTTATAAGATGTTATCAAAATACTATAATTTGCAGTAAATGGTACTTACAAACATATTCCGGAAAAAGGAGGAGGAGGAATGAAAATGAATTCATATTTTCTGTAAAAAGAAAATTATAAAGTAAAAAATTAGTTCCTGCTTACAAACAAAATATTATGTTAGAAGTAGAAGTATTTTTTTTAATCTATAGTATGTCTTTTTAGTAATATAATGTGTTTCAAAATTTTAAAATATTTTAAAATATTGAAGTTAAAAAAAACCGCCTTGCCAAACAATGTAATGCTTGGGAGTGGTCATCATCGGAACCCACGGGTCCTTTATCCGTTACAACAGTTGATAAAGCAGTGTAACGGATAGTAAGAAATCTCATGGGTTCCGAAGTTGGAAAGTGGTTCACAAACCCTAAACCATATTGCAACAGCCCAATAATAAGGAAGTGGAGCGCTACAAATTGTCAAAATAATGACAATTTTTCTCTGCGATTGAAAAGGTTTGGATTCTGAGATCATGACTTTAACTTCTTAAATTTCCTCTCAAAGTGTGTATTATACACAAAGATGCGTGTATTTTTACTACGTCTTCGGTATAGAATGATACTATGAAAAAAGCCCCCCAAAATTTGTGCATGGATCCGAAATTGTAAGAGATACCGGAAT
The DNA here is from genome assembly GCA_020458035.1 of Magallana ariakensis. NCBI lineage: Eukaryota > Metazoa > Mollusca > Bivalvia > Ostreida > Ostreidae > Magallana > Magallana ariakensis. The sequence continues at coordinate 30,611,061 of CM035815.1, forward strand.
GTATACACTGATTACTAACATTTCAAGGGTCCAAGATATGGTGTCCGGATAGGGCCATTTGCGTTAGCGCGACATCGCGTTCAGATAAACGAGACATCGCGCTAACACACAACACGCCGTCGCGCTAACGCAACTTTGCACAACACGCCGTCGCGCTAACACGCAACACGCCGTCGCGCTAACGCAACTTTGCACAACACGCCGTCGCGCTAACACACAACACGCCGTCGCGCTAACGCAACTTTGCACAACACGCCGTCGCGCTAACACACAACACACCATCGCGCTAACACAAAACACGCCGTCGCGCTAACACAACTTTGCACAACACGCCGTCGCGCTAACACAACTTTACACAACACGCCTCGCGCTAACACAACTTTTCAAGTTTCACAGTCTAGTAGGAAGTCGTGTCCGGAAATATTAGACTGCGCATGCTGAAATGTGTAGGCCTGTATGCAAGCATGGATGAAAAAATAAATAAAATGTACTTTGAAATACATATATTATTTTCATCTATTATCTACGGAAACGTTTAACCGCCTCTCATTGTTGCGTTAGAACGCGATATATTCACATAAATATATTGTCATATATGATTGTTTTAAAGTTTAGCAATTTAATTATGACAACAAACTTTATTTAGTGACACCATTTCGACATTTTTTTGACGTTTTAACACTTTAATCTGTTAAAGTCGAATTCCGCAATGTCGCGCTAAAATAATGCGTATAAACTATGCCGCCAAAATTAGATGTCGCAGAATTTATTGCAACATAATTGTGTTTGGCGAATTCACCTAGGCGACTTATCTAAGTCAGAGATGAATTTTCACTAACATTTGAGCGGCTAGAATAATTAATTTACTTATAGAATGCTATGATATGGAGAAGAGATGGTAAACTCCAAAGATGCTTTGGGGTTTAAGCGATAAGTGTGTGTGTGTGTGTGTGTGTGTGTGTGTGCGTGTGCGGATACCCTTAAATTGAGGGAACAACCAAAGCTCTGGTTAAGACCATATATACAGACTGAAATTAACTTATTTTAGTTAAAGAAAAACATTTTTTTTTCAGGTACTATTCTTTGTGATTTCTTATATCCTTTTTCATTATCATCAAATAATCTAAGTTATGGTTCCCATCACAAAGGATTAGTCTTTCTTTTTTACTTTTAAATTGAAGTTTAAGAAATATATATAGCATTCGGAAATACATATTTCTCTCAGTAATTTTATATTTAATCTTTCAAAAGCACTTCGAATTATATAGAATCATCATTAATTGGGTTTAGATAAAACTCTTCAAATATACATTCCTACATGTATTATTTGAAACCTAATTAAAATTTAGTAAAATATTCTTCGTTTTGTATTACAAATTTAGTTTAATTAAACTCATGTATTGATTATAGTATTTACTGAAATAATAAAAAAAAAACTGTTTAAATCTTGGTTGTATCATCTTTGTTTTATTTTTGCATTCGTTTATTTACACTTTAAAGCTGTTGGTTTTTTTTTATTACTAAAGAATGTGCTACGCCATTGTTTCTCACGCTTATGGAGCTTTGCAGTTAGCTATTATGTTTACTGCTTTAAATTATTGTGTTTATAATTGCCATTTATTGGGTTAAATTGTTTTTCAAACTTAAGACTACAAATGTAAGTTGACATTCCTTGTAAACAGACAAGAAGTCATCAAAATATGGACGCGAAAGCCTCACAAATTGTACAATTTCGACATAATTAATTTTCAATATAAAAGATAGCGAGAAAATTTCTACGTATTTATATAAATACGACAAATTTATATCGCAAAATAATATTATGACTTAATCAAAGTCAACAAAGCTTGAAATGAGCGGTTAAATCATGAAAGATATATCGACTTGTTATTTACTCTTTGTACAAGTCGACATAATTTTGACAAAATATACATTTTATAGGAATATGGCACTAATTTTAATTTGCCATTTAGAGATTTAACACAACATCAAGAGGCGGTTATACGTTTCCGCAATTATCAATACATACATACGCGACGGCGTGTTATGCAAAGTTGCGTTAGCGCGACGGCGTGTTGTGCAAAGTTGCGTTAGCGCGACGGCGTGTTGTTTGTTAGCGCGATGTCTTGTTTATCTGAAAGCGATGTCGCGCTAACGCAAATGGCCCTATCCGGACACCATACCAAGAACATCAACTAAGAAAAGACCTACCTCAAATTGTAGATTTTGAGTATTTTAAACATTTATTTAGAAAAAAAAATATATCTGAAAGCTTGTAAAATTTTCAAACGCGAACACATGATAAATATTAATTGTTTATAACAAAATGCTTACAGTTATACATGTACTATTATGAATTGTTTTTTATCCAACTCTGTTCTCCTAGGGCTAGATCCTTTTAACGTTTGTTAGTTGTAACTTTTACATCTTGTGTTTTACATCTATTTATCTGATTTTATCTTAAGCACGTTTGTACTTTTGTAAATTACAAAAAAAAAAAAAAAAAAAATGAAAAAAAAAAAAAATAAAATGTTATAGTTACCCAAAACATATATAATAGTTATTATAGCAGTTGAAACTTTGGCAATTAAACTCAAAATCGATTTTTTTTTTTGCATTTCAAATGTCTGACAGCATGCGTAGGAAAAATATGTTTACTTACTTACATAATATCAATCGTATGAAGGATTAGGGTTTATGAATCAAGAGATGCAGACTTGTGCTTAAAAGGAAGTAAAATAAAATCGGCGCATATATTTATATCTGTCATCTGCATCGGATCTCAGAAGGAAGAAGGCAAAGTTCACATCCTTAATTTTTTTTTTAGCTTAGTATTTGGTTCGTGATAATTTTGTTCGGGGCGTGATCAAATCCAATAAAGCCCGAAGGGCTTTATGATAGATTTGATCACAACCCGACCGAAATTATAACCTCATGATATTCAAAGAATGAATCCTTATTACTTATATTTATACAATTTTAATCCATTGTACGATTAAATAATTAAATATAAATAAGCAAACCCCGCTGGCGCCCCAATTATACGTCATTTGAAGTTATTGGACTGTATAGTGCAAAATCGATACGTAGTGTTATCAAGACAAAGACACAGAAAAAATGTAAATATTGCAATGCAGAATTAATACATGTAGAAGGGTTTTGAAGTACATGTGTTTTGCTTGTTTTTTTCTACAGTAAGTGATAAATATGACTCTACATGTACATAGTAACCCTAGGATTTTGATACCACACCCAGTATCAGCCTGAAATGTATTATTCTATAAGCATATCTATGTCTCAGGTTAATGAATACCGTATATATGTAGCTGTATTTTTTTAAGCGGGTGAAATATTTGCGTTTTGATTTCGAAAAAGTTATCATGTTATTGTATCGCGATTTTTTTTTCCATTCTTCTTCATCAGAAAATGAATTTAGATCTATAATATTCAATTAACTTCCTCTATCAGTCTTTTTTCACATGAGCGATGGAAGTTTTGATCTCTATTTAACCGACGATTCAATAATTGAAACCTAATTCCGGTATATTTTGTTGTTTTGTTTTTAATAAATTCGTAAAAACATGAATAAAGAACAAATAAAGGCATAAATCAAAGATATATTACCATGTAAATATTTTCAATTAAGGTATCATTTCAATTAGAGTGCACAAAAATACACGAACAACCAAATTAGCAAAATAGTTTAAGACTAGTTTATTTTCTACAACCATAAATGGTACATGTACATGAGGAGCATGCATAATATTACGACTTCATAATTATTTACACTTTCTTACAGTAACTGTACAAAACACTGGAGTAAAGACTATTCGACATTGCATACTAATGTTATGTAATTTGTAGTAAACACAAGTGCACAAGATTTGATAACATTGGGTGGTTTTTATTTGTTATGGAAATTCTATCAGCAAGAATCAATAATTCTGATAGTGTTAAAGGATTTAAAATAAGCAATACACAAAATGAAATTAAATGCATACAACATGCAGATGATAGTACTTTCCCTGTTAAGGACATAGAATCACTTGAACATGTTGTCAAAATTATTGAAAATTTTGGATCGGTATCAGGAACGAAGTTGAATTTATCAAAGACGGAATGTATTCCATTGGGGGTACTTAAACATACTATGGAAGGTGAAACAACTCATAAAGGTATACAAATTAATTTTGAAACAATTAAATGTCTTGGTATATATATGGGGCATAACAAAACCGAAAATAATGAAAGAAACTGGTTATGTAAACTTAAGGAATTTGAAAAAATACTTGATTCTTGGCGAAGTAGAAAATTAACTATTTTTGGAAAATGTCAGCTTATAAATTCTCTTTTAATCTCAAAGGTCTTGTACACGGCTACTATTTTAGAAAACCCTGAATAATCCTTCATAAAAAGTATTAATAAAATAATTTTCTCCTTTATTTGGGGAAATCGGGAGTGAATCAAGCGTAACACCTTAATTAGAAACATAAATGAAGGCGGCATTGGTATTACAGACTTTGAATCAAAACTCAAAGCTATAAAAGCTTCATGGGTCTCGAAAATTATTCAAAATAGAACTAGTTTATCTTCACTTTTAAACGTTTGTGTAGTTAAACATAATATCGATATTCCATTTTTGCTCAATTCAAGCATTACAAGATACGAAGAATTTAAATTAAACTCCCTCCCTGTGTTCTATAAAGAGGTTCTTGTGGCCTTTAACGAATGCAAAGATATTTCATTAACCAATTTTGCTAATCAAAATATCTGGTTCAATAAAAACATATGTTTTAAAGGTAAATCTTTATTTTTTTCAAGTTGGACTAAAGGTGGTTTATTATTCGTAAAAGACCTTTTTAGTGAGAATGGCTTTAAAACAATAAATGATATAAAAGGATGCTTGGCATCAACAAACAATTTTTTATGTGAGTACTTAATAGTTAAAAATGCAATAAAGATGCACCTTTCAAGAATAGATCTACGAACCATAAATTCCACGAATTCGCTCACCAAGTTGCATTTCTATTTTGAAGGAAAGTTAGAAGATACTTCAAATAAAAAGTCTAACTTTTTCTATAGCATTCTTGTAAAAAAGAAATCCCAAAAACCTATTATGGAAAATATATGGTGTAAGGAATTCCAAATAGACAAGTACTATTTCAATGAAATCTACAAGAACAAGATTCGGTCATTATTTGATAAATCTGTAGCAGAATTTAATTATAAATTACTTCACAACCTGTTAACCACAAATCTGTCTGTTAGTAAATGTGATAAAAACATTAATGGGAATTGTAATGATTGCAACATACCAGAAAATATAAAACATTTGATATTTGAATGTGATTTGTTAATGCCACTTTGGCGAAAAATTTCACTGATACTAAATATTGATGTTACATGGAAATTGATTGTTATTGGCTTTATTTTCACCAGCAACAAATATACGTTTATCTTAGATAATACTTTGTCATTCATTGCATGTAAAATTTACAAATACATGTATAAAATGAAATGTAGAATCTTAAACGAACATGTGTCATTGGAGGGTATGCGCTGTTTTTAAAAAAATGCTCTTTTGCAATTGTATCTTACTGTTAATAAATCAAAATGTATAAATTTAAACTTTAGCATTCTTGAAAAGTTATCAAATAGTATTTGATAAATGAAATATTGTAAACTTTACTATAAGTACTATGTAATGTATAGGAGGGAGACCTGCCCTTCTTTACATATATGCGGTAGGCAATTTTGGACTGTGGTTGTTGATGCTAGTCCTGCCGCATATTTTGTTCTTCATATATATGTATATTTATTGCTGAAAAAAAATTATTGAACGTGTGTGTACTTGAACATGTCTACTAATATATGTACAATATTGATACGATCATAATATCAATGACTGAATGACTTCCCCGAATAGTACTCTTATTTTACATTACTATTATAATATATACATGTATGTGTTTATATATATTTGCGCCTATTTACGCTTTAAAAAATACAATTATAAATAATAGGAAAATAGATATTTTGTACACTAATATATGATCTATTTATACCGCTGATTGGCATTGCTGATCCAGGGGGCCCCTGGCACCCCAGGTGATGCATATCTAGAGAGCCTCTGCGGAGGTATTATCTTGCATTCAAATGTATTGTGTTTAATAAATATTTATTAAAAAAAACCACCAAAAAAACATTGGGTGATGTACATGAAAAATCTTGCTTTTATATAAATCTTAGTAAAGTTCCATAGCTCCTTTTATTCTTGGATATAATGAAATTATAATCAGCAGTATTTCCTAAATAATAAAATAAGCAAGCTTGTTATTTAATATTTTCCACTCTCTGTTGGAAAAAGGTGGTTTCTTTTAAGATTTTATTCAAAACGTTTAAAAGACAGTTTATAAATGTTAATTTGAGAGAACCCCATGCACGGATCCAGAATATTTTCCCAGGGGAATGGGGTTCCATTAATTTCTCATTGAGAGAGAGAGAGAGAGAGAGAGAGAGAGAGAGAGAGAGAGAGAGATTTTAAACTAATAGACGAGATCATGGATCCCGACAACGTCGTCTTTGTCATCTAAAGAATCCGATTCATCAATCACCAAAGCTACTTTAGAGCGATTTCTGTTGACCGCCAAGTGGCGACAATTTTTTAATTTCATAATGGGGGTAAAGGTCTGTGTGTTAAAGTCCATAAACTGTACGGCTGAGGTCGTTGAGATCAAGATTCCAGCCTTCAGGACTTCCAATCCCTCGATAACCGCTTTCCATGATGGAACTTTCACTTTCCATTTCGTCTTGTCACTACTGAAGGGGTTGATGCATTTGATCTGGTCGTTTCCAAAATTCAGAACTCGATAGAACACGTCTTGAGTTGCTGGATTGACTGCCAGAAAGCGTTCGACAGATACACTGATCTTTCTTATCTCGGTGTAATTACTACTGTATACACCTATGTATTCCTTGGCGTCGTTTTCCGCCCAAATAACAAATATGTGAGTATTTGTTGACGTTAGACCGAAACATTTGCCTTTGTAGTTATTGATCCAACAATTGGGAACCGTAGACAGATCACGTGACGACAGTATGTTGACACTGTGTTCCTTTGGTACAGCAACAGCTATATCACCGGAAGGAGCCTGAGTGACGCCATAGGGTTTATGATCAAGCTTTCTAAACATAACCAAAACATTCATGTCATCATAGATTTTAACCGTGCAGTTGGATTTATCGGACAAAACAACAAATCCATTATCAAGAAAACAAACTCCAGATATTGTTGCCGCATCGGTCTCATTCATATATCTTGGATGGATGTTGGAGTGAAATTTCAGTTGCTTCGGTGGTCCATCTGGAGCTGATAAAAATGACGTTAATGTATCTGGAACCTGCCTTGGCTCAGGATTAACTTGCTGGTATGGATGAACAAATTCGGGACGACCCATTGAGAGCCCTTGGTATGGGTCCTGGTAAGGTTGTCCGTGTAGGTGACCATATGGAGATGTCGTTGGTCCACCAGAAAGGCCAATTGCTTCAATGCCGTGTTGTAAGGAGTGCATTGAAGGTTGGCACTTACCCCCCGCATGAAAGTCGGGTGAAGGTTTATCAACTCTTTGCATTGATGTGATTGGATGAAGCGGAGGAGTTGGTCCTACTGGCCCCCTTGCACCATGACCTTGAGAAATGTCTCCATAATTTGGAAGGCTAGTGAAATCAGCATACTCAGGTGCTGTTGGCGGATTTATTGGCCTCGCCTCATGTTCATCTGTTAGCTGATGTTTTTCTGACGCCTTATCGTTTTGAATCAAGTTGGACAAAGAGACATTGCCAATACATCTAGGCTGTAAAATTGCCTGCTCCAAGGTCTCAGATATTTGAAATTTCAAAAGATAAGACGGGGCTTCCATTCTCAAGAAATCATCTACCATTCTGCTTAATGTTGTAATGCGTGGCTCTTTCTCCATGGCGGTCAGTTTTGACACCAAACACGAACGTAAAGCATCGTTTTGTGTACTCTCAATTTCTTCAACATCAGAACGAATATTTTGATAACAGCCAAATTTACTTTGATATTCTCGCATTTGAGCTGCTTGTTTCTGATAGCCATTGTCAATATCTTGCAAGGACCGTTTCTCCATGCTGTCAATCATTTCACGAAAAAGACGGCATCTGTCCTTCACCAACTCTTCAGATGCATGTTTCTCTTTCCCCAACATGTATAGTTGGCATTTGATAAGTTCACAAACTCTTGAAACAGATGCTACGAAGTCTTGTAGAGGAATACTACAATCTAACTGCTGGCAAAACTTGTGCTCAACGATACTACACCCCGAGCAGATCCGCCTTTTGTGCGTTATGCACTCTCGGCCGAGTGGCATCTTGTGAATGGAACAAGTCGCAGTTTCACTCACATCAGACATCTGAAAAAAAAAAATAAATACACATATCTTAAACACCACTGTTAATTTTGTACGATAATTATGAGCTTTACACATTTTATTCATGTATGTAAATAGAGTTGTCTTTCCTTCACCTCTATACACACATTGCTTAATTCATATTAGTATCACATACTGGAAGAAAAACTTCGATAACAATGCATCTGGCTTAGTTTGATATAAAATTTATTGTCGGCACACCAGCTTACAAACTTATAATACTCTACAGCATAATGGTTAAATATATATAGGTGCCTACTATAATGTAATAATGTACATTTAAAAATTCTGATTTCTCCAAAGACTTGTATATTATAAGACCGTGGACCTATATCTTTGTCAATAATTATTGATACCTTGCCTACGATGAATCTCATAAAATGCACGACGGAATAAAGATCAACGAGCAATTGCTCATTCCGATAACCAGAGTCAAGCTAGCCAGCACTAACTCCAACGCACTAACAAAAATTTAGTTAAAATTATCGGCTATTTTTCAAGCGTTTTTCGATCCCGATGTTAAACAACTAAAATTATTAGGGGTGCAAAACACAGTTTTATATGTAACGTTATAAGGACGTTTTCAGATGAGGGACAAGCAAAACTGACCCCTATAAAAATAAATTGTAAAAACTTGTTACATATATATCTATATATCAATAGAAAGATAAAATTGTGAATTTTTTAAATATTTAAGAATAATGCACATGTTACTTAATGCTAGAATTTATTTAGCACTCAAAACATGCGGAAAATAGGCAAAAGGATGCCTCTAAATTCAGTACACCCATGCATTTTAGGCTCCCCCTAAAAGCAGAATGTACCCAAATCAGCCATTTTAATTTCCGTACATTTTTAAGAGCGAATCCTTAGGCATCGTTTTATAGTATTTTCAGGGTACATTCGCCAGCTTTTTAAAGAGCTATATTACCCGCTAAACAATTCATGAAATTTTGCACGTGTAAAATCCGGATGTTTTTGGAGTTACCTCCCTTTATTTTAGAGTCTCACAAAATTAATTTTTAAAATTTTTCTACATACTTTTTCCATGTATTCGAAAGATAAACTACTATATTATGCAATTGAGAATTAAAAATAATAATTTTCATGTATACCGCAAAAAAATAGCAGGAAAATCCCTACCCATCATGCTTTTTCCCAGAGAAAAACCCCCTGGATTTTATACGAAACTGTGTTTAGCTACCTTAAAGGAAATAAAATATTTTTGTATGCCACTTTTTAATGCTTTGATGCAAAGAGGAGAATATTACAAACATTATGGTGTACACAAAGTTGAATTTAGTGAAAAAATGGCCGAGAAATTGTCATTTAGGTAGGATGTGTCAAATACAAAGATAGACCTTTCGAACACGACTGTGCAGTTCAAAATTCAAAACTGACTTTCCACTTACTAATTCTACTTTATCTAATGAATTGAACATAACCAATGGTACTGCGCATTTGATACTGATGACTCAGAAATTAAAAAAATAATACCCCCCCCCCCGTCAAATACAATTTCGGATACTTTATACAATTGTCTATATGAATTATGCACACATGTGTAATAACTTCATATGAAATTTTGTTGAATTAATAGAGCGGCTCAAAAGTCCATAACCGGATACTCATTTTAACACATAATTAAATACACATACACATAAAATTGGTGTATCATATTCTCTCTATTCTATCAATGAAACTAAAAGTTATGAACTCATGATCGGAGCGTCTTTGTTGACATGACGTCACACTTAAAAATGTCACAATGCTAATGCATCACAATGTAAAACAACACGTCACAATACACAATCATATACCCAACGTCATAAAGTGAGAAATGAAACATGCACAAAGCATGTTATACATTTATTTAATGCTTGAGGATCAAAATAAAACTCTACTGAATGAAAAAAATGCTAACGCAGCAATTTTGTAAGATAAAGACAGATCAACGTTATATTATGTGTTCCCTTAAGGGTGCAAAACACAGTTTTATATGTAACGTTATAAGGACGTTTTCAGATGAGGGACAAGCAAAACTGACCCCTATAAAAATAAATTGTAAAAACTTGTTACATATATATCTATATATCAATAGAAAGATAAAATTGTGAATTTTTTAAATATTTAAGAATAATGCACATGTTACTTAATGCTAGAATTTATTTAGCACTCAAAACATGCGGAAAATAGGCAAAAGGATGCCTCTAAATTCAGTACACCCATGCATTTTAGGCTCCCCCTAAAAGCAGAATGTACCCAAATCAGCCATTTTAATTTCCGTACATTTTTAAGAGCGAATCCTTAGGCATCGTTTTATAGTATTTTCAGGGTACATTCGCCAGCTTTTTAAAGAGCTATATTACCCGCTAAAAAATTCATGAAATTTTGCACGTGTAAAATCCGGATGTTTTTGGAGTTACCTCCCTTTATTTTAGAGTCTCACAAAATTAATTTTTAAAATTTTTCTACATACTTTTTCCATGTATTCGAAAGATAAACTACTATATTATGCAATTGAGAATTAAAAATAATAATTTTCATGTATACCGCAAAAAAATAGCAGGAAAATCCCTACCCATCATGCTTTTTCCCAGAGAAAAACCCCCTGGATTTTATACGAAACTGTGTTTAGCTACCTTAAAGGAAATAAAATATTTTTGTATGCCACTTTTTAATGCTTTGATGCAAAGAGGAGAATATTACAAACATTATGGTGTACACAAAGTTGAATTTAGTGAAAAAATGGCCGAGAAATTGTCATTTAGGTAGGATGTGTCAAATACAAAGATAGACCTTTCGAACACGACTGTGCAGTTCAAAATTCAAAACTGACTTTCCACTTACTAATTCTACTTTATCTAATGAATTGAACATAACCAATGGTACTGCGCATTTGATACTGATGACTCAGAAATTAAAAAAATAATACCCCCCCCCCCCGTCAAATACAATTTCGGATACTTTATACAATTGTCTATATGAATTATGCACACATGTGTAATAACTTCATATGAAATTTTGTTGAATTAATAGAGCGGCTCAAAAGTCCATAACCGGATACTCATTTTAACACATAATTAAATACACATACACATAAAATTGGTGTATCATATTCTCTCTATTCTATCAATGAAACTAAAAGTTATGAACTCATGATCGGAGCGTCTTTGTTGACATGACGTCACACTTAAAAATGTCACAATGCTAATGCATCACAATGTAAAACAACACGTCACAATACACAATCATATACCCAACGTCATAAAGTGAGAAATGAAACATGCACAAAGCATGTTATACATTTATTTAATGCTTGAGGATCAAAATAAAACTCTACTGAATGAAAAAAAATGCTAACGCAGCAATTTTGTAAGATAAAGACAGATCAACGTTATATTATGTGTTCCCTTAAGGGTGCAAAACACAGTTTTATATGTAACGTTATAAGGACGTTTTCAGATGAGGGACAAGCAAAACTGACCCCTATAAAAATAAATTGTAAAAACTTGTTACATATATATCTATATATCAATAGAAAGATAAAATTGTGAATTTTTTAAATATTTAAGAATAATGCACATGTTACTTAATGCTAGAATTTATTTAGCACTCAAAACATGCGGAAAATAGGCAAAAGGATGCCTCTAAATTCAGTACACCCATGCATTTTAGGCTCCCCCTAAAAGCAGAATGTACCCAAATCAGCCATTTTAATTTCCGTACATTTTTAAGAGCGAATCCTTAGGCATCGTTTTATAGTATTTTCAGGGTACATTCGCCAGCTTTTTAAAGAGCTATATTACCCGCTAAAAAATTCATGAAATTTTGCACGTGTAAAATCCGGATGTTTTTGGAGTTACCTCCCTTTATTTTAGAGTCTCACAAAATTAATTTTTAAAATTTTTCTACATACTTTTTCCATGTATTCGAAAGATAAACTACTATATTATGCAATTGAGAATTAAAAATAATAATTTTCATGTATACCGCAAAAAAATAGCAGGAAAATCCCTACCCATCATGCTTTTTCCCAGAGAAAAACCCCCTGGATTTTATACGAAACTGTGTTTAGCTACCTAGGCCACCTTGCGCCCAAACTAGGACTTGTGCTCATTAGGTGAGCCCGGATTCCTCGGGGGACGGGTAATCCCTCGAGGATTCCGGCGCCAAATTAGGCACTAGTGACACCGATTTCCGGCGCCAGGGCGCGGAGAAGACCTTAAGTCAACAAATTATTTATGTAATGTAGCGTTCTAACCAAGGCGCCCTGCGCCCAAACTAGGACTTGTGCTCATTAGGTGAGCCCAGATTCCTCGGGGGACGGGTAATCCCTCGAGGATTCCGGACCCAAATTAGGCACTAGTGACACCGATTTCCGGCGCCAGGGCGCGGAGTACACCTTAAGTCAACAAATTATTTCTGTAATGTAGCGTTCTAACCAAGGCGCCCTGCGCCCAAACTAAGACTTGTGCTCATTAGGTGAGCCCGGATTCCTCAGGGGACGGGTTATCCCTCGAGGATTCCGGCACCAAATTTGGCACTAGTGACACCGATTTCCGGCGCCAGGGCGCGGAGTAGACCTTAAGTCAACAAATTATTTCTTTAATGAAGCGTTCTAACCAAGGCGCCCTGCGCCCAAACTAGGACTTGTGCTCTTTAGATGAGCCCGGATTCCTCGGGGGACGGGTAATCCCTCGAGGATTCCGGACCCAAATAAGGCACTAGTGACACCGATTTCCGGCGGCAGGGCGCGGAGAAGACCTTAAGTCAACAAATTATTTCTGTAATGTAGCGTTCTAAACAAGGCGCCCTGCGCCCAAACTAAGACTTGTGCTCATTAGGTGAGCCCGGATTCCTCAGGGGACGGGTTATCCCTCGAGGATTCCGGCACCAAATTTGGCACTAGTGACACCGATTTCCGGCGCCAGGGCGCGGAGTAGACCTTAAGTCAACAAATTATTTCTTTAATGTAGCGTTCTAACCAAGGCGCCCTGCGCCCAAACTAGGACTTGTGCTCTTTAGATGAGCCCGGATTCCTCGGGGGACGGGTAATCCCTCGAGGATTCCGGACCCAAATAAGGCACTAGTGACACCGATTTCCGGCGGCAGGGCGCGGAGAAGACCTTAAGTCAACAAATTATTTCTGTAATGTAGCGTTCTAAACAAGGCGCCCTGCGCCCAAACTAGGACTTGTGCTCATTAGGTGAGCCCGGATTCCTCGGGGGACAGGTAATCCCGCGAGGATTCCGGACCCAAATAAGGCACTAGTGACACCGATTTCCGGCGCCAGGGCGCGGAGTACACCTTAAGTCAACAAATTATTTCTGTAATGTAGCGTTCTAACCAAGGCGCCCTGCGCCCAAACTAAGACTTGTGCTCATTAGGTGAGCCCGGATTCCTCAGGAGACGGGTTATCCCTCGAGGATTCCGGCACCAAATTTGGCACTAGTGACACCGATTTCCGGCGCCAGGGCGCGGAGTAGACCTTAAGTCAACAAATTATTTCTATAATGTAGCGTTCTAACCAAGGCGCCCTGCGCCCAAACTAGGACTTGTGCTCTTTAGATGAGCCCGGATTCCTCGGGGGACGGGTAATCCCTCGAGGATTCCGGACCCAAATAAGGCACTAGTACACCGATTTCCGGCGGCAGGGCGCGGAGAAGACCTTAAGTCAACAAATTATTTCTGTAATGTAGCGTTCTAAACAAGGCGCCCTGCGCCCAAACTAGGACTTGTGCTCATTAGGTGAGCCCGGATTCCTCGGGGGACGGGTAATCCCGCGAGGATTCCGGACCCAAATAAGGCACTAGTGACACCGATTTCCGGCGCCAGGGCGCGGAGTACACCTTAAGTCAACAAATTATTTCTGTAATGTAGCGTTCTAACGAAGGCGCCCTGCGCCCAAACTAAGACTTGTGCTCATTAGGTGAGCTCGGATTCCTCAGGGGACGGGTTATCCCTCGAGGATTCCGGCACCAAATTTGGCACTAGTGACACCGATTTCCGGCGCCAGGGCGCGGAGTAGACCTTAAGTCAACAAATTATTTCTATAATGTAGCGTTCTAACCAAGGCGCCCTGCGCCCAAACTAGGACTTGTGCTCTTTAGATGAGCCCGGATTCCTCGGGGGACGGGTAATCCCTCGAGGATTCCGGACCCAAATAAGGCACTAGTACACCGATTTCCGGCGCCAGGGCGCGGAGAAGACCTTAAGTCAACAAATTATTTCTGTAATGTAGCGTTCTAAACAAGGCGCCCTGCGCCCAAACTAGGACTTGTGCTCATTAGGTGAGCCCGGATTCCTCGGGGGACGGGTAATCCCGCGAGGATTCCGAACCCAAATAAGGCACTAGTGACACCGATTTCCGGCGCCAGGGCGCGGAGTACACCTTAAGTCAACAAATTATTTCTGTAATGTAGCGTTCTAACCAAGCGCCCTGCGCCCAAACTAGGACTTGTGCTCATTAGGTGAGCCCGGATTCCTCGGGGGACGGGTTATCCCTCGAGGTTTCCGGCGCCAAATTAGGCACTAGTGACACCGATTTCCGGCGCCAGGGCGCGGAGTACACCTTAAGTCAACAAATTATTTCTGTAATGTAGCGTTCTAACCAAGGCGCCCTGCGCCCAAACTAAGACTTGTGCTCATTAGGTGAGCCCGGATTCCTCAGGAGACGGGTTATCCCTCGAGGATTCCGGCACCAAATTTGGCACTAGTGACACCGATTTCCGGCGCCAGGGCGCGGAGTAGACCTTAAGTCAACAAATTATTTCTATAATGTAGCGTTCTAACCAAGGCGCCCTGCGCCCAAACTAGGACTTGTGCTCTTTAGATGAGCCCGGATTCCTCGGGGGACGGGTAATCCCTCGAGGATTCCGGACCCAAATAAGGCACTAGTACACCGATTTCCGGCGGCAGGGCGCGGAGAAGACCTTAAGTCAACAAATTATTTCTGTAATGTAGCGTTCTAAACAAGGCGCCCTGCGCCCAAACTAGGACTTGTGCTCATTAGGTGAGCCCGGATTCCTCGGGGGACGGGTAATCCCGCGAGGATTCCGGACCCAAATAAGGCACTAGTGACACCGATTTCCGGCGCCAGGGCGCGGAGTACACCTTAAGTCAACAAATTATTTCTGTAATGTAGCGTTCTAACCAAGGCGCCCTGCGCCCAAACTAAGACTTGTGCTCATTAGGTGAGCTCGGATTCCTCAGGGGACGGGTTATCCCTCGAGGATTCCGGCACCAAATTTGGCACTAGTGACACCGATTTCCGGCGCCAGGGCGCGGAGTAGACCTTAAGTCAACAAATTATTTCTATAATGTAGCGTTCTAACCAAGGCGCCCTGCGCCCAAACTAGGACTTGTGCTCTTTAGATGAGCCCGGATTCCTCGGGGGACGGGTAATCCCTCGAGGATTCCGGACCCAAATAAGGCACTAGTACACCGATTTCCGGCGCCAGGGCGCGGAGAAGACCTTAAGTCAACAAATTATTTCTGTAATGTAGCGTTCTAAACAAGGCGCCCTGCGCCCAAACTAGGACTTGTGCTCATTAGGTGAGCCCGGATTCCTCGGGGGACGGGTAATCCCGCGAGGATTCCGGACCCAAATAAGGCACTAGTGACACCGATTTCCGGCACCAGGGCGCGGAGTACACCTTAAGTCAACAAATTATTTCTGTAATGTAGCGTTCTAACCAAGCGCCCTGCGCCCAAACTAGGACTTGTGCTCATTAGGTGAGCCCGGATTCCTCGGGGGACGGGTTATCCCTCGAGGTTTCCGGCGCCAAATTAGGCACTAGTGACACCGATTTCCGGCGCCAGGGCGCGGAGTACACCTTAAGTCAACAAATTATTTCTGTAATGTAGTGTCTAAACAATGCGCCCTGCGCCCAAACTAGGACTTGTGCTCATTAGGTGAGCCCGGATTCGTCGGGGGACGGGGATTCCCGCGAGGATTCCAGACTCAAATAAGGCATTTGTGACACCGATTTCCAGCGCCAGGGCGCGGAGTACACCTTAAGTCAAAAAATTATTTCTGTAATGTAGCGTTCTAAACAAGGCGCCCTGCGCCCAAACTAGGACTTGTGCTTATAGGTGAGCCCAGATTACTCGGGGGACGGGTAATCCCGCGAATATTCCGGACCCAAATAAGGCACTATTGACACCGATTTCCAGCGCCAGGGCGCGGAGTAGACCTTAAGTCAACAAATTATTTATGTAATGTAGCGTTCTAAACAAGGCGCCCTGCGCCCAAACTAGGACTTGTGCTCATTAGGTGAGCCCGGATTCCTCGGGGGACGGGTAATCCCTCGAGGATTCCGGATCCAAGTTAGGCACTAGTGACACCGATTTCCAGCGCCAGGGCGCAAAGTAGACCTTAAGTCAACAAATTATTTCTGTAATGTAGCGTTCTAAACAAGGCGCCCTGCGCCCAAACTAGGACTTGTGCTCATTAGGTGAGCCCGGATTCCTCAGGGGACGGGTTATCCCTCGAGGATTCCGGATCCAAGTTAGGCACTAGTGACACCGATTTCCGGCGCCAGGGCGCGGAGTAGACCTTAAGTCAACAAATTATTTCTGTAATGTAGCGTTCTAACGAAGGCGCCCTGCGCCCAAACTAAGACTTGTGCTCATTAGGTGAGCCCGGATTCCTCAGGGGACGGGTTATCCCTCGAGGATTCCGGCACCAAATTTGGCACTAGTGACACCGATTTCCGGCGCCAGGGCGCGGAGTAGACCTTAAGTCAACAAATTATTTCTGTAATGTAGCGTTCTAAACAAGGCGCCCTGCGCCCAAACTAGGACTTGTGCTCATTAGGTGAGCCCGGATTCCTCGGGGGACGGGTAATCCCTGGAGGATTCCGGCTCCAAATTAGGCACTTGTGACACCGATCTCCGGCGCCAGGGCGCGGAGTAGGCCTAAAGTGAACAAATTATTTATGTAATATAGGGTTCTAAACAAAGCGCCCTGCACCCAAACTAGGACTTGCGTTCATTAGGTGAGCCCGGATTCCTCGGGGGACGGGTAATCCCGCGAGGATTCCGGTGCCAAATTAGCCACTAGTGACACCGATTTCCGGCGCCCGGGCGCGGAGTAGACCTTAAGTGAACAAATTATTTCTGTAATGTAGGGTTCTAAACAAGGCGCCCTGCGCCAAAACTAGGACTTGTGCTTATTAGGTGAGCTCGGATTCCTCGGGGGATGGGTAATCCCTGGAGGAGTCCGGCACCAAATAAGGCACTAGTGACACCGATTTCCGGCGCCAGGGCGCGGAGTAGACCTTAAGTCAACAAATTATTTCTGTAATGTAGGGTTCTAAAGGCACCCTGCGCCCAAACTAGGACTTGTGATTATTGGGTGAGTCCTGAAATTCAAGTCGACCCTAAAAAGAAATTGGGTTTACACGATCATATACAGATTTAGCTAGCCTGGTAAAAATAGGAAATTTCGTATTTTACAGTTATAATGGGAATATCTCTCAAGGGGCTGGCTAACATGTATCTCATATCTGGGGCTTTATTTTCGGTGAGGATGGAGCCCTGCAGAGACTAGTCGACTTTCATAAGAAAATGAGTTCACACGACCAGTAAAAGGCATACATGTAGCTACCATGGTAAAAATGAAAATTTCGTATTATACAGTTGGATTCGGAGTATCATTCAAGGGGCTGGCTAACACCCTGTATCCCGCACCAGTTACAGGCATAGCTATCCTTTTGAAAATAGGAAAATTCGTATAATACGGTTATAATAGGAATGTTATTGAAGGGGCTGTCTCACACCCTGTATCCCATATTTTGGGCTTCGTATTCGGTGAGGATGGGGCCCAAGGAAAGTCCAGTCGACCCTCAAAAGAAATTAGGTTCACACGACCAATAACAGGTATAGCTAGCCTGGTGAAAATCGGAAATTTTGTATAATACAGTTTTAATGGGAATATCGTTTAAGGGGCTGGCTGTCCAGTCGACCCTTAAAAAAATTAGTTTTACACGACCAGTAATAGCTTTTTGAAATAACAAATTTCATATAAATGGCTATAATCGGAATACTTTAATAAGAGGTGACTTACATATTCATATTTCATTTGTCAATATGTATTACATGTATTGGTGAAATCAATTGACATTTAGAAAGTAGTTATTATTGTGAATATATAAGGACATTTACATAATACAATTATCACAACGGTCATCTTTACCCTTTTATAAATAAAATATTAAAATTGAACACTATTACTCTGAAATCGAGCAGAGGTTAATCATTTTAGGTATTGCATGTAATACCTTCGAAAAAAGATTACGAATAGATTCACATAAAAACATTTTTATCTCGTGATAACGATAAAAGATATCGTTATTACGAGTTTATAATCTCGTTATTACGAGAAAAGATTTCGTAAAAACGAGAAAATATCTCGTTATGTAAGTAAATAAGATTTCGTCATAACGAGAAAATATCTCGTAATTACGAGAAAAGATCTCGTTATTACGTAATTACGAGAAAAGATATTGTTATTACGAGAAAAGATCTCGTTATTACGAGACAAGATAATTCTATATAAAATGGTGCGTTTTATTGGTCTACTTTCTCTTTATGTAAAATAGATGAACATTAGAAATTCATTGAATTAGTGAAATAATTTTTAGAAAAAGAAACAAACCAGATTTATAAATTAATTGACCAATTTATTAATATGAAGGATAATTTGTTTTCAGACTCCAAAATGTTAATATACCAAATCAATCATTTTCAATATAGGTTGTGTATGATAAATCCCATATATCAATGATTGAAATTATATAATCATCTGTAAGTAATAAAATTGTTTTTATGACTAGGACTACCTGGTATTTACTTTAAAGTGTGACTGTAGTAAAATTACATGAAGTTCTTTCCACTTTTTCATATAACAAACTATGTCAAATCCGATCATTTTATGTAGAAAATAATAAATAATGATCGTTGTTGTTTAAAAGTAAATCAACACTGAATTAATGTTTCTAGAAAGAAAAAAAAAATAGACTGAAAGGGTAAACCAATCGACTTGGAGGTCTTTCCAGAAACACACCATTTTAAATAGATGTTTTTTTGTAATAACGATATCTTTTTTCTAAATTACGATATGGAACTCCATGGCTGCCTTAAGGTATGGTAGGTCATAATACATAGTAAGAGTAATAAAATAAAGGGTCGTTTTTGTATGTTAAATGGTCACCAGCCCTTGTTATATGGTGAAAAGTATATAACGTATGGCGGGTAATACATATTTAAAAGTGTCTCAAATTAAATACATTAAACTGTTTACAGCTATTTTTACATGGTTGGAAAAGCACGATAAATGGTGGTAATAATGAAATAAATTGTGCTCTATTTATATAAAACTGTAAAAAAAAAATGAAGCAATAAGTCAGAACGTAAAACCGTTTGGTCATCGTTACATCCGTATGGTGTTTTCCTTTATTATACTTTCATGTTAAATACTGAAATCTGACTGGTTTAGACGCAGTTGACAATCCGTTCTCATACCCTCAGCGTTAGCAATACACTTGGCAACGGGCCGATAGAACGAATTGTTACATGCGCGTAAATTATGCGCGTACGGTTCGCCGTTGAACTCACGTATTTTTTATATAAAAGCAGTAAAGTTTGCTATAAAATTAAGACATTCAGTATAATAAAATAAATAGTTCCTGTTTGGGAGGGTACCAGTTGAAATTGACACCCCTCGAAAACCATTGTCAACCTCCGCTTCGCGTCGGTTGACAATGGTTTTCTCGGGGTGTCAATTTCAACTGGTACCCTCCCAAACAGGCACTATTTATATAATATCAGTTGGTCAGTACAGTATGTTAAATGGTTGTCACTCCTTGTTATTGAGTGAACGTTATATAATATATGGTTGGTTACACGCTCCAAAAGATGCGTCCTATACATTGGTTTGTGTGAAGAACATTTCATCTGGTTGGGAAAAAAACATTAAATGGTGACAATAATAAATTAAATGGTGCAGAATTTTTATTACACGGTGAAAAAGAGACTGTAATTGGTCGATACATGAAACCATTCTATTACTGTCCCATTGCAAATAGTGAAATTGGTATAAATTTTATATCACGGTCCATGCACTGAACAAAATTAAATTGTGCTTCGTCCCCCATGGTGATATTTCTTATCATATTTCATAGTTCTGTAGAAAGTGACAGAACTGATAGCACTGAATCAACATGTACACGCTCCGTTTATCGATTGGTCGAAACCTACAGCGACCTGAGAATAAGAATGGACTGCACGAAATTAACATGATGATGTCAAACTCAAATTCCTGTAGGAAACAATTTTGCTGTTTCTTTTTGCTAACGTACTGATGTAAAATAAAAGTAATTTAGTTAATTTTACCTACTTTTTACAATCAATAAATTAATTTGTGAAAAGAAAGATGTAAATATAAACAACGCGGGTTATGTATTTTTCTGCAGTGTCGCCACCTTCATATCCCGCATGAATTACCCAAAAACGCATTCTATTGTTTAATTAACATCAGCTGAAAATTCATCCCTATCAAGATATTAATGACTGAATGCGTACCGGTAATACAAAAAGTTATTGATTCCTAAATTTAAAGTGATTAATATATTTGTCACATTCTAATTGTAAAGTTTAACAATAATCGTTTTATACAATACACAATATGCGCGAAGTAAAGTTCCTTTTGCACGATTATTAAAATGAATTGTGTAGTCAGTATATGGATAGTTCAACATTTTAATTTAAATGTTAAATTGTGTGAACTAACAAAACCACTATATAAATAGCGCCTGTTTGGGAGGGTACCAGACGCGAAGCGAAGGTTGACAATGGTTTTCGAGGGGTGTCAATTTTAACTGGTACCCTCCCAAACAGGCACTATTATTTATTTTATTTTACTGAATGTCTTAATTTTATAGCAAATTTTACTGCTTTGAAATAGAAAAGACGTGAGTTCAACGGCGAACCGTACGCACATAATTTACGCGCATGTCACAATTTGTTCTATCGGCCCGTTGCCAAGTGTGTTGCTAACGGTGAGGGTATGAGGACGGATTGTCAACTTCGTCTAAACCAATCAGATATCAGTATTTAACATGAAAGTATAATAAAATTTTATATTGTATTGGACGCATCTTTTGGAACGTGTAACCAACCATATATTATGCATGTATAACGTTCACTCAATAACAAGGAGTGACAACCATTTAACATACTGTACTGACCAACTGATATACGAGAACACCATATGAATGTAATGGTGACCAAACGGTTTTACATTCTGACTCATTGCTTCATTTTTCTAACCGTTAGTAAAAATAAAGCACCAGTTATGTCATTATTACAACCATTTAACGTGCTTTTGCAACCATGTAAAAATAGCTGTAAACAGTTTAATGTATTTGAGGCACTTTTAAATATGTGTTACCCACCATACGTTATATACTTTTCACCATATAACAAGGGCTGGTGACCATTTAACACACAGAAACGTCCCTTTATTTTATGATCTCACCATGTATTATGACGTACCATACCTTAAGGCAGCTATGGCGTTCCATATTACGAGGTATTTAACTCGTTATAACGTGACCTTTTCTCGTAATAACGAAATATTTCCTCTTTTTTTTTAATGAGATCCAATCTCGTTATAACGAGATCTTTTATCGTAATAACGAGATAATTAACTCCTAATAACATGATCTTTTCTCGTAATAACGAAATAATTAACTTTTTATAACGAGATCTTTTCTCGTAATTACGAGATAGAAATATTTTTATGTGTCCCTATTCGTCTTTCGTATATACCATTAATATGAACTTAGTACTTTTTTAATTTATATAGTGTATAAAATTGATAACGAAACAAGAGGTTACGTAATATGTTCTTTAATCACGTGAACAAAGTTAAATCAAATATTTAAATCAATAGGGGTCTTTGGTCGACTTGTCAATACATATACCGGAGGTCACATGGTGTGCTATTTCATAACGATTCGTATGTTATATGATGTATTATATATTATGTGAGTGGTATATATAAATATGAAAAGGTCGACGGTTCAAGCCCCGGTGTTGCCACTTGATGTGTTTTGTGTCTTTAGACAAGGCACTTTATCTACATGTACACTTGTCTTAGTCCAAACAGATATAATTGGGTCCCGATTCAGGCTGGAAGTTAATCTGCGATGGACCGGTGTCCCATCCAAGGGAGTCTATTATTTTCATTCGATTAACACCACGTAAACCAGGAATAAAAAAAACGACCCTCATTGGTCGGAAAAAGAATGAAAATATTAATGCAAATACAGTGAACGTCCAACAAGCTTGCTAACATCTTTACAGACCATTAAAATGCCTGGAAGAAACTGTCTTTCACAATTTGTTTTAGATATAATAAATTTGTAACTAACATATTTCTTTCTAAGTTGATCTTACCATTTACTAATCAACTATTAAATATAAGGCTTAAAAACGGAATTTGTAAGAGTGTAAAATTAAACTTGGACATTGCCTTAGTTTGTATTTCTGAGTCAATTATCAATTTCTCATCATGTGATAAATTATTTAAAATTTGTATGTATTTTAACATATTAATATATGGGTGTTCTATACATGCATATAAATATACATATTAAGTATATCAATATATATGTATGCTTAATAAATGTTTATGTCTGTAACCTTTCAATCATACAACTCGTTCCCTTTTGTGGATGTGTTTATTATTCATTATGAATGTTTATTGTACAATCTTCCTGTTACCCCTTTGAGGGCCCTTATTGAAATAGTTATAGTTAGTAATAAAGAAATTGAAATGAATTTATCTTTAAACAATACCGACGACTTTAAGCTTTAAATAATAATATTTACGTCAATATATACGTATGATATATAAAAATCTACCTTTATATAGAAATAGTATTTCTTTCATTTATGCTTTACTTAATAATATCTCTCCATCGAAGCGTTATATGTACTAAAATAATTGAATTCTAAATGAATAAAAAAAAACAATCGACCTGAACATACATATAGATAATTGAAAATTAAAGCATTAATTCTGTAACTTTACATGCCGTCCGAAAGTTTTTGGGTTTGATAAATTAAAATTTAATTAAATGTTTTACCTTTTAAATTATATTCAACACCTTAATAAAGATCATTCTGGTTCATTGTTGTAAAGACGCGCCGGTATTTTTTACTCATTATTTTAGGCTTTGTTTTCTGTTGACTGCCTTTTTTATGATACGTTTAGCCAAGTGAAAGCTATTTCTTGCTGCTCTACATTCTCTATTTAACCATGATTTCTTGTTCATTGTATTATCAGACGACACGTTTTTATTACATTTCAAACTTTATTTTGATATCTGCTCTGGAAAAACCATCACACATTCCCTTAGTTATATTGGTAATATGAGCTTGCTTAAGGTTTCTGCCAATCATTGATAATTCATGTAGTTGGAATATTTGTTTTGTTTTTATTTATTTTTAATTGATTTGACTTAAATTAAAGCATTAAAAGGGATAACAATTGAGTTTTCAAAGATACTGCTCTATGTGTGAACGTGCATTGTATGAATTAATACCCATGAAATATTTTGGCGCTTAAAATTGGGTATATCCTTGTGACTATTTTTAGAATCGGTAGGACAACAAAGTAGTGCCATTAAACAAAATAGTTCCTATACTTGCAGAGAATATATACAATTATTATAAAAATTTAAATCAGAATGCTTGACGCCGTGTTTAGATCGTTACATTACAGAAATAATTTGTTGACTTAAGGTCTACTCCGCGCCCTGGCGCCGGAAATCGGTGTCACTAGTACCTAATTTGGCACCGGAATCCTCAAGAGATTACCCGTCCCCTGAGGAATCCGGGCTCACCTAATGAGCACAAGTCCTAGTTTGGGCGCAGGGCGCCTTGTTTAGATCGCTACATTACAGAAATAATTTGTTGACATAAGGTCTACTCCGCGCCCTGGCGCCGGAAATCGGTGTCACTAGTACCTAATTTGGCACCGGAATCCTCAAGAGATTACCCGTCCCCTGAGGAATCCGGGCTCACCTAATGAGCACAAGTCCTAGTTTGGGCGCAGGGCGCCTTGTTTAGATCGCTACATTACAGAAATAATTTGTTGACTTAAGGTCTACTCCGCGCCCTGGCGCCGGAAATCGGTGTCACTAGTACCTAATTTGGCACCGGAATCCTCAAGAGATTACCCGTCCCCTGAGGAATCCGGGCTCACCTAATGAGCACAAGTCCTAGTTTGGGCGCAGGGCGCCTTGTTTAGATCGCTACATTACAGAAATAATTTGTTGACTTAAGGTCTACTCCGCGCCCTGGCGCCGGAAATCGGTGTCACTAGTACCTAATTTGGCACCGGAATCCTCAAGAGATTACCCGTCCCCTGAGGAATCCGGGCTCACCTAATGAGCACAAGTCCTAGTTTGGGCGCAGGGCGCCTTGTTTAGATCGCTACATTACAGAAATAATTTGTTGACATAAGGTCTACTCCGCGCCCTGGCGCCGGAAATCGGTGTCACTAGTACCTAATTTGGCACCGGAATCCTCAAGAGATTACCCGTCCCCTGAGGAATCCGGGCTCACCTAATGAGCACAAGTCCTAGTTTGGGCGCAGGGCGCCTTGTTTAGGTCGCTACATTACAGAAATAATTTGTTGACTTAAGGTCTACTCCGCGCCCTGGCGCCGGAAATCGGTGTCACTAGTACCTAATTTGGCACCGGAATCCTCAAGAGATTACCCGTCCCCTGAGGAATCCGGGCTCACCTAATGAGCACAAGTCCTAGTTTGGGCGCAGGGCGCCTTGTTTAGATCGCTACATTACAGAAATAATTTGTTGACTTAAGGTCTACTCCGCGCCCTGGCGCCGGAAATCGGTGTCACTAGTACCTAATTTGGCACCGGAATCCTCAAGAGATTACCCGTCCCCTGAGGAATCCGGGCTCACCTAATGAGCACAAGTCCTAGTTTGGGCGCAGGGCGCCTTGTTTAGATCGCTACATTACAGAAATAATTTGTTGACTTAAGGTCTACTCCGCGCCCTGGCGCCGGAAATCGGTGTCACTAGTACCTAATTTGGCACCGGAATCCTCAAGAGATTACCCGTCCCCTGAGGAATCCCGGCTCACCTAATGAGCACAAGTCCTAGTTTGGGCGCAGGGCGCCTTGTTTAGGTCGCTACATTACAGAAATAATTTGTTGACTTAAGGTCTACTCCGCGCCCTGGCGCCGGAAATCGGTGTCACTAGTACCTAATTTGGCACCGGAATCCTCAAGAGATTACCCGTCCCCTGAGGAATCCCGGCTCACCTAATGAGCACAAGTCCTAGTTTGGGCGCAGGGCGCCTTGTTTAGGTCGCTACATTACAGAAATAATTTGTTGACTTAAGGTCTACTCCGCGCCCTGGCGCCGGAAATAGGTGTCACTAGTGCCTAATTTGGCACCGGAATCCTCAAGGTATTAGCCGTGCTCCGAGGAATCCCGGCTCACCTAATGAGCACAAGTCCTAGTTTGGGCGCAGGGCGCCGTGTTTAGATCGCTACATTACAGAAATAATTTGTTGACTTAAGGTCTACTCCGCGCCCTGGCGCCGGAAATCGGTGTCACTAGTACCTAATTTGGCACCGGAATCCTCAAGAGATTACCCGTCCCCTGAGGAATCCGGGCTCACCTAATGAGCACAAGTCCTAGTTTGGGCGCAGGGCGCTTTGTTTAGAACCCTATATTACAGAATAATTTGTTGACTTAAGGTCTACTCCGCGCCCTGGCGCCGGAAATCGGTGTCACTAGTGCCTAATTTGGCACCGGAATCCTCAAGGTATTAGCCGTGCTCCGAGGAATCCCGGCTCACCTAATGAGCACAAGTCCTAGTTTGGGCGCAGGGCGCCTTGTTTAGGTCGCTACATTACAGAAATAATTTGTTGACTTAAGGTCTACTCCGCGCCCTGGCGCCGGAAATCGGTGTCACTAGTACCTAATTTGGCACCGGAATCCTCAAGAGATTACCCGTCCCCTGAGGAATCCCGGCTCACCTAATGAGCACAAGTCCTAGTTTGGGCGCAGGGCGCCTTGTTTAGGTCGCTACATTACAGAAATAATTTGTTGACTTAAGGTCTACTCCGCGCCCTGGCGCCGGAAATAGGTGTCACTAGTGCCTAATTTGGCACCGGAATCCTCAAGATATTAGCCGTGCTCCGAGGAATCCCGGCTCACCTAATGAGCACAAGTCCTAGTTTGGGCGCAGGGCGCCGTGTTTAGATCGCTACATTACAGAAATAATTTGTTGACTTAAGGTCTACTCCGCGCCCTGGCGCCGGAAATCGGTGTCACTAGTACCTAATTTGGCACCGGAATCCTCAAGAGATTACCCGTCCCCTGAGGAATCCGGGCTCACCTAATGAGCACAAGTCCTAGTTTGGGCGCAGGGCGCTTTGTTTAGAACCCTATATTACAGAATAATTTGTTGACTTAAGGTCTACTCCGCGCCCTGGCGCCGGAAATCGGTGTCACTAGTGCCTAATTTGGCACCGGAATCCTCAAGGTATTAGCCGTGCTCCGAAGAATCCCGGCTCACCTAATGAGCACAAGTCCTAGTTTGGGCGCAGGGCGCCGTGTTTAGATGGCTACATTACAGAAATAATTTGTTGACTTAAGGTCTACTGCGCGCCCTGGCGCCGGAAATCGGTGTCACTAGTACCTAATTTGGCACCGGAATCCTCAAGAGATTACCCGTCCCCCGAGGAATCCGGGCTCACCTAATGAGCACAAGTCCTATTTTGGGCGCAGGGCGCCTTGTTTAGATCGCTACATTACAGAAATAATTTGTTGACTTAAGGTCTACTCCGCGCCCTGGCGCCGGAAATCGGTGTTACAAGTGCCTTATTTGGCGCCGGAATCCTCGAGGGAACACCCGTCCCCCGATGTATCCGGACTCACCTAATGAGCACAAGTCCTAGTTTGGTGCAAGGCGGCCTAATAATTTTAGATGTTTAACATCGGGATCGGAAAACGCTTGAAAAATAGCCGATAATTTTAAATAAATTTTTGTTAGTGCGTTGGAGTTAGTGCTGGCTAGCTTGACTCTGGTATTCCGATAAGGTTGAATAAATTATTTTTGTTTACATTATTTTGGAAAACAGTATTTCGATCCCGATGAAAATTTAACTGCGATCTAACTCAACACGCTTCCTCCGATAAATAGCTTAATTAAATGATTTCTATAAAATCCTCTATTCAATGATATTAATGAAATAGTAACAGAACTTTTATTTATATTTTTTAACGGTATGAAAAGAGAATTTAAATTATTTGGAGTTCATCCAAATCGTGGCTACGGCATCTTCCTCAGTCAAGGGTTTCTGTTTCGCTCCGCTACTCAAAAACCCTAGGGTAGCGGAGCGGATCGGAAACCTCTGACTTGGGAAGGTGTGTCTATGGATGAATAGTTGTATTACACTAACATTTTATGACAGAACACCAACAGAACAATGATATTTCTCCTCTGAATTTTTTTTTCATTATTTAAAGACTGATGCAAGATCTTGATTAAAAAATAAAATAAAAAATGCATACTATACTGCAGTACGTGTACATCATTTAATAAACTTCCATATTTATAAATGAGTTGCCAAAAAAAATTTATGAATAATTTTTACAAGAAACATTCCAATTATTGAAAAAAATAAGACATTTCATATTTTGAAGATATTTTGAATACAAAACTCGAAACTTAGAAAAATGCGGAATTTCAAATCTGAACCAAACCTGATAAAAAGTCGCTCTGATTATTGTAAACATAAAATCTCGGTAAGTTTAACAGTTCTGAACGATTTGTCTTTTTCAAACGTAAATATAAGTAATAAACAGCAATGTTAAAAAGTTCACCGGGATATGAAGTTGGCTGTTCACATGAAGCTTCGAGCTTCACATGATTTGATCACGTGACCAACCAACTTCATATCTCGTTGAACTTTTAAATATGCTGTGTATATCTTAAATAAACATTTTTATCGCGGGATCTGTTCTAGTTCAACTGGCATAGATTTAAATTGAAAATTAAAAAATTGAAATTAAATTTTGCAATTTGAATTAATTTCTTTTAAAAGAATTATTGCACAAATGATACTATCGAGGAAATTTAAATCATTAATGTATATGCATCCCAACAATTGTAGTTTTTTTGCCTCTGAATAATTTATTTCAATAATTTCAATTTTAATAACGGCAATATGTGTACCGGACCCTTTATGAACTTGATATTTTAGAAATGAATCATCATCCATTAAAAATAATAGAATTAGGCTGGTCCTGTTAAATACATGGTTTAGTACATATTTACATCCACTTAGTTTCTTGATTAAGAAAATTATAGTAAATTTATATTGAAAATGACATGATTACACACGGTCCACTACTTACCTATTAAAATCCACCTGTTTGCGCATAAAAATATGTACATTTCTCTACATTAAAAGACTGTTTTCACATGTATTGTTTTTAAAGCTTATCAAATACTGCAATCAGATAGCAACGATACATATGGAGAAATAAGTCCGATTTGTCTAATTTGCATACGGCCGCCATCTTGAAATTGAGGCTGTAACTATTTCAAAGTAATGTATAATGAACATTTAAAATTTCTCAAATAACTCGGAAACGCTTACGCCGGAACTTTTTGCCATGGTATGAATTTCACCTACACACCGGTAGAAAAAAAAATGATGCTATTCGATTAAAAATTGATTTATTCTTTATTGTGCCATTTGAATATGAAAATTTGAAGCGAGAAATGAACCATTTACATAGTAAAATAGTGAATTAAGTTGATAATTGCCAATTTCAACACAGAAGTTCGAATTTTTTAAATTGATATAAGCGAGTTGCCATGGTGCTCCCTAGTATTTGATATTTCATACTTTAAATTAATGTACATTTTTATTTCTTTTTAATTAAAATGAATGTGCCAATTAGTTTTAAAAATTGTCTTTTTGGGGGGTGTTGCTTGTAGGTAAAGGGGCACAAACCTGCAATCCTCTATAATATATATTTGATTTAAGCGACATTTCAGGCGCAAACAAAGGGTGTTTTAACTAGCTTTTGTTTTCATAGACAGAACACATGGATGTTTTACTTTTATTATCCTCTTCTGTTTGAAAATTACCCTCCGACAACTTTCTAAAGTCAATACTACGACTTTGGCGCACTTTAAACTATATACATTGTGACGTCAGGATTTACGTAGTGTGATAATGAATATTAATGAGAAAAAATCGGACTTATTTCTCCATATGAAACTGTTTTATTTAGTACATTGTTTTTCAGTAATTCCTAATTTTTTATGTTGGATCTGCTTGGATTGTTTCTACATTGTAGATCGAAACTAGAGATATATAGAGCGTATTAGCTCCACGGAAGAATTCAAACTTAGTCAACATAACTAGCTTTCCTTAAGGGAAATCTACTTTATAGTCATTTTTCAGGGGAGGGGGGCCTACTATTTAGCTATTTTTCCGGAGGGGGTGGGGTGGTGGTCCGAAAGATGGTAGGGGAAAAGGCACCATACAGCACCGGTTATGAACCAGTACAGTCTATGTTCTTGATTAGTATTATAAACTTACATGTACAAATAAAAGAAAGATGAATGAATGAATTCGAAAATGTTTGTCATGATAATGACCCTGAATGATACGCACGAGACATAAAATGAAAGCCCCTTGAGCGAATTCTTCCGACTGAAAAATAAGTTCTTTTTCTCAAAGTAGTCTAAGAAAATTTTGTTAAATAACATTCTTGTGACAAAATTTTGCAATCATACTCTACTGAGTAGCTTTGCGATAAAGCGAATATGAGAACACGGGTAAAATACCAATCGCAACTTCTTGGACCTTTTTAGCAGAGCTCGGAAAAATAACATTACCGGATGTTAGAATTTTATACATTCGTTTCCCAGAAGTTTTAGGTGGAATAACACACCTGGAAAGTCACTCAAATAAACAGTAAATTATTTGATTATGAACAAAATAATGATAAATAAACTGTACATACGTCAAATCAGCGAAAAATTCAGTAAGGACATGCAGCCACAAAAGCCCCTGCGTGATTCAAACTCGGAATGAACGGATCACAAGCCCAACACTTTATCCACTCGGCGTTGGAGTTAGTCACGCATTGCCGTCGATAAAACCCTTTAATAAAACGAAATGTCCTTTCGATCAGAGGTCAGCCATTTTGTGATGATGTGTTATACCACCTTAAATATCTTCTTTGTCTCTTCTGTGGTATATTTTAGGATATATATTAAATTTGATAAAGTCTAGCTCACATTTCAACATATAATAAAAATTTTTGTATTTATATCAAGTTTTATAAAGGGTGGGTGGGTGGTGGTGTGTCATGGATGCTTACAAAATACATTCGAGGTTATTCGAGTTTTTCCCGCTTGTCAGAAATGTGTTGTGATTGGGTAAGGCACGAGAGAAAAGGAGATAAAGCATTGTTCCTACGCATTTCCGCTCTTGGGCATATTTTAGCTCTAAAGCGAAAGTGCTAATGGCCCCACTAAAACACTATATATTTACATGTCTGTGATAACATTACAAATCAATTCTGAAGCCTTTAGCCCAATAATTTCATGAAAGATGAGCGACGCAAAATGTGCGCGTCTTGTGGCATAACCGAAAAACGGTATTGGCTGCACCGCGTAGTAGTGCATAGAATGTGCTACATGAAAAAGCAGTAGTTTCAAAATGTTGTTTTAAAATGTAGAAAATGGAAATAATATCAATATAAGTATTAAGAAATCATTCTTTGAATATTACCTACCTACCTAGTCCTTGTTGCACCCGGAGGCAAATAGGGCAAGGATTACAGCTACATGTATATAGGGATTTCCATTTTTCTCTGTTCTTAGCTGTCATTTCCGCTTCTCCCCAGGTAAGGTTCATGTCCTCTTTGAATATTATGAGGTGGTAATTTCGGTCGGAGCATGGTCAAATCTATCATAAAGCCCTTCTGACTATATTGGATTTGACCATGCCCCGATCAAAATTATCTCCTCATATATAATCCTCAAAGAATGATTCCTTATTCCTTCAATAATTTCGACCTGCTGACTTCTATGACATATTAATCGCATCCTTTTAAATCGGTTGTTACAGTCTTCCTGTGCCGATGTGATGTCTGAGTTGTCTGGGTTGTAATTTGACATGTCCTTATCTAAGCAGATTCTTGGTTGCATCAAAGTCTCAAATTTCTCTGATTTTATTGGCCGTACTGCTGTTTTTGCAAGCTCGTCAGTGTTCTGCATTTCTTTTTGTCAACTTTAACACCCTGCTTTGCCCACAGCCACTTGCTTGAAGTTAATTCCATATCATAATAACAACACGTGCGTTTTATTATTAAACTATGTTACGAATTATTGTTACATAGTCAAACGCCTGTGGTTTTGCCTCCCTGTTTAAGGTGGTATGGGGCACCTGTCAATATTAATGTTGTTAAATGTACATTATAATTTAAATACTTTCACCTGTTTGGAATTTTCAATTTCACAATATTCCACAAAAAAACCGATTTAAAATTATTTGAAAAGGTTAAAATTTTAAAATGCCCAGCGGGATTCGAACTCATGACTTACAGATTCGTAGTGAACCCTCTAACCCACTGCGCTACTCTGTTATGTGACATTTATGGGAAAAGAACTAATAGTAACATTATATTTGATTTTATTGTTTATTTTAATAAGTAGTGCTTCACAACATGGAAGTGTCTCATACCACCTTAATATCTTAGCTAACTTCTCGTTTTTGCGCATGTTCTATTGAAATTGACTTTTTTATCTTTTCCTTTATTAGTGTTTATTTTGTAAATATCACTTCTTGAGGGTAAAAATCCTAATATTTCATCTAGTTACCTGTTCAATAACAGGTAAAACTAAAATAATTAATATACCATGCACTCCGCTTTTAGGAGTCCGGTATCTTTTGAGTTTTAATATGATGCTTTTTACCAAAAGATTGCTTGTGGCTCGAAGAAACACCAGCTGTTCTTTAATTTGACCACGTGTCTTACTGGGATAATCTGATTATTTCTTTTATCCACGCCCCCACGAAAACACACTCACCTTCCTTAACAACTTAACTTAAATATAGAAAGTTAACACCACAAGAAAACTGTTTACTTGAAGAAAACAAGTAGATTTCGCTAACACTTAAAATCATTGCCGTGATGTGTATATCATGACACGAAGAAGTATATTTCAAGAAGTCATACAGCTTATAGGATTGTCATTCGTTTTAACTTGATAAAGTGTCATTTACAATAATTATGCAATTGTGTGGACAATGAGCAAAGTACGTGTATGTACTTGAAATTTAATATAAATCTGGAGGACGTAGTATATGGTCTTTTCTTAAGAGATATTTGAACGTAAATTGTATCAAATTAAATCGTGTAAAAATTTGTACAATTTAATTGTTTATTTTGTATCAATTTTGTTCAAAAATGTAAAATTAAAAAAAAAGATCTGTTTTGTTAATTTGATTAAAAAGAAGTGAAGGATTTGCATGAAAGAATACTAGTACATTTTTGATAATCGTACAAAGTTGTTTTGCACTAAAATTTATTCCTCTAAACGTAAAATCATGAGTAGGAATGTTTGAAATTACATGCCCAACACATCAACATCAAACGTTAACACCAGTTATGCTTTATTTTGTTCAAATTGACTGCCTACTTGGTGATTTTGGAGCAAAAAAAAAAGTTTTCAAAATGTTATTAATAATTTATTCCCACTTAATGAGAGATCAATAGAGACCCTACATGTGTTAGACCAAGAAAGAATGTGTTGGGTAGAAGCTTCGAATTCCTTAATCGCCGTAGTCTTACACTTTTTAAAATGCCTAAAAATATCAAGTAGTAGATAAAGAGACTTTTAAAAAATAATGATGCGTTTGCATCACATAATAAAACGGGCAACCCCAAAAATTCTTTAAAAATTTCGTAACCATCATACTCTTTAAAGAATCCTCCCTGCTTGTAGAAACAATAAACTTAATTAACATAATTAAGTTGCTATAGGGCTAAGGAAATCTGAATGATATTTACTAGTACACCTATTTCATAAGCAAAAATATTTAAGAAAATACAACAAGAATGAGTCTCGTTTTAAGTCATCTTTTCGTTCTATGGTCAGCAAATAAAGTCATCCACTGGGTCGCATGCCCACTGACGCAATCGGTTTTTGGTCGTTATTCGCAATTTAAAAGTGAACTGCATTCTAGAAGGCAGTTCGCAATTCAAAATTTATAATTCATATTTGGGGCCTGAAATTTTCAGGATCATCTTCTAGTGGTATGCCACTACCACTGTGAAAATGTGGTAAAGTGGTCATCTCTAGTTTCTGAGATTCGGGCTTATTCACAATTCAAAAGTGAACTGCATTCTATAACGCAGTTCGCAATTCAAAATTTATAATTCATATTTGGGGCCTGAAATTTCAGGGTCATCTTCTAGTGGTATACAACTACTACTGTGAAAATGCGGTAAAGTGGTCATCTCTAGTTTTTGAGATTCGGGCTTAATCGCGATTGAAAAGTGAACTGCGTTCCAGAATGCAGTTCGCAATTCAAAATTTATAATTCATATTTGGGGCCTGAAATTTTCAGGGTCATCTCTATGTTGTATACCACTACCACTGTGAAAATATGGTGAATTGGTCATCTCTAGTTTTTGAGATTCGGGCTTAGTCGCAATTCAAAAGAGAACTGCATTCTAGGACACAGTTCGCCATTCAATATTTATAATTCATATTTGGGGCCTGAAATTTTCAAGGTCATCTTCTAGTGGTATAGCACTACCACTGCGAAAATGTGGTAAAGTGGTCATCTTAAGTTTCTGAAATTCGGGATTATTCACAATTCAAAAGTGAACTGCATTCTAGAACGCAGTTCGCAATTCAAAATTTATAATTCATATTTGGGGCCTGAAATTTTCAGGATCATCTTCTAGTGTTATGCCACTACCACTGTGAAAATGTGGTAAAGTGGTCATCTCTAGTTTCTGAGATTCGGGCTTATTCACAATTCAAAAGTGAACTGCATTCTAGAACGCAGTTCGCAATTCAAAATTTATAATTCATATTTGGGGCCTGAAATTTCAGGGTCATCTTCTAGTGGTATACAACTACTACTGTGAAAATGCGGTAAAGTGGTCATCTCTAGTTTTTGAGATTCGGGCTTAATCGCGATTGAAAAGTGAACTGCGTTCCAGAATGCAGTTCGCAATTCAAAATTTATAATTCATATTTGGGGCCTGAAATTTTCAGGGTCATCTCTATGTTGTATACCACTACCACTGTGAAAATATGGTGAATTGGTCATCTCTAGTTTTTGAGATTCGGGCTTAGTCGCAATTCAAAAGTGAACTGCATTCTAGGACACAGTTCGCCATTCAATATTTATAATTCATATTTGGGGCCTGAAATTTTCAAGGTCATCTTCTAGTGGTATAGCACTACCACTGCGAAAATGTGGTAAAGTGGTCATCTTAAGTTTCTGAAATTCGGGATTATTCACAATTCAAAAGTGAACTGCATTCTAGAACGCAGTTCGCAATTCAAAATTTATAATTAATATTTGGGGCTTGAAATTTCCAGGGTCATCTTCTAGTGGTATACCACTACCACTGTGGAAATGCGGTAAAGTGGTCATCTCTAGTTTTTGAGATTCGGGCTTAATCGTAATTCAAAAGTGACCTGCGTTCCAGAATGCAGTTCGCAATTCAAAATTTATGATTCTGTTTGGGGCCTGAAATTTCACGGTCATCTCCTAGTTGTATACCACTACCACTGTGAAAATATGGTGAATTGGTCATCTCTAGCTTTTGACATTCGGGCTTAGTCGCAATTCAAAAGTGAACTGCATTCTAGAACGCAGTTCGCAATTCAAAATTTACAATTTATATTTGGGGCCTGAAATTTTCAGGGTCATCTTCTAGTGATATACCACTACCACTGTGAAAATGTAGTAAAGTGGTCATCTTTAATATCTAAGATTCGGGATTATTCACAAATTCAAAAGTGAACTGCATTCTAGAACGCAGTTCGCAATTCAAAATTTATAATTAATATTTGGGGCCTGAAATTTTTATGGTCATCTTTAGTGGTATACCACTACCACTGTGAAAATGCGGTGAAGTGGTAATCTCTAGTTTTTGAGATTCGGGCTTAATCGCGATTGAAAAGTGAACTGCGTTCCAGAATGCAATTCGCCATTCAAAATTTATAATTCATATTTGGGGCTTGAAATTTTCAGGGTCATCTCCTAGTTGTATACCACTACCACTGTGAAAATATGGTGAATTGGTCATCTCTAGCTTTTGAGATTCGGGCTTAGTCACTATTCAAAAGTGAACTGCATTCTGGAACGCAGTTCGCCATTCAAAATTTACAATTCATATTTGGGGCCTGAAATTTTCCGGGTCATCTTCTAGTGGTATTCTTCTACCACTGTGAAAATATGGTGAAGTGGTTATCTGTTGTTTTTGAGATTTGGGCTCCCACTTATAGAAAACTATTCATTAAAATAGAATTTTAAACATTGGGCTTGGAAACATCGAGGGCACCTACCCTGGGCGCTGAAATTTTTAGGATCATCTACTAGTGGTACAGTAGTATACCACTACCACTGTAAAAATATGGTGAAGTGGTTCAGTTCGGTTTTCGCAATTCAAATTTTGGGCCTTGGGTGTTAAAGCATGTGAAAGCTTGTTTATAGAATAGTGGCATAGTTTTTATTATTTCATAATTTTCAATTTTATTTTCAGTTGTATTTATCAAATAGTCCATGTCTATGTTGATCGGAGAGCAATAAAAATTTACGTAACTCTTAATACAATGTTTTGTTTCTTTTAATCTAGGGATCCATGAGGCTTTTAACGCTTTAATCTTACAATCGACGTCAGTAATGCCTAGTCTGCCTTCTTTTACATGGCCAATTAACGTATTTCTTTTAATCCTATCAGTTTTATTCCAAATGAAATTATATATTTATTTATTAATGCGTTTAATATAGTCTTCATAGGGAATTTCCAAAATAATTGCAACATACAAATATGAGTTTTGATAGTGCTAAAGATTTTATTACGGTGCATTTCCCAAATAATGTTAATTTTCTTCTTTTCCAAGATTCGAATAAAGTGTCTATATCATGATACATTTTCATCCAATTTTTATTATAACATTTAATTTTATTATGACCTACATGAATACCTAAACATTTTGCTGATTTGTTCGTGACTGTTATTCCCTCGATTTCTGTAAACATATTTTTAAAAGGACCAAGCACAATACATTCAGTTTTACTTATGTTAGTTTTAGATCCTGCATGAATACAGAACTTGTTTACCGTTTCCAAAGCATGTTTAAGTGAATCAATATTCTGTAGAGTTAATGTCATGTCGTCGGCATGTTGTATATTTTTTACTTCTTTTTTCCATAGAGTTAGCTTTAAAACCTTGTATATTTTCATTTTTCTTTATTTTTTCAGATAAAATTTCGGCAACAAAAAGATATAGAATGGCTGATATTGGACAGCCTCATGCGCGGATCTAGAGGGGGGGTCGGGGGGTCCCGACCCCCCCTGGAAAATGAAAATTTATTAAATTTACATAGTAAAATTCTCGCAAATATGCCTCGGACCCCCCCCCCCTGGAAAACACAATTACCCTTCGGACCCCCCCCCCTGGAAAAATTTTCTGGATCCGCGCATGAGCCTCATTTCGCATGTTTTTGAAATCCATCCGTTATTCTTTAATCTAAATATTGGACTTTGATATAACATTTTTATTCAATTTAAAAAGTTTTTCCCAAAGTTGAATTTTTCTAGTGTTTTAAATAAAAAATTCCATTCTACTGGATCAAAAGCTTTTTCAAAGTCTAAAAATAATAGGATCCCCTCTTTGTTAAAATTTTCACAATATTCAAAAATATCTAAAATAAAACGGGCATTAATACCTATATATCGGCCTTTTATATAAGCTGTTTGCTCATTACCAATTTGCTTTGAAATAAAGGTTTGTAATCTACGTGCAAAAACGAATGCTATGATTTTGTAATCTGTATTAGTAAGACTAATTGGTCTGTAATTTTTCAAATCGTTTTTACTTACTTTTTTATGAAAAAGGGAGATAACTGCAAGTCTTTGAGAAAATGTCATTTTTCCTTTCAAAAAAATTCCTTTATCATGTTATAAAATATGGAGGATAATTGATGCTAGAAACATTGATAAAATTCATTGGGTATACCATCGAGGCCCGGGGATATATTTGATTTTAAATTCATAACGGTTTCTTTACACTCATTCATTGACGGAAATGCATCACACATACTTTTATCAGTTTCAGATAGTGTATTTACTTTACATTTTTAAAAATACAAGTCGATGTCTTCATTTGATATATTAGTTTTGAACTATATAGGTTTTCATAGTAGTCACACATTGCACAAAGAATATCGTCATCTTCGGTGAGAAGATTATTTTCGCTTAAAACCTCGTGGATAACATTTTGTGTTTGGTGCTTCTTTTCTAAACTAAGAAAATATTTAGTATTTTTTTCACCATCACGAACCCATTTTGCTCTCGAACGAATTTTAGCACCTTTTGCTTTTTTATCATACAGATTATTTAGCTTATTTTCTAATTCACGCTTTCTGTTCATATCCATTGCTATATGGTTAGAATATTCAATTTCGGAAATTTCTTATTCATTTTGGAATATTAATTGTTTATATGTTTTTTTGGCGTTTAATGGAAAAAGCTATAGAAAAATCTTTAATTGATATTTTTAGAGACTCCCATTTATCAATAAAAGAACCTTCTTCTTTACTTGTATCTGTGATTATTTTGTTGACTTGACGTTTATATTCATTACATTCTAAAAGTGACGCATTTAGTTTCCAGTCTCCCTTTCCCCGTTCATTATCATACACAGATAAATGAAATTTTATTGCTCTATGGTCAGACATTCTGGTCCCGTTATTATGAGTACCGGGAATTCTACAAATAATTATTTGTTTTATTTTCATCAACAAAGATGTGCTTATAAAGATATAATCTATACGGCTTTTTGGAATATTGTTTGCATCACACCAGGTATAACCATTATTATTTACACATTTATCTCTCCATAAGTCATTTAAATGCAAACTAACAATAATGTCGCTCAATATTTTTGAACTTTTGTCAGTATTTTCCCCATCAAGATGACAGTTAAAATCGCCACATACTAGTAAGATAATATTCTCTGTGTTTATAGAATTCTTAATGATAAATCTTTTCATTCCTTTCAAAAAATCAATTCTACATGTTTCTTTCTTTGTTCGGTGCATAAATATTAACTAAACTATAGGAAATATCACCAATATTAAAATTAACCAGTATTTTTCTGCCGTCACTGGTCTTATGTGTATTTTTTATCTCAATAGCTAACCCCTTTTTAAACAAAATAGAAACGCCTCTACTAAAAGGTGAGTCAGAAAAGCAATGTATAGATTTTCCATTCCAAGCATAATCGTAATGAAAAACGTTTTTTCTACAAAATGCGTTTCTTGAATCAAAATAACATCGATATTTGTATCAATTATCCAACTGTAAAATTTATCTCTTTTTTCTTTAGAGTTTAAACTTCGCGTATTTATTGAAATGAATTTAAGCATAGCCATATTTGTTGTTTAAGATTACCAAAGATAAATAGAAACAAATATAAAGTAAATATGTATACCTATGTACATGTAACTGTCCACACAGGTATTCTCTTGTAAGGACATTTTTCTCAAGTGATCAGTTAGTCGGATTGACACTATTTGTAAACATTTAGTTATTATGTACATATTCAAATATTTAAGCAACGAAACGTAGACCAAATTCAAATAAAAAATACTGGAGACAATTTTTATCACAATTAAGGTAGTACAAAACAGGTAGCGAAAAATTTTCCCATAATTCATTTTTTTAAAAAATTGCACCAAATGTTAATCATACTAAACTGTATACATATACAAAGTTTTAAAAAAATTCCACCATTAGTTTTCTCGTAATCTAGGTCACAACTATGGCTTCCGACACCCTGTTAGAAAAGGGCTAGGCCCATCAGAATACATGATTTAAAAGAAAAAAAATTGTCAAAATATTTTTTTTGGCAAATATCCATTAACAAAGAGACTAAGACACGTTAAACGTTAAAAAAATAATAATCATTGACTTTGATAATTGTTTGTACCAATAAAATCAGTCCAAAGTATATGCAAGAAGGTCCTATTTTGGAGCTATTCGCCATACTAAATACCGTTTTTATTTAAATTCCTATCATTCAAATTCCACGAAAAACTATCATATAAATTGTTGGAATATGTAGATAATATTATGTAAATACCAAAACAATTCCACCACTAGATATTTTTAAAAAGAAGTTTAAACCTCCCTCCTCCACTTTGTTACAAAGTATTATTTGAACAGTTCTTGCACGGCGTGACGTCATAATAAGACGTTTAGAACATGACGTACGTCATTTATTTGTTTCTCGTAGACGTTTGACTTGCGCGAGGATTTCCGAAGTGTTTGTTTTTCGGATACTGTTTTGTACTACCTTAAATTGTATTACGTAGATTTACACATTGATGACGTCATGACTGAAAGTTGAATGTCGTGTGATCGGAAAGCATCGTAAACAAATTCAAAATATAAGTAATCTGAGAACTCTAATAAAGTAGTTTGGTGTGATTTATTTAGAGTGGAACAAAAGAATACTGGGAGAGATGTTAGTTTTATCAATTACTGTGGAATCATTAGAATTCGTGGTGGCTCAATTTTCGTGGTATTCGTGGGTAGCCCTCGCCCACGAATTAACATCCTTAACGAAAACTAATTATAAAAGGTTTGGATTATCTACTGAAACTGAAAACTGACTCATCAACGAAATTACATCCCCACGAACAAGCAAAAACCCCACAATCCACGAAAATTGGCCCCCACGAAATTAAATGATTCCACAGTATTCGCTAAAAGGTATGTAAATTTGCTTTTATTTCTCGGCCAGGCTTTCCTCTGTCGTTGTTTATGATATAAAAATCCGACTATAGAACAACACTACCCCGTATATATTGAACTTCAAATTTTACATGTATCGATAGTTTGATCAATGCTTAAATTGAAAAGTGCTGCTAGAATCCTGTGTTATGTGTTGTTTTGATGCAACATATCGTTTTCCGTGCAAACTGAATAAAAGTTGGGAGGGTTTTTTGAGCACCGGATGAATAACTATTTAACTAAGGAGAATATAGGATTCTAGCAGCGGTTTTGATAAAACTGAGATGTTTCGCCTTCACTTGATATGTTTATTGTTTTGTGGAAACCGCAGGGTAGTGTTGTTCTACCGGGGGTATCTCATTTTATGTTAAGGAATATACGTAAGCTATTTATAGCTGTCACGTGATAATGCACCGATGTGGCAGTGATGTACTACCCGATTTTATTGCATTTACATCTATTTCAAAGGATAATACTAGGTTTTTGATCTGATTGATCATTCAAAACAGTTATTTAATCTCACGAATTTGAATATAACAGTCAAAATAAGACG
This sequence comes from Magallana ariakensis, assembly GCA_020458035.1. NCBI lineage: Eukaryota > Metazoa > Mollusca > Bivalvia > Ostreida > Ostreidae > Magallana > Magallana ariakensis. Next base: position 30,652,198 of record CM035815.1, read on the forward strand.
CTAAATTGACCATATGCTTCCTTAACATCCCCGCGCATCACTGTTAGCTTGTTTCAGGGATTGTGACTTTGGAGAATTTTTCCGTGTACCGGAGGAATTGCGCTTTCTCGGGGTTCTGAGCTCGCTGAGCATACTGGAGATGGTCCGCTGGGAGCTGTCTTTGCACATTCGCGGTGCGGAATTCGAACGCTGAGTGGTTCGGTTGTCGTTAGAATGAGTTGTAGCGACGTTAGCCAGGATTTCCCCCAACTTGTTCTGACCGGGCCAGGCAGTGGGATGGGTGTGGATCGTTCCCTCTTTGTCCAGACCGGACGCCAAGAAATCATCGTAGGTTGCTTCAACGAAGATTGTTGATTTTTTGGCTTTGCGCAAAGCCTCACAGAAATCCGCTACCTTTTCATATTTCGCTTCTGTTATTTCCGTCATCAAAGCTAATTTTTCAGTTTCAAAACAGGTAGAATTTGAATTGGTCTTCCCAATTTTTTTTGCATCTAATGCAGTAGTCGCAGACTGAATTGCGTTTGCTTTGGGAATATCGCCACTTCGTACAGCTTCCACGTATCGAAACGCGTGTTCTGACGATTTGTGAGCAACACCAAATGCTTTAATTTCGCATGGGAACAAATTGGATATGGTATTAGAAGCCCCCGCAAAAGGTACAACTTTGGCTAAAGGTGCTGTGTAGTGGTCACATGTATCGTCGCCCGGGGAGTGCCCACCCTTCTTACAAACCTTACATCTGGAGGAGTTAGGACAGTCTCTTTTATAGTGGGTAGCCTCCCAGCAGTTAGTACAAAGTGGGGTGCGTTTATTTGAAGGTTGACCGTAGTGGTATATGAAACACTGCAACCCTGCGCACTTGCATTGAGGGGGCAGAAATTTGCCATCCGGAAGAGCGCTAACATAGATGAAGCGATTACCATTCAAAATTCCCGTCATTTTTCTTGTTTCGGGTGCCTAATATTTTCATACTTTAGGCCACTGGTGAAGTTTAGATCAGACTGCTTTAGCATTTTCATGATTTCATCATCATCTACGGACAGATGGACTCCTTTGACCGTAATTTTGAGCACCTGCTCAGACGGTTCATTGGTACCTGCGGAGAAGGGGTTTGTGTCGTATACACTAATGTGCCTGTTTCTGATATCTTCCTGTAGCAGTTTTGCTCTGCTGTTGGACGATTTGACATTGACCCGCCATAGACCTCTGTCTTTTTTAATGCATTGATTATCGTTCACAACTTTGCTTGTTGCCACAGAGAGTTCATAATCAGAAACACGATTAGCTTCATTTGTTACAGACCCTGAAACGTACTACTACACCACACGCTCGCTGGACGCTCGGTACACGCTCGCTAAACGGTTTACACGAAACGCTGAACGATTTACACGAAACGCTACACGTTTTACCCGAAACGCTAAACGGTTTGCACGAAATGCTGAACGGTTTACACGAAACGTTTCTCACACGAAACGGTTTGCTCGATTTTCGCACGCTTTGGACACGCTTTGATTTTCGTTTCAATCGGATCCTCTCGGATTTTATCTCTGATGGTAGGAGTTGTTTTAAAATGGCACGATATACATGTAATAGAAATACTGATATTTGACAAATACTTTTTTTTAATTCAACAATATTGACATTTAATGAAAATTAATTCATTATAAAAAAAAAAATTCTACAGAACAAGCACATACATGTATTCATCGCTCAGAAGAATTTTTAATCACTCGTTTTAATGTCGTAGGAAAATTGATATTGTTCCATGAAAATAAAAAATACAAAAAATGTAAATGGCTTATTGATTTTAAAACATTAAATTTGAAGTCCGTATCATTACAAACGTTAGTTTTCGTTAATCGGCGGTTTTATTTTTCAACATTATGAATTGATTGAAATAGTTTGAGAGATTACAAACGTAATTTTTAAAAAACATTATTCAATCACTTTGATAATTGACAAAAATTTAGAAGTAAATTTTAGTCACCGAATTGTAATTAAAAGAAAGCTATGCAATCGAACATTTTTTTTATTATATCGTATCAACCGCATATTAAAATATGTTCTGCACATTAAACCAGAGAGAAAATAAGATGATTGGCATAAAAAATAAAGTTTGTATCTCTATTTAGGATTTCCCTTTTCTAAAAATAAATTCAATAAATTATCGGAAGGAACAAAGTCAATGGATTCAATTTCAGACTCAATAAACATGTAAACATAGCGTCGCTTTTACCACAAACTGTTTAAAATTAGTACCATACATATATATATAATGTGAACATTATATTTTCCCCTCTATTCTTCTACATATTTTTTCATTGAGTTGATGAACGTTATATCATTAAAATGATGTCCTTTATCAAATACTAATTCCGACTGCTTTAAAGTCATTATTTTTGTATTGGCTGTTGACAAAAAAGAGACGCGTGACCATCCAATGAAAAAAATACACAGTTTGATTGACAGGTTTAGTCAGCTGCAGGTACGTGTTATCCGATTGTACACTGTCGAAAAGCTTCAGTTATCGATGTAAAAAAGAACCCAAATACTACATGTTTATTACGACTTCACAGTATTACAAATAGCTGATTTAATTTTCAAAAAATAAGTCATTAGTATACATACATAAGTGTTTTGTTAATCACAAACTATTCTGGGAAGTCTTAAACTCGGGCGCCATTTTGAAAGAATTAATATATATAAGAAAAGTTCCGAATGAAATATGATGAAACGTTTCACACGATTCTCGCACGCTTTGCTCGAAACGCTTTACACGCTTTGCCCGAAACGCTAAACGGTTTACACGAAACGACTCTCGCACGAAACTCGCACGCTTTTTTGGTGTAGTAGTACGTTTCAGGGTCTATATAATCCCATTGGATCTCTTTGTTCTTAAAATAGATAGGTTTCAGAAGCTCCATTTTTTAAGGACAATCAATATAACTGTTTGTTTCCCGGTAGGTAAGAGAGTTTCACTCAGAACACATTCGGTGATCGATGCGTTGAATACAAGTCACAGAACTGACTTTAGCTCTTCACATTTGTCACTACTAAATTGAATGTCGCCGAATAACTTGAATATTAATTCGAGGGAAATTTGTGTGTTGTGATTACAGGATTTATTTTTCATTTCTCATAATAAGCGGACCGACCATTATGACCATTTCCAAATTAAGGTAATTCAACAATTTTAATATTTTATTTTATTCTTATATTGGTGGTATGGAATTACACGAAAGTTCTTGAAACAAAAAATCTCGGTAATTTTAACAGTTCTGAACGATTTGTCTCTCTCAAACGTAAATATAACAAATAAACAGCAATGTTAAAAGTTCGCCGGATTATGAAGGTGAAATTTTTTTTCAAAGTGCGTTAATTTTGGGACCAAGTCAACGCACTTTGAAAAAAAAAAAAATTTTTTTTCAAAGTGCGTTGATATCGTCGATATTAACGCACTTTGAAAAAAAAATGTTCAGGGTTAAGTCGAATTAATATATAATTTTAGATACAATAAATAATTGTTTTAACCTTGTGTAGCTTAATGAGATATATTTAAGAAGGAACCAACTGCATTCTCAGCTATCTTGATAAACAGTTTCTCGATTAAAATTTTTTCCCTTTTCTCATAACCTTACGTAGTTTGACAATTTACTTAAAGAACAACCCGGTAGATTTGAATTATCCAAATATGGTATAAACTGCATCGCTTAGCAACTGCATTTTCCTTTTATTGTGTATGTAGCAAACTTGCTAAATATTTGGTACAATGTGCTGTGCCAGAAACGAAAATTATAAAATTATTATATTTATTGATAATGGAGATAATGTAGTACATATTTCAACTGTCTTCCATTGCATGTGCTTATAATTTAAACAAACATGATGTAAAAAAAAAGAATGCATTAGTTATAGTTATCAAAAATAATATGATTTTTTAGAGGATCAGTTCAAGAGAAAAAACTCACACCCTAAAGATGACTAATTTAATGTTTGTCAATGTTCATGAATTTTATATAATAATAAAGTGATTTATTTGATTAGAATTCGAAAAGAGGGTCTATGTTGAAACATTTATAGATTCTTTAACATACCATTGGATAAATTATTGTTTGACCAGCTCGTTTTTTTTTTCAATTTCCCTATACTTAATTTACAACAAAGTGTATTTCTTTTCCGATTTTATACATTTACTCTAAATTGCTGAATATCATATATGTTTTAGAAGGAAAATAGAGGGGTAGGAGACCTTCCTATAATCAATTTAATGATGTACTGGTAATTGACCTGTATCTTTGGTTAACCGCCATCCCCACCCCTATCCCCGTTTTCAACGACGGCAAATTATATTCATTAGTGTTAAATAATCATCATACTATCAACAAATAAGGATTTTAATTCCAGACTTTGTTATTTATATATATTTTTTCAAAGTGCGTTAAGTGTCTCGATACTAAAAAATGTTGATGTACCTTCCTAACGCACTTTGAAAAATTTTTTCAGAGTGGGTTAACGTGGTCTAAAATTTAACGCACTTTGAAAAATTTTTTCAAAGTGCGTAGATTTTGTCCAAAATTTAACGCACTTTGAAAATTTTTTTCAAAGTGCGTAATTTTTTCATATTGCGTTGCCACAGACCAGGCCTTATCCCAGACTTGTTTTGCAATAACAACCATACGACAAAGGCAGGTTCGCGGCGATAATTATTTGCGACAACGAGGCCCTCGCGAACCTCGCGAAAATTTCTCGCAAGCGAATAAAAGTTGGTTTACAGTAGATATTTACATGTTTCTTTTCAAACAAAATAATAATAATTTTGCAGAAAGATTTAATCATTTACTTGATTGTTGTTTTGAGCGCATCAACTTTTACATGTAGATGTTGTATAGTTTTTTTTTGAGGTAGTACACGGAAATAAGAAGGATTAATCGAAGCGTGGAGCTCATAATAGGAAATGCACTTTAAATTTACAGACGATTACAGAACTGACTTTAGCTCTTCACGTTTGTCACTAAATGGAATGTCACCGAATAACTTGAATATTAATTCGAGGGAAATTTGTGTGTTGTGATTACAGGATTTATTTTTCATTTCTCACAATAAGCGGACCGACCATTATGACCATTTCCAAATTAAGGTAATTCAACAATTTTATTATTTTATTTTATTCTTATATTGGTGGTATGGAATTACAAGAAAGTTCTTGAAACAATAGAGTTAAAAAAATAAATAATCACTGCAGGCCCCAATACAAGATATAACTGGCGTTTACCAAATTTCCAATTGAAACTTGATATTACAGCCCTTTTTTCCACAAAAACCCCACTTTTGTCAGACCAGTAACATTTTTTTTTCATAAGAACCGATTTTATTTACCTTGTTATTGTAGATTTTGAAAAATAAGGTTACCAGATGGACTAAATCTGACGAAAACCGCGACCATATTCAAAAAAGTGTTAAGGCGGAATATCACACATGGAAAAAGTCACTCAAATTAACAGTAAATTTTTTGATTATGGAAGATATAATGATAAATAAACTGTACATATGTCAAATAAGCGATAAAATCCTATTAATAAAACGAAATGTCGTTTCGATCATAGGTCAGTGATGATGTGTTTTTCCACACTAATAAACTTCTTTCAACGTTAACTTACTATTATATTCAAATTACCTGTTATAACTTTATAGTCCTTAAAATTTTTTTCCATGTGTTCATCTTTACAGGTTTACCTAGCTACAAGTACTTCTTGCGCTCATGGTTTAGAAAACGTTTACTGGTCGAAAACCGTGTGTTCAATTTGTTCACGGATCAAAGAGAGATCGCCATTGTTATGTAGTTTCTCCTGTATTTGTTCTTTCAAAGCACCGAATAGGTAAATGCAAGAAATTTTCTTTATATCACGATGTGCAAATGTTACAGAATTGTTTTTTTTAATCGCAAGGTATATCGGTAAACTAGTTACTGGTGCGTGACAGACAAGATAAATTGTTTCCTATTCTAAAACATGTTACGGAAGTTCATTAAGGTCAGTTCAATAATTAAAAAACCAACTATTGCGTTTAATCGCAATAATTATTGCGTTTTAACGCAATCTTTTGCGTTTAATCGCAGTGTGTTTTGCGTTTAAACGCAAAACATTGCGTTAAAACGCAATAACTTTGCGCGCAAAGATGGTTGCATTTAAACGCAAAGTTTTGCGTTTAATCGCAAAAGTATTGCGTTCAATCGCAAAAATTATTGCATTTAATCGCAAAACCTATTGCGTTTAATCGCAAATCTGTTTTTGCGTTTAAACGCAAATGTTTTTGCGATAAAACGCAATAGTTTTTGCAATTAAACGCAATACTTTTGCGTTTAACCGCAAAGATTATTGTGTTAAAACGCAATGTTTTTGCAATTAAACGCAATAAATATTGCATTTAAACGCCATGTTATTTGTTTATGTACATTTTCATTAGTGCCGAACACTTTAGTTGGTTATGGCAATGGACACGGACACTCTTATTCACTTCTATTTCTCACTCGGATTAACTTATAATGAAATAGTAAGTTGCTTAGCTTTACAGCATCAGGTACTTCTTAGCGAACGTACACTAAAGAGGAGGCTTGCTGCTATGAACTTATACAAGAGAAAGAATAATTCTTCGCTAATCAGCGTTTCCGCATTCCTTTCCAAATTGATTCTTAAAGATGGCATGCAAAGTGGGTATCGGTGGATGCACCAGCGATGTTTGCTAGCCGGATACAGGGTATCTAGAGAAACAGTAGCAGGTCTCCTTTCTATTCTTGATCCTTATATTGCCTGAGTCTATGGAAGAAGCATATGATCTGTATATTACCCTACGTCTTATGGCAAACCAGGAATTACATATTTTGTAGACGTGTATATACATGTATAAAATGCCACTTTTCAATTTGTTTAATGTTCGTCATTTTGAAAAGAAACTGTTTGCTTACACTCCTTTCGATTCTGCAGTTCATTTTATCTATTAAATAATTATCATTGACAGAGATAGTGTTAATGCTATAGATTAAAAGATTAAATTGTGCCATTGTTAAATTTTCATTGCATATTTCAAATACAGTATGTCTCGTTGTTATTGAATTCTCCGTTATATGTCACTTGCATATTATATATCAGTTTCCAATATATTGACGTTCACCATATCGCACGCTTTGAAAATACCGACTTTTGTCTCTAATATTAAGGTTGTAAGAGACATTGTACGTAAATATTTGAGGTTGTTTATTCTAAAACATTATAAGTCAATAGATTAAGAAAAAGACCTATTTAAACAATAAAATGCTTTCTTTAGTGATTAAAGTCACCAAAGAAAGCATTTTATTGTTTATATTTACATCTTTCTTTTAACAAATAATGAATTAATAATGAGGTTTAAAACATATATAAGCCTATGAGTTAGTTCAGTTCCTTGTCTAGTCCATAAATGATAATTCCAGTTTGGTGTGAATAATAATTTATTAGATCGTGACCGTATAGATTTTACAAGCAACTTTCAAAGTCTTATAAATTCAAATCTCAATCTCTCACTGACTAGCAGTTTCCAACATGTCCCGAACGTCTAACAACAACCAACCCAAAACTCTAACTCCCTTCTCACTCTCCCTATATAAGCTTTTATATGATCTTTCACACAAAGAGAAAAATAATTCAAATTAGTTCTATCCAAGTGGTATAATCATAAATAATTATGTTATCATTACAAGCAATCAACACTTCACACTGAACATGATTTCTATATATTTAACCTATAGCGACATTAGCTCCGTAGCTATTATCCTCTGAATCATATGCATAGCCAACGTTCTGCTTGACCAGAAATAATGAAGTATTCACCATAATTTAATGTTAATTATATGGTTGTCAGAGCGCTGAACATAATTACTTCAATTTCAGTATTCCAACCCTAAATTCCAAAGTGATGATGGCAAATAATATGTATGATTATATTTCGTATAACAAATTATTATTCGGCACTTTTTTTCTGACTACATGTAATTAAAAATACGGTCAAGCCGGCTATCTGGTTACATACGTCCCCCTAACAAAAGAAATATCCCAAAGGGAGATTTCTTCCGCTAGGTGCCCGGTGTAAGAAATTACCCTTTAAACTCTCCTTGGTCAGATGAACCTTCCAGTGACATACCAGTCGGAACATCTATATTAAGAAATAGATTTAGTGATCATTTCCTTTACCGGCTCTGGACACCACAATAGTTATTGAACAAAAGGTACACAAATACATGACTACACAGAATCGTTTGGTTCTTGCAAACAACAAGTCAGTACTGATCAATATAACCTCCACCAACAACAATTAACACTATGAAGTGATCAAAGTCAAAAACAATCACCACCAAAAATAATCAATAATCAAAATAAGATACAATCATAATGAATGTCGACCAAAATTTTCCACTGGTCAATGTTAAATGTTCATTATAATTCAAATATAATGTCCAGGATTAAATGTCAGCATACACAATAAATTTACACAGTTAAGCATATATATATATAGTTCACAATAAAGTTGTCTCAGCGTCCACAGAATAACATCAAGTTCAAACTAGTAGACTAATTGTTCATAGAACAATTAGAAGGTCTTTACACCATTAATACTGGTCCTGTTGTTTTGTTCAAATCAATTGCAGGAAATCGGAAAAATTTAAAAAAAAATTCTCCACAACGGGGTTTCGAACCGAGAACCCTTGGATCGTTAGGAGAGAGCGTTACCCCTAGGCTATGTCGCTTGTTTCTTTAGATGAGATAAAAAATGTTGAGTTGGGCCATCATTAAAAATATCTTTGTTTCCCCTAACCCGACCCTAAATTTTGAAGTTGGGTAGGTAGGTAGGTAAATAATTTTTTTTTCTGCTAGGGCATATTTAAAATTACATTATAAATTAAAAATGGAAAAACAATCAATTCTTTAAGTACAAAACTAAAAAAATTTGATCAGTTGTAAAACAAATGGTAATACTTGTACTTATTGACTGTAAAACAAATTTAACATCGAATTCACAATTTGATATTGTTTATCTTAAATTTAAACATGTTTGATTCAATGACTAGATGTGCAAGAATAGATTCATTATCATTTGTATGTTGATGTACATGTTAATCTATATTTAAATATCATTTTAATAATAATGTACATACTTCAAAGTATCAATTAGTTTTTCAAAATTTGGTTTATACATTGTCTAAAAGTATATTAAAACAACAATATTTGACAAACTTAACGTAATGTAATAAATGTAAATGTTTGTTAAGGCATATTTAATGATTCTAGTTACTATAATATCAAGTTTACACAAACTCACTACACTTGCAGACAATATCCTTCTTTGACAAGGAAAAAGGTGTCTATACAAAGAAATATTAACCGAAATTTGAAACATAATGCCAGGGAAGAAAACAATATTTAGATAATAAAGATTTTTGTGAAACCCAATTTCACTTAATTATTGATAGTAATTACAAAAACCAACTTTTGTTTCGGTTTATTTGAAATTTGATGAATTTAAGAGAACTGTTTAAATTTTTCACAACATAAATAGTCTTTCATATAACAGGTACCAACCTAATTTTTGGGAGACTAATTTCTCCCTAACAGAAAAGTAGGGAGAAGTTTGAGAAATCAGGGAGACTCATTATTTGATACAGCAAAACCTACAGAAATGATGATATACACAGATTCAACCTTATTTAAAATTGGATTAGAATTTAAGCAAGTCAATAAAAATTAAAACAACTTCTAAAAGTTTAAAAAAACTTATCCAATCTATTAAATTCAATTTATTTGATGTATTCATACATTTTATAGATGAAATGTTTTGTATTTGTGTTCATGGTGTTAGCTACATGACAAATAAAATCAGTCTCTGTACTTCTGTGTATTTTGGAGGTATTAGTCCAACCATTTGACCCAATTACAACCGTTGTTTAGAGGATCATTTTAATTTTTAAGATAACTGTAGGCAGATATTAACATTAATTTGGCAAAGTTATTAACTAATTACAAGTTACCAACTAATTGTCATATCAACACTAAAAGTAATAAACATCAGTTGTAATTTTCAGTGCACAGTAGGCTATATGTTGCAGCACCCGTATTCATATTGTAACCCATAAAAGATAAGACAATCGCAAATTTTTAATCACAACAGTGGTTAACTGAGGCTTCGAATTAAATGATTATCATTTTAATGTATTTGGGGTTAATTTACACGATCTTGAACTCAGAATACAAGGCGACTTCAACTTCTCTTTCGGAGAAAATTCTGGGGAAGTTACCGATCATAAAGCGAGTATTCCGCCCATGTTGATGATCAAGGCTAACAAAATGATTGTAAAACGAAAAAATGTGGGTCTCCTAAAAACTAATTTGGGTAAAATTAAGTTTCTTTAAAAAAAAAAAATCTCTATTCAATGTGGTAAAAAAAATAATTCAGTCGGCGGGATTTAATTGGGTCGGTCGCGTTAGGGGAAACATAAATAATTTTAATTTTGGCCTTGTGTAGTGAATTTGGATGATGATAGAAAGAAGAGATCCAGCGTTCTTCCGTCCATCTGAAGTAGTTGATACCCAATGTTGTGGAACCTTTAGAATACATAGGCGATTAGCGATTGGTTGAGGTGACAGTATTTATTAATAAAAATCAGTGCTGCTTGTAAACAATGTGGCCGAATAGCGTTGGCTAAGAAATGAACATGCCAGGTCAAACTCTGGTCGCGAGCGGCTATTTGAAGGTGTGGGAATGTCACGCTGGATTAAGTGTTGCGCATTCTCCTGTTGATTTGAAATGCACGTGCTTAGAAATCTATTAACTGACATGCATTTGTGGATTACAAGTACGGAAAATCTTAAATGAATCAAGGCCAGTCATGTATTTGAGCCAAGTCGGGGAATCAACAAACTGAGAGAAAATGTAAACAAAATTCATATAAAATCGGGGTCTGGGAAGGAAGAGTTATCTTTCGTTGAACTTCAACAAATATCGTCACAGGTTGCTGATAAAAATGTAAACACAGATTTTCAGTGAAATTTGAGCATGAATTTATTGGAAACAAATATGAAAGCGTTGACATTTCGTTTCTCGGGAGGTTGGTTTGATGCCGCTGGAGTGGATAACTTTCTTCAATATAATTCATTTCGTTTCAAATTTGGCAGGCAATTAGATTCAGGTGTAAGGAAAAATCCCATGAATTTTCGCCAAGTTCTACAGAGTTTTACTAGAGCTGGAATTTTTATTCAGAGGCGTAGTCTAAAACGCCGTCTGGAGTAAATTGGCAGTCAGAGTTTCAGACTTTTAAAAAACTCTGACAAACGGTTTTAACACTTTGCTAGGTGTTTTTTTTTTTTAAAAAAGAAATATTAAATTTCAAGTCCAAATATCGAGGGTCAAGTTCATATAAGAATTCAATCCTTGCACAAAAGAAGGGGGGGGGGGGCTCTAATTGTGAATCCGATATATGTTGCATATTCTTATAGCACATCAGTTCTCAGAGGTCAAAGGTCAAGGTCAAAGGTCAAGGTCATTGCAAGTTGTTTCGTGTCTCTACGGCTTATCGTTTTCATGTTTTTAATTTTTCGCGAATTTAAAAAAAAAGCGAAGAACAGTAGTTCTCGCCGCTGATTGCAAAACTGTTTGTCTTTCAGAGATCTGCGACTACTTGTGATACTGAAAGCATCCGCAAAGGTTTCGAACGCGCAAGTGTCACGGCTTCTGAGGAGTAGCGATAACAAACTTTTACGTGCACGCGTCAACAGTAACGAAACGTGAGGTGTTTTTGAGACGCAGGGTCAATTGCATCATCATTTTCCGAAAGCAGTACCACGTGAATGAAAGCGTTTCGATAAGTCGCGAAACAAAAATTTCACTTCGCTTACGGAAAAAAATAAAAATAAACAGAACAATATCAGTAGGCCTTTACACTGTGGTGTAAAGACCTAATAATGAAGACAGGAGATCATTCGACAAAGCCAAAATCTGGGTATGCATGCTAAACCGATCATTTTGGCACAATTTTTTTTAGGTCGAAGGTCAAGGTCATTCGTTATCCCAAAAAGCGGAAAAGGGGGTTTACGGACTAGTCGCACAAGATAGAATCTTGGAATTCGTGTCAAATGGTTCTTGATCTCCAGGGGTCAAGGTCAAAGGTCAAGGTCAACTTTCAGGGGATACGTCTGTGCCGAAAGGTCACGCTATTAAGCAAAATGACAGGTTTACGAATCCTAGTTGACCTTGACCTTTGGTGCTGCCAAAAAGGTCTTAGAAGCCATAGCAAGTGGTTTCGTGGCTCTTCCTTAAGTCGTTTCATTTTTAAAAAATTTTCGTAAAAATTAAAAAATTTAAAAAAGAGTCGTTCTAAGAGGAGACTGCGAAACCTTTTGTCTTTCGGAGATCTGCGACTACTTGTCAGACCGACAACATCCGCAAAGGTTTCGAAAACGCAAGTGTCACGGCTTCCGAGGAGTAGCGATAACAAACCTTCAGGCGCACGCGTCAATAGTAACGAAACGTGAGGTGTTTTTAAGACGCAGGGTCAAATGCCCTCAAAATTTTCCGAAAGCAGTACGACGTGATTGAAAGTGTTCCGATAAGTCGCGAAACGAAAATTCATTTTTGCTTACGGAAGAAAAATAAAAATAAAAGCCAAACAGAACAATATCAATAGGCCTTTACACTGTGGTGTAAAGACCTAATAAGGCGAATCGGTGATCGTATAACGCTTAAATACGGAATCGATCGAGATTATGTCTCGGTAGTTCAGAATCCATGAATTCCAATCAAATTTCACAATCCTCCAGAATTAATTTCTATATATAAAATTTCACATTATTCACAATTTTTCAAATGCTCATCAAAACACAATATTTAATTACTTTGCACTACATCAGCGGCAGTATCGACGTGATGGCGAGGTGACATCTCGCGGAACACCTGCTGCATTCCTCTATTTCTTAGACATCAACGACTTTTCTTTTAGGTATTTACGAGCCAATTCCGGGTCCGGTGTCGTATAATTTAAGGTCCGCCCCGTAAAATGGTCCGGCCGGACCTTTAATGTTAACATTTAAGGTCCGGCTTTCCCCTATAAGAAAAGGTCCTACCCGTTGACACTTATTTAAAATTTCTCTTAAAGTTATTACTTTTCGCTCATGTAGATAATCCAATCGGCCATTTGCGTATGGTACATGTATGACCGTATTACTAAATTACTTTGTGGAATATTAAATATTGATAGCGGATTAGATTTTGACCAATTGTTTAAGAATCTGAAAAAAGGAAAACCATGAGTACTTTGACAATAATTTGCACACACCATTGAGTCCCATTGTTTTTAAATCTATTCCGGTGTATACGTATTAGCAGAGTGTTTCACGACATGTAAACAAGGGTAAATGAAGCCCTGCAGACATTCACACCTGTGCTAATCAGAATACACCCCTGAACTGAGAAAGAAAAAAAATGTCTCCGCTATAGTGTTCTACACAACTAAGATTGTCTTTTTAGCTCGTGCTTTGTTAAACTTTCAGTAGATCAGGAACGTATGGTAATATACTAATATACTAATAATTTATAGGTAGATTTATCATTATTTTAAGATAATTAATTAAAGGTCGCATATGTGCATTACCTGGACAGAGGATATACGTTGACAATATAGTGTATACGTAACTGTGGTAACTATAAGGGTGTGAAAAGACAAAAGAAATTAATTAGATGATACATGTACATATAATTGAAGACCATATTTTATTTGACTACAGGTAAAGTGTTTAAAAAAGTAATAAAAATCTGATAATGTGGTAAGTTAATCTCTCTCTCTCTCTCTCTCTCTCTCTCTCTCTCTCTCTTGGTTTCTTCAAACAAATGATGTCTAAACAAAATGTTTAAAGTGTCTGAAAAAGATGAAGTAAAAACATTAAGACAAGATCATGGAAGGAAATTTATCTAAATGTTTAAAGTGTCTTATAAAGATTAAGTCAACAAATTTAAGACAAGATCACGGAAGGAACTTTATCTACCGATCCACTGATTCTACGCGCCATAAAAATGAACATACTACATGTACCATGCACAGTGTAGGAACGGAGGTGTACGGTTTTAAGTAGCGCTGTTTGTCGAAGCGAATAAACAAATAGAAGACGTAGCTCTGCGAACAGTCAAAGATTTTAATCAAATGAATTGATAAATGGATGTAAAAAAAAAAAACTTCCTTAATCCAATACGTTATGGATAATAAACTGGCACAAGTATAAAAAGTTGTATTCCTTTTGCAACATGCTTTTCAATGAACATTTTGACACATTCCAAAATTGAAATGATTATTATGTACGAAATGCAATCATTACGACTGAATAGGGGACATGTAGAGGTGGATATATACCTCAAGAGAGTAATCTGACCTGGAGTTTGACGTAATTGCAAATAAAAGTAGAGGTCCGCCCGTTGAAAAAACATGTTTAACATTAACTTAATACATGTAGTTAAACAAGGAATTAAGTATAAAATAGATATTGATGCATGCATTGATGTTCATCTAAATTACATTTTGATTCAGGGGGGTAGGACCCAATATCATAGTACAAGAAAAGGTCCGCCTCGTTGAAAGTACTGGTCATACATGGATGTAGTGAGTTTAATATAGGTTCTTGTAATGATATTTATCAGTTGATCTTAAAGTTGGAGTGGACATGAAATTGACTTTAGCTTAGTTTTTTTTTAAATGTATTCAGAGTAGTTACACATTATTTATAATATTATTTATATCATTGATTTTCATCGTAAAATATTTCATTTAAAGAAGTGAGACCCCCGGTACTGTATTGTATCCCTAAAAAGACCCTAAAATTAGTGTAATGTTAAGTAAAAGAAGTGAAAACATATTTATAATTGAGTTTTATCCGACGATTTTTTAAAAACGTGACAAAGGCCTGGAATCCATTGCAAGCGATTGTCCGTCTCGTTGAAATAATCACAAAATAAGGTAGATTTGTCATATTTGTCAGACGGTATTGTTTTTTATCTAATGACCTTTTTTTTTATTGGGGGTGGGGCCAAGAAATGCATGTTATCATGTTTACATGATATTTGTGAAAAAATTAATTAATGCTATATGTGAGTGTAACAGGAATCTAGAATAATAAAAGAAAGTGGGCGCTTAAGATGTACATTCGGCAGGAATCTGGGCGCACAAGGAGAGTGGAAATTTCATCAATTAATTTTGCACATTTTCCGAATTATAACCGTTATTTGGTTTCTGCTGGACGTGGAATGGGTAGAAAAATGTTTGTAATGCAAAAGGTTTTATCATTATATGGGTCTAAATATAGCAACACGATGCAATTCATGCAAAATCATACTTATTTACAGCTTTTTTAAATGATTTTATTGTCTCTGGGTCTTCTCTTCACAAATTTGAAACGTGCAAAGATGACATATTTCAACATTAAAGATGTCGCTTTTTAAAAAAAGATGGAGAGATGACCCAGAGATGACAAATTATGTACTATTTTTGTGAGGATAAAAAACAAAGTCCATGGATATGACAATGTTGTTTCAAACACTACTTTATATCGCATATTGTGAAGTCACGCATGGCTCAATGGTTTCGTCCTGGATAAGTGAATACATACATGCGGTGTTTGGGGTTCAAATCCTACCGGTGACTCCTTTTTCACTTTATTTTTTTTAACTTTTTTGTTTTTAAATGTATGTTGATATAACATTATGTTGAATTAGAATACCGGTATATTTTAATTTGCCGTTATTGATTTCTGCCGTATGAACACTATTTTCTGTTCTTATTACTAGTTTATTAAGATATACGATATAAATGAATTAAAATATGTATGCAATAACATTTCCAATACAACTAGTTATCGGTTTACCCTCTCATTGCCATTTTTAGAAAGCTTGTGAGTTTTTTTTAATAGCCGAAATAGACATTTACTTCAACTCTCAATATGATATAGTTTGAGTAATTAATTTTGGTTCAAATCTGTACATAGCCTTTCGAGGTTATAGACATTTAAATCACTATTGATTCGTGTCGATGATTCCTGCAAACTTATAATCTTGTGCGCCCAATTTCTTTACCAGGGGTGTCAACATTTGCCTTTTTCACGAATATGTTCTTTTAAAAAAAATCCCTTTATATTTTTTGTCAGATGCAAAATGCTAATATAGCCGAAGGAATAGGTCTCTTTACTAATCTTACATGTATTTAATTTCCTATTATATATAAATTAGTTCCTTTAAAAAATTGGATACTACCCTTTTTTGATTATAACAAAGGCAAAGGTCCGATCCAAAAATATAATTAGGGAAAAGAAGGATCGAAGAACTGAACCATTTAAAATAATTAGCATAACTTACACATGTGTCATAGTGCAAATAAAATATAGCAATTATAATACGGCTTGCGGGTATCGTTATAATTGTGAAGAATATTTTATTTTGAATTGGTTTAAGTTTTCAGACGTGTATCATATTGGAAAGATGTGCAAAAAGAGGACGTGTGAAATGTCCATTGTTTACTAGTACTTGATAATTTCAAACGGTCAAACACCTGAAGGTGTGAACCCTTCACACCTGCAGGGTGGTGTGTGTATATAACACCTGGTTCAAGCTATTGTTTAATTAATGACACCAATTAATACATGTAGCTTCATTTCCTGTTTATATAAGGTCGCCCTGCAAAATTAAAGTTAAATGAAAAAACAGTTTTAAACTGTAATAAATATTGTAATTTTTATTTGTGTTGACCAAGCTGTATGTATTTTCATTTACACTCTGTGCTGGATATTTACGAACCACTTCGGGTAAGTACTCCTTTAAACGAATTACCACTTATTTTGTAACAAAATACTCGAAATTGAAAAGATCGAAATGGAAAATATACCCCGGACCTTTTATGTTAGGCGGACCTTTTCTTATACGGGCCGGACCTTTTAGAGCAAAGGCGGACCTTAAATGTTAACATTATAGGTCCGCTCCGGACCATTTTACGGGGAGGACCTTTAATTATACGACACCGGTCCATAACTTTCGGGCCACGGTAAATCGTAGTTTCTCTCCTCTCCAGTCAGTTGGCGGGCTAATTCTGCGGTTATCGATCCAGTGCTGTGAACATTGGTACGAGCTACTCGTTTTCCAATTCGTCTGGGTTTCTCAGGGGCCGAAGTGTCTTTCGCTAAGGATTTCATTTCAACAGTCTCTTTAGAGTTCCGCTTCCCAGGATTCACACAATGCGAAAAGTCTCTGCCAGAACCTTTCTCATCTTTGTCACTACCTCTTTTTCGACAACCCGATCAACAACCACAGCACATATCTCCTAACCTTTTGATTGTTTTACGTTTCATAATACAAATTCCAAACATTATCATTACTACCAAAATCAAAAATACATAAAACCAAATACTTCCCACCCAAGGTGATGATTCCATAGGTTGTAAATTACTATCTACTGGCAATTCCGCCATTAGTGTGTTCATAGGGAAAACCTTTATATCTTTTAATTTATCAGGAATCTTAATGTGTCCTATATCTGGATATTTTAGGTTGATAGGATCCCATAGTGTATATGTATCTATCGTTAATAAAATTCTAAAAGGAATCAGATATATTAAATTGACTTTCTCGATTGTTATAAGGGGGTATTAACAATAAACCATGAAAACCTGAACAACCTTATCTCATAATCAAGATGTCGATCGTTATATTTTATTTTGTTTACAAGATAAATACTAGATTAAATTTCTTAAAAACTTGGTCTTATGGTTTCTTTTATATTTTATTCTCGGTTCATATATTTTGAGTATGTTAAATCTTTAAACTCCGCATTTACAAATTTTGATGAGATACGTCCGCGTTTTACTATTCTGCAGTATTTCATTTTCTGTTCAAATGTCAAGAGGGCGATATCCTGTCATACTTATTTATTAGCAAGCACTATATACAAAGCCATGCATATTTAATATTATTTACATCTCTAACACATTATATCATTGCTTTAATCACGTCAGCCATGATAGCAAGACATTTCTCCAATTCGCAGTACAGTTAAGGCGGCCAATAAAAATATCGGCGAATTTTTGTAATGAAAACACGTATACTTTATTTCATAGGACATGTCCTTTTTAAAATCAATAACAGTCGCTCAAATGCAATATATTTCTGAAATATATACATAATAGTACTATATTTTATGTTCATAGTGGTCACGTGATATGGCAGTCGCATGGTACAAGTGGATGTATTTGTGGTTTTGAGGTCATTTAAAAATGTCAATATTGCAAGGGCATAATCATGTCAAAATCCACAACTGAATTATAAAATAACTTGATGTTATATAGTAGATTTTAAAAAATGTTGTGAACTTTGTAAGATAATATTATTTGTTAGAAAAAACCATAATTTATAATGCATATGTTGAATAATTTTGAAGGTCACAGTGTTAATTTCATTAAAAAATAATTAATTTGTGAGATTTCACAAGGATCTTAGAAGTTTTTAAATTACATAGCATATTTCAAATTTACATGTAAAAGATTGTCATGATCAGATAAGTGTATGCCCTTGCAATAAAGTGATTTATTTAGGCACCCAGCTTTTAAATATACGATATTTTATACAAAACCGAGGTTGCCTCTTAATACGATGCATAATTATAACAAATTGAAAATAAGACTATATAGGTAGCATTCTACTTATAATATGTTTAACAAAATATTCATTTATAATTTTCCGTTAATCTATGAAATTTATTTTTCATCGCTAAAAAACCGCATGATAGCCTTCAAGTGACTTAACTTAATGCGTCATTTTGAAGCATATGACGTCATATTTTGTAGTACAGCGAGAACGACCTCTCGCTTATTTTTCAGTGTATACGATATAACAGACATCGAAATTGTAAGTAATAGCATTTGTTGTTCTTAATTAAAAGAATAGTATAAATTAATTTTGCTAATAAATGAATTAATTAGTACTTTCGAGGTTTGTAATATTCTGTGATGTCATAATGCACATTTCCCGTACTTTTTGTCTGGACGGAATTTATTGACAGCCTTAACTGTGCTGCGTTGCTGTTGTTTACTAACAGCTATATTCTTACGCGGTTTGGGGACTGGTTTACGCGGTTTAGGGTTAGGAGTGAAGCCTAGACCTACGTTATCATTTATTTCACAAATTTCCATATGTTCGTCTAAGGGTACGTTTTGGGTATCTAAGGGTATCTCATAGTTTTTATCATTGTATTCACTTAGTTCTGACTCGGGGTTCTCATCCGATCCTGACTCCACATTCTGATCCTGCTCATCATTATACTGTTGTTCATCCATGATCTTCTTAGCTCTTATGCGTCTTTGAAGTTCAGCGAGGGGTATGTCTTCTTCGTCTGAAGAATCTTCTCTCTCGCGTTGTTTGAACTGTATGGCCCTTTCTAGAGAATCTTGCTGCATCTCGTCATCATTTTCCGAAGATACTTCCTCTTCCGGTGGAACCACATAATTGGTTTTTCTTAGAGTTCTCCCACCATCTTCAGTATCTTGTGAGAGGGGCCAGCGCAGCTATGTTAAGGCTGTCCGAAGCTAAATTTATATCGGAAAACGATACTGTTTAAATTATCGAATAAACACTTTCAACTGGGTGATTTTCTTTAAATCTTTGTTTCATTAATAAACAGCGATATCCAACAATATATTTGATGCATTTTTGTGACGTCATATGTTGTTCTTAAGCACGTGACGTGCGTATCCTAACACAGCGTATGATCTATATAAATCGCATCGGCGCAAGTGATAAATGACATTAAATCAAAAATATTTTTATTAAAAATCCTTCAATAAGTAATGTATTTTGCAGTTCTTGCTGGGGGTTCATTTAAATATTTTGTTTATTTGAAATATTGTCAAAACATTGCGCCCCATCATCAAAATTAGGCACATTTTTACTTTTTAAGCTCGAATTACACAACATTGGATATGTTGGAAGGTTTCCCCCAGCATGATTCACATTGGTACTTATTTTCTCTACCAGTTTCACGCAAAAAATACAAAGATTGTATTGATCTTTCACTTGCGCCAGGCTGTTTTTTACATGCATAAAAATATCTTCATTCATTAGTTAACACGTAGCAGGGCGAGTCTCCAAACCATTAGTTTATAAATAGTCATTTACCTAATACGAGGCTTTAAAACTGCCGATTTTTTTATACTAAGTAATGATAATATTGAATTTAATATTACTAGTATTTAAAACAGCGTCTATATGTAAAGGAATCACGCGGTTTTATAATATTCAGTAAAATTCACTTATTTTATTACGATACATTCCCCGAGAACTATCGAAAGGAATGCAGATCGTGACGTCAAAGTTGATTATGACGTCATATCGTATGAAGTTCAGACAAGTGACTTTCTACACATCAATTCGGGCAGCTTTAACATAGCCGCGAGTGCGAAATATCTGCCAGTCTTAATTGTCGTGCATGACACTTGGTAGTAGATCCTGTTAATTGATCCTTCACCACAAAGCTGACTGGTCCTTTCTGTTCAATGATTCGGTAATAAGGGAGCCAATTCTTATCTAGTTTATTTTGTCTTTTGTTGTTCTTAAGGTATACTGGGTCTCCTACCTTAAATTCTTCATGTTTCTTTTTGGCCTCCTTCATATTGCGATGCACTAACATAAATGCCTTGTGTTGTTCTTGAAGTGCAATCTTATGTTGATCTTCTCCTGCATATCTTCGGCGAGGCTTCAATAAAGTGTCAAGAGGTAACACAACGTCTCTATTGTACATAAGATAATATGGAGAAAACTTTGATGACTCATTCGGATGAAATCGAATGGCTGCCAATGTCTGGTTAAGATGAATGTCCCATGTTTGAGCATTGTCTGTTATTTTCTTAGCCATTACGTCATGGAGAGTACGATGGAATCTTTCGACTTTACCATTGCCTTGAGGACTGTAGTAAGATGTTGTGACGTGGTTAATGTTCAATTCCTTCAAGGTTTCTTCCACTTTCTTATTCACATTTTCTGTTCCATTGTCTGTAAGGATTTGAAGAGGACAGCCATATCTTGGGTATATTTCTTCCAATATAAGGTGTACTATATTGTCAGCTGACTTATCAGGAACGGGGAAGGCTTCTGGCCATCCAGAGTAAATGTCAATGAACGAGACTATATACTTGTTTCCTGATAATGTAGTTGGATATGGTCCTGACAAATCAAGCCCTACCTTAGCCATGGGAAAAGGTGGTATGTCTGTTTCTTGAAATGGGGGTTGAGTCCTCTTATTGCTCCTCGTCTGGCACACTACGCATCCCTCTATATAGGAATGTAACCTCTTGTACAAATTCGGCATGTAGTACTTTTGTCTGATTGCATCATATGTTTTGTCCACTCCCATATGTCCAAGTCCATCATGATATTGCTATACTACTAAAAATTCTAACTCACGTGGTATATACAAGCGAAGTCTTGGGCCTTCTGAGTCTCCATCTGAAACCATCCATTTCTAGGAACTTCTTCTCTTCGGTTGCAGTTGCTGTTCCCTTGTTCAACCTATTCTTCAGTTTCTTAATCTGTTCATCGTTTTGCTGACTCTCTTTAATATTGATTTCTTCCGGTAAGTCAATGAAGGGTTTAATCAGTTCATCGTGCTGTTTAACTTCACACTTGGCTAATCTTTTAGGCGAGAAAGCATTTGAGTTTAATACATTCACCTCAAAAAAATTGTCCTTAACATCTGGATCATCACATTCTGTTGTTCTTCATCTTCACCGCCAGAGGTAGCGGATGGTAACCTAGATAAAAGATCCGCACATCAATTAAACCTTCCTTCAATGTACTCTACCTTACAGTGATATCCAGCGATACTTAATGCCCATAATTGAATCTTTTTATTCTGCATTGGAGATTCTAAGATGTATTTCAGCGGTTTGTGATCCGTCCTAATAGTAAACTGAGCACTGTGTAGGTAATGGTCTAGCTTATGAAGAGCGTAATGAATTGCAAATGCTTCTTTTTCTATAGTTGACCATTTCACTTGGGTTTTACTCAGCTTGTGGGATAGATAGTATATTGGCTTATCTTCTCCTTCATCAGACTTTTGAGTTAGGCAAGACATCGGTGTACAAGATGTACGGCTTATTAGCATCTGGATATGCTAAAAGAGGTACTACTGTCAAACTCTCCTTAAGGAAATCAAATGCTTCTTGACAACAAGGTGTCCACTTAAATCTGGCATACTTTCTGGTTAAGTCAATCAGTGGTTCTGCAATCTTGGAGAAATTTGGTATGAATCTTCTATAATAACTACACATACCTATAAAACCACGGACTTCTCTGACTGTTGTAGGTGCGGGTAACTTTCTAATAGCCTCCACTTTCTTTGGATCTGGTTTTACTTCATGTTCGTTGATGATAAAGCCAAGATATTCAGTCTGTTCTTTAAAGAAGCTACACTTCTTTAATTTAAGTTTTAGTCCATGCGTCCTTAGGCGATTAAAAACATCTTGGATATGATGGAGGTGATCTTCTGGTGTTTCTGAGAATATGGGGATGTCGTCCAGGTATGCAATAGCGAACTCCTCTTGTCCTTGAAGAACGATGTTCATTAATGCTGGTGCATTACTCAATCCAAATGGCATCCTATTAAACTGAAACAATCCCTTATGACATGCAAAGGCTGTTTTTTCTTTACTTGATTCTTCTAATTTTACCTGCCAATATCCACTCTTTAAATCCAGTGCAGTGAAGTACTTAGCTTTACCTAGCAGACATAGGATGTCATCAATCAGCGGTAGCGGAAATGATACTGGTCTCACTATCTTGTTTAAACTTCTAAAGTCAACGCACATACGGTCTGATCCATCCTTCTTCTTAACTACTACTAAAGGAAACGACCAAGGCGACTGTGATCTCTCAATAACCCTTGCGCTCATCATTTCTGCTATTGCCTTGTCAATTATCTGTCTTTTATTTAGGGGCACTCGGTATGGTCTATTCTTTATTGGATGATGATCTCCAGTCTCTATCTTCATTTTGACAGTATCAGTTACTCCAAGATCACTATCTTTTTTAGCAAAAAAAGTCATTGTTCTTTCTCACAAGTCTCAAATTTTTCAGGTACATCAATCTTTTCTTCTGTATCCTGTTTTGTTTGTATCTCCGAGATTTCCTTGGGTTTCAACGCGGTGACACGTCCTACGATGTATCCTCTTGGAATTTTATAACTTTTATTAGTTTGATTAACGAAGATCATTGGAATTTTCCTGTTTTCCGGACTACACAAACTGAGTCTTTTAAATATAGTCCTGGGTCCTCCATAATACAATTATTGTCTATACTGTTTACTTCCACCAAGTCTTTTTCTTCCACAGGAAAATTACTGTTAACTTTTCCATAAAATACTGTCACCATATTTGGTTTCATAATAAGTTTCTTGGGTGTTCTTACAATTGTTGAGATGTGTAAGTCTTCTTTTAATTCAGCATAAGCTTTGCCATCAATGCGCATGAGTCCAAGATCAAAGTATAAACGAACATTGTTTTTCTTAAGCCAATCACGACCAAGAATCAGGTTTCTGTTGAGTCCCTTTGTCACATAAAGTTTGTGGTCTAAAGTTAATCCTGAAATCTTAAATGAGATATTTACATACCCAATCGCGATTAAAGAATTACCATTTCAGTCCATTTGCTGCTTGAAGAGAGGGAATGTCATTTTTACACAATTTGGGGCGGGGAAACAAATTATCATACATTCTTTTACTAATTAAAGATACTGCCGCGCCAGTATCTACCAAAGCTCTGAATTTATTTTTTCCTATCTTTAATAAACAGCTTCTGGGGTTATTAGTAAAATTAATTTCAAATGTAGGCCTTTTATTAAAGTTCTTTCTTCGGGCTTCAACGAAGGAAGAACATCTTAGTTTTCCGGATTTTGTTTATCAAAATTGGCGCGAGGGCTCCAGTCTTTGGTCGATCTCCTGTTATTTGGTCATCAAAGTCATGTGATCGTTTTTGACGGTTGGCCGGCCTACCTCGGTTTTGTTGCGTTCTCTGGTACATGCGCGGACTCCAGCAATCTGCGCGTACATGTCCGAACCTACCACAATTCCAGCATTCAATCGGTGGGCGGGGACTTTGCTCTACATTATGTACAGTTTGGTTTTGAATGGGTCGTTTACTCAATTGAGGGCGGGGCCTAACTTGGCGTTTATTTTGCGCACAGAATCTGGCCCTATGACCTGTTTTCTTACACTTGAAACATCTATTATTTCTTGCATGATCAATCACCATAGGTTCTTCATGTCTAGTTTCTGCCGGGGAAAAATTAACCAATCGGTCTCTTAAGAGAGGCGTTGTAGTGTCAAAACTTGAAGACGTCTGTCTGTTATCGTCATTTTGTACATTGTTTGTCACATTCGGTCCTCTTATAGCCAGTCTTTGTCTCAAATTTTGTTCGCGCATAGCTACCTGTATTGCTGATTCTAAGTCTCTGGGATTTTCACGAAGGATTTTCATTCTAAGATAGTCAAATGTTAAACCATCACAAAAGATGTAAACTAATTGCTGTTGTACCAAAGGGTCTTTTAATTTATCTTTACTGTATGCGTCTTCCGCGATTTGTAGTAATCTTTCCGCGAACAATTGAACACTCTCGTTTGAGTTTTGTCGCGTCCTAGGCATTACTGCTAACGCGTGTTGAGGGTCGGTAATTTCTGCGAATCGTTTTTTAAGTGATTCTTTAAGATCGTTCCACGACGGAATTTCTTCTGACGCGTCTGTCTCGTCTAGATATCTTTTGATATAATCTCCAACCGAACCTTTACTTGTGATATACGCGAGCATGGGAATTTCGTGAGTCTGTTTCCCGGACATGAGACCGTATTTTTCGACTTCTTTAACCCATTGTTTAAATTTTTTAGGATCTCTTTCGAAAGGAGTTATCACAGAAGATAAGGGCACTGATAAAGCGGCTTTCATAGCTTTAACCTGACCAAAGAAAAAATCTTTTTCATCATTTTGATTTAGGACACGGTATCGAGGTTCATGAATTCCATGTGACCTAGCATCATGATATGTTTCAAACGTTGTTTCGCTAAAATTTCGTTTAATCTGTTCTTGCTCTGGGGGTTTTTGATGTTTGTCTTGTTCTTGCTTATCTTTATCATGACCCATCCCTGAAAATTGTTCTTCTAACTGTTCCATTTGTCTTTGAAATTCTTTTTTATCAAAACCGTTTCCTGTTGCCATTTAAATTGCTAGTCGGTTTGCTTACTTTGGGATAGTTAACTGAGACATTGAGAAAAGTTCTTACCTTCAAAGTTCAATCAAAATGTCCTTTCCTTGGGGTTTCAGTACTTCGTAATATCCTGGTCACGAGCACCAAATTAGACAGATGTAAGCCTATGAGTTAGTTCAGTTCCTTGTCTAGTCCATAAATGATAATTCCAGTTTGGTGTGAACAATAATTTATTAGATCGTGATCGTATAGATTTTACAAGCAACTTTCAAAGTCTTATAAATTCAAATCTCAATCTCTCACTGACTAGCAGTTTCCAACATGTCCCGAACGTCTAACAACAACCAACCCAAAACTCTAACTCCCTTCTCACTCTCCCTATATAAGCTTTTATATGATCTTTCACACAAAGAGAAAAATAATTCAAATTAGTTCTATCCAAGTGGTATAATCATAATTAATTATGTTATCATTACAAGCAATCAACACTTCACACTGAACATGATTTCTATATATTTAACCTATAGCGACATTAGCTCCGTAGCTATTATCCTCTGAATCATATGCATAGCCAACGTTCTGCTTGACCAGAAATAATGAAGTATTCACCATAATTTCATGTTAATTATATGGTTGTCAGAGCGCTGAACATATTTACTTCAATTTCAGTATTCCAACCCTAAATTCCAAAGTGATGATGGCAAATAATATGTATGATTATATTTCGTATAACAAATTATTGTTCGTCACTTTTTTTCCGACTACATGTAATTAAAAATACGGTCAAGCCGGCTATCTGGTTACACATACTTTAAAACATAACCGCCTGACGATAATTGACAAATCTATATGCTTTAAAAATTAGTATTATTATTGGTACTTGAATAATGAGGCGTCCTTTTGGTATTTATATTTTAAATTTTTCGACTTGAATACATGTTAATGACATCGCCTTTTCGAATAGATGATTTTACCAATTCAATCTAAAATGATGATATCTCCTATTAATTTCAATAAGCGATACCACCGAATTAATGGCTGAATAGATGATATCACTTATTCGAAAAGATGATATCACTTATTCAAATCGGTGATGTCACTTTATTTCAATAAATACCAAACGTTCTTGCCTTTGTGTTATGCTTTTTTATATCACAATTTACCTCCAAAAAATATTAAAGAAAAACAAAACAACAAAGCTACTGCAGTTATAACACCGTATTACACAAAGAGAGCCACTGTAACAGCCACAAGCGTGAACTTTGATTTCCGCTTGTGACGTTGCACTACAACTGCGTTCAGTGTTTGTGACGTCATAATAAAACTGAACCTTTCATAACATAATGTGTGTTACGGTATTACGGTATTATACATGTAAATGCATGACTATAGAAAATTACGACGATCTGTTTTGAAATCCTTTCTTGATTTTTGGTTTTTTTCTTCATATAACAAAACAAATGTTGGCTGTGTTTTCGGGCAACATTGATTACTAGCACAGTCAAACTTGTATTAAGCAGTCACCTGCGGGAGGCACCCAAAGTGACCTCTTAACAGAGGTGACCTTTGAATAGAGACTTATGAATTTGCCAACTTCAAATACCTTAATTATTCAAACAATTATTGGATTTTATTTTAATTATATACTTGGTATTTAGCATAATGTATCAAATGATAGATGAATTAATTGATTTGGTGTTTTTTTTAGTATCTATTATATTTACAAATAAGTACAAATACATAACAATGCATTGTGCATGCAATTTTTCATATATTTTTTTAAATTATTGGAAAAAAGTCAATACGTGGTTAAACCTTGTCGCTGACATTTTCACAATTATAACACTAACTATTTTCATGACTACCGTATATTTAGAAAACAAACACTTTTAATACAAATCAACAATTTATTTTTTAACCGACCGTATCTGAACTCAAAATTATATTAATAAATCGAGCAATTTTCTCTTGCCTCGCCGCAGACATATTTGACACCCATTTCTTTCATGTTTATAAAACAATTATTGTTAATATAGGTTCAAACAATTTACAGTGTACTTGAGTCCCATTCGTATCTGATCTGCCAATTATTATTATAAATACATCGATTAATTTGGTCTCTCTCGCCTCAGGCGTATAATTATTGTTTACATTTATTACCTGACATTCGGAACCCGGGTGTAAATCATGTGACCGACCAAAACGGCTGCCTAATGCATGTCGACTGTACAGTTACGGATCAAAATACGATGACCGCTCTTTAAAGGGCAATTATATAGGATTTTTCATCGGGAGGAAATAAAATGACCGCATACGAAAGGTGACCGCTTAATATGGGTGACTGCTATGGCAGTTTTGACTTTATATTAGCCCCCTTGGGACGAATATGTTGCGCTCCGCTTCGCGTCGGGCAATATTTCGTCCCTCGGGGGCTAATATAATCAATGTTGCCCTCAACCCCAGTCAATATTTGTGTATTATAGACCTGATGAAATTATATCGACCGAGGGCGGTCCGACGCCAGCTCTATAAGAATATATATTGACCGATATCAATAATTGTTTAATCCTAGTTACAAAGGCATGACTATAATACTCTTTAAAATTATAACAGTAAAATATTTGGTTCATGGTGGGTATGCGTTGAAGTTGTTATTGTGACATCACAATGTCGCACATGGTAAACCTGTATTTTGTGAACAGTGATTTAGTAAGGTGTCTCTATTTTTAGCTCACCTGAACCGAAGGTTCAAGTGAGCCTTTCTGATCACCTGTTGTCTGTTGTCCGTCCGTCTGTCTGTAAAGTTTTCAATTTTTGACTTCTTCTCGAAAATCACTGGGCTAAATGTAACCAAACTTTATACAAAGCATTCTTATGGAAAGGATATTCTAAATTGTTAAAATAAAGGGCGTAGCCCTTTTTAAAAGGGAGATAATCGCGAAACAGTTAGTATGGGGTGTGTGTCTTTAAAAATCTTCTTCTCAAGAACCACTGCACCAGAAGTGCCAATATTTACACCAAAGCTTGTTTATATAGTGAAGATTTTAAATTGTAAACATCGTGACTCCCGGACAAAAACTGGGGCCTCAGGCAGGGTTCAAAGTTAAACATAGGAATACTTAGGAAAAATGTTTAAAAATCTTCTTCTCACGAATCACTGCACCAGAAATGCCAATATTTACACAAACGCTTGTATATATAGAGGATATCTATATTGTGTGATTTTATATTTGCTTTATCCAACGAGTTGAAATGGTGTATATATTCGCGAGGCTTGCCGAGCGAATATAACCATTTCAACGATATAATCATTTCAACGAGTTGGATAAAGCAAATATAAAATCACACAATTATAGATGTTCATTTTATCTCATACAATTTGATTTATATTATGAAGCTTTTGAGACAGCCCCTTATATGACCGATATTTTCCCAAAGATTTTAAAACGATGATGCGATTATTGTGACCTTGCGCAATACAATTTAGTACGTCATTTCGGAGATAAATCTAACTGTTTTAATGTAAAGTTTCACTGAAATAAACCTTGAAATAATTTTTCTTAGAGCTTAATCACCTGATTAAATGGAAATACTGATTAGAAGACTTGAATAATCAAGTTTGTTGACATACACAAAGTTGAGAATGCTCGTTAGTTTGAATTGACTCGAACGAGGAACAGTTGTTGATGTTTTATAAAATAAACACTAGCCTAATGATTCGAAATTGAAAATATTGAATAAGGATGCTTACTGGTTGTGGAATAAAAGTCTTAAGATACATTATTTCTTGTATATAAACACAACCAAAACGTTCTGTTTTCATCGCGTCGTCAGAATGAACTTGATAGCTATTTTTAACGTAATTTGCAGTTTTATAAACTACACAGTGGCGTCGAAAGCAAATTGATAGTGGGGGTGGGGTGGGGGTAAATTTATCAAAAATCTTGACAAGCAAAAAAAAAAGTCTTTGGTTTCGGTCATGTATAACTTTGCAAAAAAAGGGGGAGGGGCTAAGCCCCCCCCCCCCCCCTGCTATGACACCCTCCTTTCCCCGGTTCCGACGCCATACGCCTATGCGACACAGTTATGAGGTTATGTCCTTCATATTTGTAATTTAAATCTTTGAAAAAATCATTTTATATCAGTTTTTGGTAGTAGATATAGTTATGTTGAAAATACTATAGCAAATCTTCGAAAATAGGTCGTTGAAGCGAGGGGCTGTCTCAGAAATAGTTCGGACCGGAAGTAGTTGATAAAGCATCATCCGTTTGATAAAGCAAAGGTTTATCACACCCGTAGTATACACTACACGTATGAGATAAATAGTGAAGATTCTAAATTGTAAAAACCGTGACCCTTAGACGGACCAAAACTGGGGTCACAGGCAGGGTTCAAAGTGTAACAGAGAAATACGTAGGAAAAATGTTTAAAAATCTTATTCTCGAGAACCACTGTACAAGAAGTACCTATATTTACACAAAAGCTAGTATATATAATGAAAATATGGTGGCACCCGGACAAAAATGGGGCCCGAGGTCGTGTTCAAAGTTTAAATATATAGAATTTTTTTAAAAAAATCTTCTTTTCAAGAACTACAATGCTTTAATTTGTGAGATTACTATGCAAGCATTCTTAAATAATGTAGATTCTAAATCAATAAAGCTGTGACCACTGGACTAATACTGGGGCCCCAAGAGAAGTTCAAAGTTAAACATAGAAATGTATGTTTTGGAAAATGTTTAAAAATTTTCTTTTCAAAAACTGCAAAGCTACAGTTTGTGAGATTACTATGCAAGCATCCTAAGATAGTGTAGATTCTAAATTGTTAAAGCCAACCATAAACCACCGACTAATACTGGGGCCCCAGAAAGGGGTTCAAAGTTTAAAATAGAAATAGCATATGCTACGAAATAGAATGTTACAAGGAACTGTTGTTAAGGTGAGCGATGTGGCCCATGGGCCTCTTGTTAGTACAGCAATGTTTTTAACAATTTTAAATAGAGGGTAAAGCACGACGAGGAAAGTATGAAATGCCTCACATAACGTAAGATAAACAAATCTACGGACGAAGAAAATTAATATATATCATTATAACAGTAACTTGATCCAAAGACGCGAAGTGTCTAGTTTGATCTGATGATCCGCGCCTGGCAACGAGACGTGATCCGGCTCTTTGGATCCAATTACTGTTATAATGATAGATTTATTATATACCCATGACTATTTAAAAGTTTCAATTGCAAAACTTGTATGATATTCCCTAACGTAACAAAGCTATTTTGAAACGAACTCTTTTAAAACGCGCTAAAAGACAGACATTATTTAATGCGTACTACGTCATCATTTTCAGAGAGTGGTGATACGAAATTGGAAACCCCCAGTGTGGTGATCATCACACTCTGTAAAATTGACAGTATTAAGAAGGGCAAATTGATGGGTATATAATAAATATTCAATCCGTGGAAACGAATGTTTATAGTCTACGTTAATGAAACAGATCTGAATATAACAATGCCTTTTATTTGTGTCATAACGTAAAAAATGAAAAACAATGAAACGAATGTTGTAACAAAAATGAACCAAAAACAAAAAAACCCAGTTGTACATGAATTAAGGGCAAGTTCACAGAAATAATCAAAACCAAAAATGTTTACATTTTTTTTCGAATACAGTATAACAAATTCACACAATATCCATCCTCAATACTTTAGTGTCAAGGACATTTTCCAAGTGTTCCCTCAATAGGAGAAAGTTATCGTAACCTCTGGACAGCTCCAACACGCACCCACATGTATGAGCCACTGGACAGAGTGAAAAATCAGACATGGGGGGAGTGATACTTACAGTGATTTTTTTTCTGATGACGATGTCAGATCCAGTGCAAAAACGCAAAAGCATGACCAATTTTTCAGTCGTGCACGTCTTCACATATCGTTTCAGAGCTTCAGTTGTTGCCTTCTCTGCCTTCGACATGTCCTCTGGGAAAACGAGCAAATTCAGAATTTTCCTGGTGGTGACTATACTTTGTTTATACGTGTCTTCCAGTTTACTTATCAGAGGCTTCAAATGACAACTTAAAATGGGAAACCAGCAGAGGGTGACAAAAGACGGCTTTTGGATAAGTTCATGGTGTGCCAACTCAACCACAAGCTTTCTAAGATTGTCTTTGGAGGAATACACTCTAAGATTAAAATTCGAAAAAGCGTCAAGAAGTTCATTTTCATCTACACTATCAAAATCGTCTAGAGCATCTTTGATCAGACCTCTATCCATTTCGGGTAAAAATCCCAAAAATGACTCTAGAAGCTCTTCATTCGACGGGGTCGTATCAAAAATACACTTTTCGAGAAAGATCCGGGAAATTTGTACTGGAAGGTATTTTTCTTGCTTAAAGCACAAGACAAGGGTTTTTGCCACTGCTTCCCATTCTTCCTGTTTCATAATGTGAACTGTCGTGGGAATCTTTACATCTGCTCCTTCGGTATGCTTTAAATAAAAAGTTTCCTAAAATTCAGACATGACATACCGGAAAACGCCCCCAGAATCATCCCCTTTCTCTGTTAGGAGACTTAGTTCCAATGTGTCTGTTCTCAGATTCATTTCCTCCTTTAAGAAAAAATTCATGACGTCAGAGAATGCGCTACCTCTTCTGATTACAAGATTTTTCACACAAGCATTTGAAGGTAATGTTTCATCTAGGTTTTCAGAAATCTGAGGGGGTCCGAATACTATCTCTGGGTCATAAATGTAGATCTGAATATCGAGTAAAACACTACCTGCAGGTACATTAGAAAGATTGACAACTTCTTCAGAGAATGCGTTTGCTAGGGACAGAGTTGATGCCAATGTTGCAGCTGCTAAATTATCTTCAGTGGTATGATCCGGTGTGTTGGAAGGACCCATGCAGTTAACGGAAATATTCAGTGGATCTTCGGAGCTGACTGTTGCGATTTCTGGAACCACCTCAACGTGAACATCAGTAAGCTGTGGATCTGGAAGTTCCTCTCCTCCTGAAGAATGTGGGTCATCTACTGCAGATTCGCCCCCATCTCTCTGTTTCTTTGATGTCATAAGGTATAATCGAAGGGTAGTCATCTTTGATTCTATGTACAAGTCGTTTATCGACTTATCATCAATGTCTCTTTGCGAAAAGTCAGCCACTGAAAAGTCAAAGTCTTCGATTGGTCCCATTGGGGATTTTCCTTCTGGGGAAAAAAGGGGTTTTACTTCTTCCAGAATTTCGCCTTTCTTGCACGATTTGGGGAGGTTCAGTTTTCTTGTACCACTACCTCTAGGCGTTCTTACTTGTTTACCCGCATGAATCCAACCAACTTCCACTTTACGCATATGTTTGTTTGCACTCTTATTTCAAAATCTAGACATGTGCGTTTTCTGTTTTTTTGCCGTTATGGTAGAGGGTCCTTCATCACTGGAACTGTTACTTTGGATTTCATTCCCTTGTATGCCTATTTTTTGACGCAGCGCTTTAAGAAGAGACGACTTTGGTTTTATTTTTTGTTCTTTGTTTCCTCAAGATGTATTTTCAAATTTACCTGATCTCCGATTCTAGGTAAAAACTCTGCAATGTCCTTATTGTTCATTCTAGCAAGGACGGCCAGCGTTATCTACAAAACAATTTCGTTGGCGTTCAATCTAATCATGATTGATAAGAAAATTTATAGATATTTACGGGTTTTATGTTTTATTATAGCATGCTTAAACTTTGTGTCCGACCATACATCAATGTACGTATTCAAATAAGCCTGAATAGGAACACACACACCACACACGCACAATGTCTCTCTCTCTCTCTCTCTTTCTCTCTAATATCTACTTCCATATTAATACATATTTCTCTCAATTTTGTTTCTGTTTTTACTGAATGCTTAATTCTTACATGTAAAATAGTTATAAAAGCTTCGCTTTCTGATACTAAATATGAAAAGCGGTGGTGTACCATGCATCGAAACCGTGGTAATTTAAGTACTGCACGAACAATGTACGTGCAATATTTAAATGTCAAATGGGGCAAATTGTATGGTTTTAAGAATATTATAAATAAAACTCCTCTCAAATTATAGACATATATGTGTTCTTAGAGAAAACGACCCTGTAATTGGTTAAAGCAAAGAAAATATAGACTACAGTCTAAACGAGAGAAAGAGAGAGAGAGAGAGAGAGAGAGAGAGAGAGAGAGAGAGAGAGAGAGAGAATGAGAGAGAGAATGAGAATATAGATTTTACCTTCTGTTTTTTCATTTTTGTATTATTTCATCATTTACTAGCTGTCTGAGAAAGTCTTCTAACTCAGGCTCCATCTTCACGACTACTGCAGTACAATAAACAATGAAAAAAAGTTCAGTTAACGTTGACGTCAGATCGCTGATAATTTCAAAAGATCAAACCGCATTCCCGAATAAAATCATGCAGTCGTCAATATTAAAGACTGTTTTAAGTCCATACAAAAGCTATCAACAGAGAGAGAGAGAGAGAGAGAGAGAGAGAGAGAGAGAGAGAGAGAGAGAGAGTGTGTGTGTGTGTGTGTGAATAGAGTTTACGCCAAAACAAGAAAGATAAGTGATATACATGTAGGTACTGCAATAAAACTAAACAACTTATAAAAATTCATTTCAGGTTTTTGAAACTGAAACAAATGAACAAAGATAATGGTATAACCTTGTTTCGTTTTGAAATCTCCTTTCATTTTTGGTTTCATATAATTCCAAATTTTAACGTTTGAATTGAAGAAAAAAAAATTGCAAAAATCATTGCGTTTAATCGCAAAAAAAATTGCGTTTAACGCAACACCATTTTTGCGTTTAAACGCAATTATTTTTGCGTTTAAACGCAATAATTTTTGCGTTTTAACGCAATAATCTTTGCGTTAAATTGCAATAGTATTGCGTTTAATGGCAAATATGATTGTGTTTAAACGCAAAAATCATTGCGTTTAAACGCAAAACCATTTTTGCGATTAAACGCAATGTGTTATGCGAATAAACGCAATAATTTTTGCAATAAAACGCAATACTTTTGCGATTAAACGCAAACCTTTGCGATTAAACGCAAAACTTTGCGTTTAATCGCAATAGTTATTGCGTTTTATCGCAATCTTTTGCGTTAAAACGCAAAACACATTGCGAATAAACGCAAAAGATTGCGTTAAAACGCAATAACTATTGCGATTAAAAGCAATATAAATTAATTTTTCTACTGAACTGGCCTCAATGAGCTTCCGTAACATGTGCATAATCATGTAAAATATAATTTTCTCTACCATATGAGGACTACGAAAAAATCATTGTATTTTTAATTGTCGCAAATTTAATTACGACATAAATCAACAGCTTCCTATTCGAATATATTGCTCACCGTAATATTAAAACAAAACTGCTTCTACCTTAAAAACCACTGCATTCAACAAAGCTAGTATTTTTTTGCGTAAAACAACTATCACTTTTAAGTATATAACGATTTCTGATAAAAAAAAATAATTTTCATTAAAAATTATGGGGTTTTCTACGGAAGCTCATTGAGACCAGTTCAGTAGAAAAATTAATTTTCTTTGCGTTTAAACGCAATGATTTTTGCGTTTAATCGCAATGTGGTTTGCGTTTAAATGCAAAAGATTGCGATTTAACGCAAAGGGCTTAGCGTTTAAACGCAAAGAAGATTGCGTTTTAACGCAAAGTTTTGCGTTTAAACGCAATATTTTGCGTTTAATTGCAAAAGTATTGCGTTTAATCGCAAAAAATTATTGCGTTTAATCGCAAAAAACTATTGCGTTTAAACG
The DNA here is from genome assembly GCA_020458035.1 of Magallana ariakensis. Lineage (NCBI taxonomy): Eukaryota > Metazoa > Mollusca > Bivalvia > Ostreida > Ostreidae > Magallana > Magallana ariakensis. The sequence continues at coordinate 30,687,280 of CM035815.1, forward strand.
CAAAGTTGGTTTTGCGTTTACACGCAATAAGTTTTGCGTTTAAATGCAATGATCGTTGCGTTTAATCGCAAAAGGTATTGGGTTTAAACGCAATAGTTTTTGCGTTTAATTGCAAAACTGTTTTAATTTGAACATGATTTTTTTTATTCAGACCAAAAGAAGAGTTTAATGTTGTTAGGACATACTTTTGTTATGCCACAATTATCCGTCAATCTGTCCATCAAACGTAATGTTAGACAATTCTCGCTTTTCTTGTCGTGCTCTCTCCTCTATTTCTTACGGTTTTTCATATTGTTTCTCATAAATCGAATCTTAATTATCCAATAAAATCAAATAGTCCATACATACACTGTACAACTGCCGTCCATAATGCTTCACATCATTGTCAAATGAAAGTGAAAATGTTTAATCAATATTACGAACTGATTTGGCACTTTTTGTAATTAAGTTATATCACTGATTTGAATTAGTGATATCACCTGTTCAAAAAGTGATAGCATTTATTAGAATAAATGTTATCACCTATTAATCACCTATTTATCTTGTGATTTGAATAAGGGATATCACATATTTGAATAAGTGATACATGTACATATGAAATCACCTATTCAAATAGATGATTTTACTTTTTGAAAAGGTGATATCACCTATTCAATTTGGTAATATCTAAGAGACAATAACTACTAAAAAGGGCACTTCATAGTTCAATTACATGCACCTATATTAATATAATTTTCATAGTATAGCCATCAATGTAACTGTTTATGCAAGTTCCATTTGTTTTAATTTTTCACATGAATCGACATGCCTCCATTAATAAGACCCCTTGGCATAATGCTCTGTGCGAAAGAGTCTTTTCTGTTTTTTAATTCAACTAATTCTCACAGTCTAGATACCCAGTATTCGGCCAGCAAACATCACTGGTGCATCCATCAAAAGCCATTCTGCATGTCATCTTTAAGGAAGAATTTGGAAACAAATATAAGCAAAGACTTATTCTTTCTCTTGTATTTATTTATAGCGCGATCCTTCTTTTCAGGATACGTTCGCTTAGAAGTACCTGATGCTTTCAAGTTATGACAACTTACTATTTCATTATAAGTTAATCCAATTGAAAACCAGAAATTGATCAGTCTTTGTGTTGTGTCAAGTTTTGTCATCAAATCAAGGACTTGGTACATATACTAAGTGTATATAAGTAAAGGAAATAATTGCGATTTAACGCAAAAATCATTGCGTTTAAACGCAGAAATCATTGCATTTAATCGCAACATTATTGCGTTTTATCGCAAAAATTATTGCGTTTAATCGCAAAAACTTTTGCGTTTATTCGCAAAATATATTGCCTTTAAACGCAATAATAGCTTTGCGTTTAAACGCAATATTTTTTTGCGTTTAAACGCAATAATTTTGGGATTAAACGCAATACTTTGCGTTTAAACGGGCGCTATCTTGTTCCCCCATCTTATTTTGTAGGAATTCTGTCAATTACTAAAGTATCAATTTCGGATTAATATAGTAAAACTGTGGTTTTATCGATTTTCATTAAATACCAATATTTGTGGATTACGTTGTTGAGATGATACACGAAATTAAATGTTTTCTAATTACACATGTTATTATTAGGCTCATTGTCCACGAATTCACGTATATATGAATGAAAGGTGCCCAAAGGTTTTTGAAATTCAAGAAAAATATAAATTCTGTTAGTGATGCTTAATAACATTAGCTTTGTTTGATAGGGTGTATCGGGGCGTTTCGTAAACACAATGAAAACTCATGTTTTTAACCGTGCAATTTATCAGTCTTCCAAGGAAGACGGCAATAAACAATATATGAAGAATAAATAAAAGGCAAACGAAAAAAACGATGGAAAGACAATTTTTCTAGGATGTTCAGGTTATTGAAATCTCGCAGTAAAATTAAAATTAGCCTCAAACCTACTCTTGAAAAGATTAGTCCCCACCCCCTTGACAAGTATGGCTCCAATCATGCAATTATCAAAGTTTAATCTGACAGCACCACAATGTATATGCCTATTCATACATAAATATAATGAAGTAAAGTAATGAAATGAAAAATCTGTTGTATCTTACATTCTCTTTCTCGATTTTTTTTGCTGCTGTCTCGCATATTGTAACTACAATACATTAATTTACGTTATATCGTCTTTAAGAAAGGTGTTTTTTTAGCGTTATTTCGCCTTTTCAAGTTATAATGCTTTTATTCGCGTTATAACGTCTTTTTTGCCTTTTGAGAATGCGTTATTATGCCTTAAAAAAAAAGAAAAGAAATTATTTATATACATGTAAATTATTCAATAGGCCTTCGTATGTTGGTTTATTGTATCTTCTTCATTTGTCAGAGAGGTTTGAAAAATCTGTGAATTTGACCATCTGTTAAAAGACAGTGAAGGACTTGCGTTAAAGATAATAATTGTACAAAGTTGTTTCTTATTAAAAGGATGATGTGAAATACGGCCCCGATAAATTGAAAAAAAAAATAAATCTAAGATTTTCTGTTTCATTTTGCATGGACTTTATCTTTGATATATGTTTTCGAATTTTTAACCCTTTTTATCCAACAGAACACGATCACATAAATGATATACATAATTCAATTACACATTCAACCGCCGTAGAATTTTAGGTCCGGATCCGCCCCACATTTGAAAGTCTTTATATACACGATCGCATTTAGATATATTTTTCTTCTTTAGCTGATCAATGTATTTTGTCGAAATCAATTATATAGATTTGTAAGGAAAAATGTACCTTCATGTGCTCATATGTAATGTTTTAATAATGTTAAAGTCCAAGTTGGCCTTCTCCATTATAAACTGATATTGTTTACCTTATGTGAAATCCATTAAAATTCATAATGATACATGTCTGCACTACGCGTGTCGCGTGACATCATTATCGGTAAGCATTACTATATGTCATTAATATTAATTTATTCGAAAGCGTTATTTGTAAGCTATATTTTCAGATGTTATTTCTGATCGCTAAGTTTTCTCTTAAAGGGGCATGGTCACGATTTTGGTCAAAAATTATTTTCCCGATTGTAATATCTTCATGTACAATGTTTTAGTAAGGCATTTTTAATAGGTAATCAAAATATCAGTTTCATTTGTTGAGTTATAAGCGAGTTACAGAGGTTACAGTTCTTTGTTATGTAAACGATGCTTTTGTTTACATTTTAAATGTTAAAGTGAAAATTCCAGTTTTAGACTTAAAATGAATGTGTTAAACGTTAGAAACTGATTTTTTTTACTTAAAATGAATAAGAACATAGACAAATCAGGTTAAAAAAGATTTTTTACTGGTATATTGGACTGATGTTAACAAAAACAGGGCACGAGCCTTGTTTACATGACAAAGAATTGTGAGCCCTGTATCTTGCTTATAATTCTACTACTGACTCTCAAATTTCATTTCATTATTAGAAATGCATTCCTAAAGCATTGTAAATAATAAAAACAGAAAAAATGAATTTGACCAAAATCGTGACCATGCCCCTTTAACTGAGATTTTGGGACAAAATAATGGCACGTGATATGTTAACGGGTCTTGTTTGATCTGCTAAATTTCTACACATATACCTAATAGGGCCCGCCGATTTGATTCATTTTTATTTATTGTAAGAACAGGGATACTAAACTGACGAAATAAACTGTTAGCGGGTCTACATAATCATCGATTAATCGTCAATTATTTAATTATAAAGCAACCAAAGCTATTCACAGTAATCGAGATATGTCACAATTTTAACTCTCATTTGAAAAATATCGAAATCATGGTAAAATTTTCTAGAATTCAACGCAGATAAAAGGGTGCAGTGACATATAGTAAGGGATGTTATCCTTTATTTCTATAGACACAGAATCATCAATGGCAAGAAAGGTTTTAAGAGGGAGTCTACGAGAAAACCATGCAGAAAGCTATTCATGTTAGATCCTTTATTTTAGTTCCTTTTATCATAATTATCAATTTTAATGTATTTTAAGCATTTCCTGTGAATATGGTCAAAATCTGGCAATTGATATGGATTACAGCACCCCCTATGGTTGCCATTAGCAACAATTCCATAAAGTAGTGAAAATCATGAAGAAAATACCAAGTTAATGAGTAGCTTATTTCATTTTAAACGAATTTCAGTAAAAATATATTTGACATACATACATATATAAAGAGTGTTTATCATATCCATCGTATAAAATTTTAAATTCTGAAGGTACCAAAGAGAGACAACTCTTACAATATCATAATGTTCTAAAAATAGAATTTCACTGATCTTATTTCATTAAATTCTAAGAGCTATAACACCTGATACACACTTTAGAAAAAAAAATAAATTTTGTATTTTCTGTAATGACTTTAAATAGCATATTTGGGGATGTCTTCAATAGGAGGGTACATCCATCATTTATCTTTTTACTACAAATATTCATGATCAGCCTCTTTAAGATTATATAAATATAAATGCCATTTTTTAAAGTGTCTTGGATAATTTTTTTTAATTTTTGCATGGTTTTCTCGTAGACTCCCTCTTAAATGTACATTTGTCCACTAGATGCCACACATCGTCGTCAAAAATCGACAACTATTCGTGCTTCATTATCTGTAAACAGCGTGCCTGCTAAATTAAATGGAGTTGTTAAACAAAAAAAAAATTGATTCATTTTACTATAATGAGAGATCCTTAGAGCCCCGCCGTAATTTTAGATACATGTAGAAACTTCTTGATTGTTCTTATCCATTTAGTTTGCATGAAAATGCCAGGGAGTAGATACATGTATAAGAATTTTTGAGGAATTTACGCATTTGCCAATCATAATCAATTTAACTCTGCTCAACACTAACAAGAGGCCCATGGGCCACATCGCTCACCTGAGGAACAATAAGTATGATAAAATCAGCTTAAAGGAGTCATATTACAAACTATCTGGAAATTGTAGTATAATACATGTAGATCCTGTATAAATAAAATCAATTTTTCCACTGGATATTCTTATGTTTATTATCATTAGTCCCTTTTCTAACAGGATGATTTTATAGTAATATCACATGTTGAGCATTGCAGCTCTCAAAAATATCCTAAACAATTGTTTATATATGGGATATAAACCTACATCAAACTCTGAACCCCTTGTGAGACCCAATCGTCCAGGAATCACCCAGAACCCAACGTCTAAACAATATTTAACAAGATATCTGTGAGACAATGCTCACTAGTGATACCCCCGCTCTGATGTGAATATGCATAATAAGCAAAGTCGACATTTAACAGAAAGTTGGCATCCGATTGGTACAAAAATATATCCCACAATATGGCATGCCTAAACAAACAGTTTGTTAAAATTTCAAGCATCTGCGATAAATAGCTGCTGAAAAATCTTTGACGAAAATTTGTTTGAAAATTTTGGCTAAAAATAAACAAAGTCGTCATATAACAGGAAGTTGACGTCCGATTGGTACAAAAATATATCCCACGATATGGCATGCCTGTACAAATACTGTGTAAAAATTTCAAGCATCTGTGCTAAACAGTTGCTGAGAATTCTTTGACGAAAATTTGTGTGAAAATTTTGGCTAAAAAAAAACAAAGTCGTCATTTAACAGGAAGTTAACCTCCGATTGGTACAAAAATATATCCCACGATAAAGCATGCCTATACAAATACTGTGTAAAAATTTCAAGCATCTCCGACGAACAGTTGCTGAGAAATCTTTGACGAAAATTTGTTTGAAAATTTTGGTTTAAAAATAAGCAAAGTCGCCATTTAACAGGAAGTTGACGTCCGATTGGTACAAAAATATATCCCACGATATGGCATGCCTTAACAAATAGTGTGTTAAAATTTCAAGCATCTGCGATGAATAGTTGCTGAGATAAATGCGACAGAAATTTTTGTTACGGACAGACAGACGGACAGACAGACACACCAGGGTAAAACAGTATATATACCCCCTTCTCCTTCGGAGCCGGGGTATAATAATCACTTGGCTGATTAGTTTCTGAGGAGAACATTTTTAAAGATTTACTCTTAATATTCCTATGTAAAAATTCCACCCCCATTGTGGCCCCACTCTACCCCCAGGAATCATGATTTTTACAACTTTGAATTTACACTACCTGAGGATGCTTTCAAAGAAGTTCCAGCTTTCCTGGCTTATTAGTTTCTGAGAAGAAGATTTATAAAGATTTACTCTGTATATTCCTATGTAGAAATTCGATCCCCAATTGTGACCCCACTCTACCCCTGGGGGGGGGGGGTAATGATTTTTACAACTTTAAATATACACTACCTAAGAATGCTTCCACACAATTTTCAGCTTTCCTGGCTGATTAGTTTCTGAGAGGAAGATTTTTTAAGATTAACTCTATATATTCCTATTTAAAAAGTCGACCCCCCATTGTGGCCCCACCCTACCCCTGGGGGTTATGATTTTTACGACTTTGAATCTTCACTATCTAAAAATGCTTCCACACAAGTTTCAGCTTTCCTGGCCAAATGATTTCTTAGAAGAAGATTTTTAAAGATTTACTCTATATATTCCTTTGTAAAAATTCGACTCACCCATTGTGGCCCAATCCCTACCCTCGGGAGTCATGATTTTCAAAACTTTGAATCTACACTACCTTAGGATGCTTCCACATAAGTTTCGGCTTTTCTGGCCGAATGGTTCTTGAGAAGAAGATTTTTAAAGATTTACTCTATATATCCCTATGTTAAAAATCGACCCTCCATTGTGGCCCCACCCTACCCCCCAAGGGTCATGATTTTAAAAACTTTGAATCTACACTACCTGAGGATGCTTCCACATACGTTTCAACTTTCCAGGCCTAACGGTATTTTAGAAAAAAGATTTTTAAAGATTTATTCTATATATTAATTTGTAAAAAGTCGACCCACCCCATTGTGGCCCCTCCCTACCCCTCGGGGTCATGATTTTTACGACTTTGAATCTTCACTATCTACAAATGCTTCCACACAAGTTTTAGCTTTCCTGGCTAAATGGTTCTTGAGAAGAAGATTTTTAAAGATTTACTCTATATATTCCTATGTATAAATTCGACCCCCCACTGTGGCCCAATCCCTACCCTCGGTGGTCATGATTTTCACAAATTTGAATCTTCACTATCTAAAAATGCTTCCACATAAGTTTCAGCTTTCCAGGCCAAATGGGTCTTGAGAAGAAGATTTTTGAAAATTTCTCGAAAATTTTCATTGATTCCTAATTATCTCCCCAGGTGAGCTAAAAACTAAAAAATCCACAAATATTGTACTTTGTACAGAGTTCTTCCTGCTCGTATAACATGCACTCAATAAACATGCGAAGTATTCAGATGTGGCAAAGATTTTACAAGTGTTCATAAACATTCAAGTTTTTACTGAGAATTTTGGGCTGGATTGGGCTAGAAAGCTTATTGGGTTGCATTTTAACAATCATGTCGCCTCATTAAAACTAGATCATATTCAGACTAAACTATTATACATTATTGTGGACTAAATAAGATGAACAAAATCAAGATTCTAATTCTAATGGTGTTGTGTACTATCTTAATTATAACAGGTATTTGGTCGTTGATTTAAGGGTATAAACTTATACATGTACCGGTATATGTTTTATAGTAGTACCGGTAATGTTTTAAAGGGACTTGGACACGATTTTAGATAAAAAAAATCTTTTTTATTTTTTATTATGAAATGATTTACTTGCACATTTTGAATGATTGAACAAAATTTGAATGTTAGAATTCAAGTTATAAGAGAGATACAGAGGTAAGAATTCATTGTTATGTAAACAAAGCTCGAGTCTTATATTTGTTTACATATAATGTAAAGTATGGAATTACTATTTCTTTGACAAAATGACTCGTGAAAAACAAGGTAAACTTATTCACTGTGTTTATAAATAACATAATAAACAGAAGAAAGCAACATTAGATTGAATCTTATACCAATAAAGCACATATGTAAACAATAAAAAGGTTCGAGCTTTGTTTACAAAACAAAGAATTTTAAACTCCGTAACTTGCTTATAACTCAATATTTGATTTTCAAATTTTGGCAAAGCATTACATATACCCATATTAACCATTCTAAACATTAAAAATGGAAAAATAAAATTCAAAATTTTGAGCTCAAATCGTGTCTAAGTCCCTTTAAGGCAGGAAGGAAATCCACAAGTAAAATTTTGCGCTCATAATAGGAAACGCACTTTGAGTTTACAAACAATTACATCACATGTGCAGAACTGACATTAGCTCTGCATATCTGTCACAAAATTTACTGGAGTGTCGAGGACCCAAATAATTTGATATAATAGTTCGAAGGAGATTTTTGCGTTGTGACCGACTATCATGAAAGTTTCCAAATTAAGGTATTTCAACAATTTATATTTGAACTTTTGAAACAAACCTATATTTTGATTATTATATTGTTGGCAAGGAGTAACACAAAATTTCTTGAAACAATAGATATTTAAACAAAAAAATTCATCTAGTATTTAAATATAGCAGGCCCCACTACCGCAAATAACCGGCGTTTACCTAATTTCTTATTAAAACATGCTAATACAGTCATTGTTTTAATTTTTTTTTAGAATTTTTGTAGATTTTGAAAAATAAGATTACTAAATGACTAAATCTAAGTAAAACCGCAACCACTTTCAAAACAGCGCTGTAAACTTTCTTCAAAGTTAACAGATTATTATATTGAAATTACCAGTTATAATCTCACAGTCCTTGAATTTTTTCTCCATGCGCTCATCTTTCACAGTTTCACTTACGTAGCTACAAGTTCTTCTTGCGCTCATGGTTCAGAAAACGTACAATTACTGTTTGAAAACCTTGTGTTCAGTGTGTTCAAGAATCGTAGAGCCATTGCTCTTTGTCATGTATGTTCCTTGTGTTTTGTTCCTTTAAAGCACCTAATAGATTAATGCCAGTAATTTATATATATCACGACATGCACATGTAACAAACGTTTTGCCACGTATATCTGTAAACTGGTTAAAATACTGTACTATTTAAATTAGTTCGTAACTACATTGTAAAATCTAAGAGATTTAGTTAGAATTATCATAACTATAGCCATATATATCTAATACATGTACAGAAAAGTAGTATACTTATGCTGTAACTGTACTATTTAAGCTTTTGATTTTTTTTCTCTTTCTTTTTCCACAAACAGGTTTTTGCCAACCTTTTTTTCCCCATCTGAATAAATATTTTTATGCTACATTACATTATTCTATAAATAAGTGTATAATTTAATTTGACATTTATATTTTGCACTTTATATGTATTATTTTGCACCTTATGGAGAAGGCTTACATAGGCATTGCCTGCTGCCTAATCCATTTATGCATAATAACATATGTTCAAAACAAACTGGTTACCGGTACGTGACCAACGACATTAATCGTTTTCTATTCTTCACAATGTACATAGTCTATTAATAGTGGTTGCAACATAGCTGTTAGATTCTGTTTACAATGATAAAATATTATATATATATATATATATATATATATATATATATATATATATATATATATATATATATATATATATATATATATATATATATATTTAGTACATGTAATAGTGTACAACAGTTTCCTCTTGTTCAGCCAGAGATCTAGAAAACACTTAATGCCCTTAATGCAATTTTTACGTAATATGCGATAAATTTCATTGTATTTCTGAATTAAATGACGACAGAAAACGCTGCTACCAAATCATGCCTACAACAACTATTGTGAAATAATTTACATTCATGGGGGTGAATTTTCGTGGATTATGGGTTTTTTTTGTGGCTTATTCGTGAATGCGTCGGTTTTTGATTTCAGTAAGAATGATTATTCTTTCTAAATATGTTTTCGTCGATGTTGCAGATGTAGAGAAGGGCTACTAACACGACAGAAATTGAGCCACCATGAATTCTAATGATTCCAAATTATTATCTTTAAGTATATAATAAATTCTTTAAAAATTCTTCTAATTAATTTACAAAAAAAAAAGAAGATAAGAAATATTACCTCTTCAAACTAACCTTACCCCTTGTATACTTCGATCATAAACACCAAGTTAGGAAAATCTTACAATTGATGTTTGTTGCTATAAAACTGTTTGTTTTTAGGTTGGTTTCAAGCGGTTTTTCTAGATGCTTACATCTTATTTCAAGTCAACAAAAATATCGCAACCGGATGCTTCATCAAATGATGAATGATGCATCGAAGTATTGAGAGGACGGAAGGTCGATCCTTATCTAATGTGATTGAACACTTTTTTGGAACACAAATGACACATTCAATTTTCATGTATGATCCTAATATAGTGGTATTTCTGATATTGTTGTTTAAATGATCCACGAAATTAAGAGCCATTCATGTAAGCACTTAAACCTTTTTGACACGCAATTAAACCGATTTTGCCGAAGATATTCCAGAATGTAGACTTTATTAAACTATCAAAAAATCACATGTCAAATACTGATCAGTTTCCATGGAAACTCGACCCAAACTTCAATTTTTATCAAAATTGACCATTTTTACAGTAGTGTTTTGAAAAAATGCGGCAAGATCATCGTTTGACAAGCATGGAATCAAAATTATTAAACCCTCGGCTATCAGAGAATATAAAATTATGATGGGGAAGCTATCCTTATTGTTGTGAAATAATTAGTTCAAAAATGGTTAAATTTTTGGAAAATGAATTATTTCCCTTTGCAATTTAGAACTCTTTTGTGATGAGAGTTCAAACAAAGAAGTGTTGACACAGCATGTCTTTCCAAAATCTTGAAGATTTGTTCCTTATTATTGTGATGACCCATAGATGTTGTCACTAAACCTCTAATATGAACCACTATAAGGGTTTCTGAAATATCATCCAATGTATAGTGCAGATGGACTTGATGAATTCTTGTTACTTCAGATTTGTGATCTATACATATAAATTACTAAGTTAATTATAAATTACATGCACAAAGAATTTATCATTTATATTAAATATAATACCGTATTTCACTGGAAATTTAATTAATTGCATGTATGTGTTATTAATGTTTCTTTCATGCAATCATAATCTAAAATTTAAGAAATATATAAGTTGTATCCCTTTTAGTACCTATATAAAACAAACTAGAAAATTAACACATAAAAACAAAAACCAAACTTATCAAATCTGTAAGCAAAGAAAACTTTGGGCACAAATATAGTTATTACATATTCTGGTATAATATAAAAATCATTTCCTTAATGAAATCCCCCCCTCCACCATTAACTTGGAAAGCTAGTATACACACAAACACATATGACTGTGTCATTTAAGAATTAGAAAATTAATTGATACAAAAAACAGCTTTCACATATGGTTACATTATGTTCATGTATTGATTTTTAAAATATCACAACTGTTTGTAACATGTACATTTATGTAGAATCCGTTTATGCATGTTGGGAATAAAAATCAATTTATTAACAGTCAGTGGTAGTTTCTCAATATTTTTGGGGTAGAGAATTTTGTAACTTCCTTTTAAGTTTCCTGCTATATTATGAAAGTTAAAACAAGTTTACCAAACTAATTATTATACTGTTTTGGGGTTTTAATTTCCAAGCATACTCATGTCGATGAATAAAAATGCAATTATGTACTGTATTGCATGATAGGTATTTGTTTTAAATTGACATATAATGTCTTTACTGGTCTTTATGCTAAATATTGTCATTGGGATATAGGATAGAAATGTGATACACAGATATTTTAACCTTTTTTTGGTTCATTGATCTATAGGGGTGTCAGAAATCAGGGTCACTTCCCCTGTGGTATTTAGATTTTCAAAATTCATAAAGAGCTGTACATTATTGTAACTAAAAATGACAATGAATCCTCCCAGGAAAAAAACCTCTTAAAAATAACATTTAAAATGTATTGATCTTAGGGGAGTAAGGTGTTTCACATCCAGTTTTATACTTGGACTTATTTTGTATTAAAAGTGTACATGTACTAACTGAAAAATAAGCATGCATGCTGAGTACATGTAGCAGTTTCCCTACAATTCTTTAAACTATTCTTAAACTATTTGGTTATAAACATTTGGATTCATCCATGAATTAAAAATTCAAGTTGTTTGAGTGATTGAAATAAATATTTCAAGCAATGGCGACTACAACAAATGCGATTCTGACCAACATTTTTATAATTAGAAGTATTTTTATCTTTGTTTTGCAGCTAAGAAAAATTTAAGCATTCATAAACATATAATAGGATAAAATCAACACATGTATCATTATTTACAAGTACATATGCATATATGTTTACATATATTTACAATTGACAGCTTGTTATTGTCATTTTTCACTTGATTTTAAGAATAATTATTTTAACAATCTTATCTTTTTGCAACTTAAAAAAAAAAATTCATTAAGGCTATGAATAAATAAAATACAGATGTATATCAATATATCATTGCTGTGACAATAACTTGAGAAAGTGACAAGAAGTAGCAAAGAGTTTTGTGATAATTTATTTTAGACTACTAATAATGGCTGATAAATGTAATAAATACCAATATATATTTTGATACCTTAATCATTAAAGTTTACATTAAGGAACGGGTCGACTGGTTTTTGCTTTGAATAATGAATACATGTGCATAGCATTATGTTATTTCTACCATATAATAAAATGTTACCATAGCAATCGGTAAGGCAACAAGACGTCTAAGGCCACATGGCTCACCTGAGATACTATAGCCACAAACTCTGATGAAATCAAAACAATATATCTTGACAATTTAGTAGAGTATATCTTGTTTAAAAAGATCTTTAAAATTTTCTGCATATATTTTTGAAAAAAGTGTGCAATGACCTTGAACTAAGTTTCAAGGTCAAATGTTAAGATCATAGCAGATGTCTAGTTCTTTTTTACCCCTCCCCCTTGAAAAAGGGTGTTTCCCTTTATTTTAACACAAAATTAAATTCCCTTAATTTTGGGGTAATTTGTGCTAAGTTTGTTAGAATTGGTTCAGAGGTTCAGTAGAAGAAGTTAAAAATGTTAAAGTTCACAGATCGAAGGACAGACAGAGACAGATACCGGACAAAACGCTTTCAGTTCAGGGTAGCTAAAACATAAGTTTAATATAACGTGCTCTTTTTTTTCAAAGATTTTGTTATCATTACATAATGAAACAAGATACAACTTCATAAACTGAACTGAATTGAACGTAATTGTTTTTAATGTTTCCATGGTAACTAACGGTTTTCTATATTTCTTACCTTAATTCAGTTATTTGTAAACCAATATTACAAACACTCTAAATGCATTATGTAGAATTTCAAATATTTTCTTTTAAAAAAGACAACATTTACACATATGTATCAATCATAGAAAGAGTTTCCAAAAGTTTAAAACTGTAAAATATACACTATTGTTTCCATGGAAACAACAATTATGAGGTAACCTCCCCATCATGTTTTGATTGTTTCTTATAACAGAAGACCCATTCATTTCAGGATTGGTGTCAGTTTGCATCAACCTGTCGCGAGAATTTTCAGAGGATCACCGAAAATGCCTCATTTCTAGTGTTTCCCCCCCAAAGATGTAACATGTAACCAAGTACTTTTAAGCCTTTGGTACAATAAAGAAAAATAAATACTTTTGTGTGCTAATTTCAATAGTTAAGATGTGATGCTTTGATACTTTGATGAAGATTTATCACAACAAATAAATATTCAAACAGAAAAAGTGTGTTTTTCAGTAAAAATTAAGACCATTTTGTTCTTTACATGATAGGTATGTGTATCCATTGTAACGGAGTTGCCTAGCAACCACCTTTTGGTGTTTTTATGATATGTATATGATACTATGCATCATATTAAGATTTGAGAAAAATCTGAAGCAGATTATATACAGTCTTTTATACATTATGAGTTTGGTTGAAACAAACCTTATTTACAGTTTTGTAAAAATGTTGATAAAGTGCAAAAGAACAAGTTTACGAATTTTAAATGGAGACAATGATAGGATGATCAAGGTAACATTACATGTACCTTTTTTTTAAACACAAATGACATTAACACTTTTGACTGACGTAAATAGTTTAGATATTATTATTAATATTTGTACATGATATTTCAACATTTTTTTTTTATCATTGGCCACTTTTGTTTGAGGACTGAACATGATGCTGGAAGTAAAAACAATACCTATACTAAATAAAAGGAGGACTCTGTGTCAATCAGTTAGATGGAAAGCTCGACTCGAGTTTATTTTTTAAATAAGAGCAAATCTTGGCTTATTATATCATATGTACAAAATACTTTTTGTAGAGTTTTAGTTTTAGACATTGTGATATTATGAAGCTAAATACTAGTAAACAAAGGTATACTAGTAGTAACCCACCTGTTAAAGGGGCATGGTCACGATTTTGGCCAAATTCTAATTTTCTGTTTTTATTATTTACAATGCTTTAAAAATGCATTTTTAATGATCAAATGAAATTTGAGAGTCATTCATGGAGTTATAATAAAGATACAGAGCTCAGGATTCTTTGTCATGTAAACAAGGCTCGTGCCCTGTTTTTGTTTACATAGGTTCAATATACCAGTTAAAATATTTTTCAAGCTGATTTATCTATCCTTTTATTCATTTTAATCATAGATAAACAGTTCCTAACGTTTAACACATTCATTTTTGGTCTAAAGTGGAATTTTCACTTCAACATTAAAAATGTAAAAAAAAACCTTTTTTCCATAGCAAAGAATGTTAAGCTCTGTAACTCGCTTATAACTCATCGAATGACACTAAAATTTTGGTTGACTATTAGAAATGCCTTACTAAAGCATTGTAAACATTAAAATCGGAAAAATAATTTTTGACCAAAATCGTGACCATGCCCCTTTAAGTGATAAGATTTATATACGGTAATTACAAAGACGCGCGCTCACAAAGCCAAAACCAGTATTTTGTCATGAAAATCTATTTTTAGTATAGTGAGGTCAATAAATTTTCTATTTTTTGTATAGTAAGGTCTATAACAGAATTTATAGCACGGCCACGTGACAGCAATCGACCAATCATGTGTTTGGGAAAAATACGATATTATAATAATAGTAGTTACCGACCTGTTAAGTGATAAGATTTATATATGGCAATTACAAAGACGCGCGCTCACTCTCTCTCTTTCTATTTTTTATATTTAGATAAATTAAAAAATGAAATATACTTTGTGTTTTAAAAAAGTCTATAAAACTCATTAAATAGATAAAGAAAAGGTAAAACACCACCTATGAACAAGACCAATTGATTAATATGGAGTATTCAAGAAAAATAATATCCCTGGCAATTTTGTAGATTATATACATGTACGAACAAGAAAGGAAATAAGTGCAGAAGATTTTTGAGCATTTATAGCATCGGAGCGGGGGGGGGGATTGCCCCTCCTTCCATTTTTCTTACATATAGAAAATTAAAGTTATAAGGAGTTGCTTCCCCCCACTTGGGGATTATATACAAAATTGTAGTGAAATAAACAAAATTCACATTAAAATTTTAAAGGGACTTGGACACGATTTGAGATCAAAAATTTTATTTTTATTTTTTATGTATAAAATGGTTTACTGATGCATTTTAAATGATTGACCAAAATATTGAATGTTAAAGTCAAGTTACATGCGAGATACAGAGGTAAGAATTGTTTGTTATGTAAACAAAACTCGAGTCTTATAGTTGTTTACAAAAAATGTAATGAAGAAAATTACCATTACGTAGACAAAATGACATGTAAAAAACAATTTAAACTAATTCAGTATCTTCATAAATACTATTATCAACAAAAGAAAGATACATTTGATTGAAACTTACACCAACAAAACATATAGGTAAAAAATAACAATATTCGAGCTTTGTTTACAAAACAAAGAATTATGAACTCTAGCTGTATCTTGCTTATAACTTGATATTTGACTTTCAAATTTTGACATAGCATTATAAACCTCTATATTTATCAGTATAAACATTGAAAATGGAAAAATAAAATTTGAAAATTTTAAGTCAAATCGTGTCCAAGTCCCTTTAAGGTACGAAGCTAACTAAGCTACCTCCCCCTATCTCCCACGGATTATGATTTTGAGTATTTGCGGCGGATATCTTGTTTTTTTTTGCTTTTCAAGATTTCGGATCAGTCTGCACCCTCATCAAAAGACGATGCTACGTGGCTGACACTGATGTTTTACAAGTTAGGAAGAAAAAGATGTCTTAATGTGTAGTACAGAATTCGAAGCTTAAAGAGCTGTTATAAAAGTAAAAAGCAATAAGAGTAATGTAAGAAGGTGGTGAAATACAGTACAGTACAGTACTGTACCATACAGTACCTCGATATCGTTTACTGTACGGGTAGCTCTTATTTGTCTGTACGGGTAGCTCTGATTCGCAGTTTAACAACTGAACGCGAAGCTCCGAACATTACAAGAGATTTTCTACATGCACGTTCTCCCTGTCGTGCGATAACTAACACTACGATTGACAAATCGAAACTAATCGTGGAACTTCTGTATTTAGACTTCGGTACAAGGTGAGCGAGCCGATACGTCCTTATGCGATTTATTGAGCTTTAAAACAGTAAGGTCCAAATAGATATATTTCAGGTGATGCAATCTGTCACGATTTTATTGCCCGTTTAGTTACGATAAAATACGTTTCGATAAAATTGCCCACATATAATTTCCGATGTGACCTCGATCTGATCCGAACATCACAACACGATCTGTGTACGTGCATATAAGTTCGTGTATGTTACGATACGCTCATTACGAACTGAAGTCCTCTGTTGCGATGGGGCGTGATAATGATAGCGATTCTTTTCACGATCAAGATGGAAGATGACCAGAATTTAAGTTACGATTGGACCCCGACGGCCATATCTACATGTACATGTACGCAACATATATGTGACAAAAAACTAGTTTTGATTTCACGAAGAATCCTTCCTGCTTTCAAAGGATTATCGCATAATAAATATTATTCCATCAAAAACTTGCTTTTCGTAACATTGAAAATACATGTAAATTATATTTCTTTATTATCCATTATCTAAAATACCGTATAACAATAATCAACAACGTAAACTCCCATGCTCAGAATATACTATTTGCATCAGTATTTTAACCTGCAAGGCGTAAGGATATCAAACGTAATTTCTTGCTGAGGAAAATCATTTCCGAGTTCACCCTTGAAATGAAGGGTGATTCTGCCTGCGACGGGTGTTCAAAATAATATATAACAAACCACATGTAAGTTACGACGTCACCAACATTTTGAAATTACATGTACTCAACTTAGTTCTTAACTCAAATCCATGAAAAGAAAAGACGAGTGCATATAATTCTGAGGTAATCTAATTCTCTCAGTTAGATGAGGAGATTCTGATTTCCCCAATATTCGTAATAATACGAGACTGCCGCAACATGAATGATTACTGTATGTTTGACCATTTTGTGGGTGGTAATTTTTAAATACATACACAAACAATATATTGTGAAATCCAATTATACTGTAGTGCAACCTGCAGTTCTGTGGAGTTAAGTTGCATACACCAAACACCCAGTTACAACAAGTACCTAAATAAGGGATTCTTTTAACTCGCAACACCCTTTGTGCCTTATAATTTTTATCAAATTATTTGTGCATGGTAATTACATGTTTTGGGTTATTTGACTTATTTGGGGGAGGGGGGGGGTGCAACAAAAATATTTGTTTTTCATCATTGAAAAATTATTAAAAAATAGTCCATTCATACCCATTGTCATTCTGTTACCATTAGTTACCATTCGAAAACAAACTTCTCCAAAACAAACTTCACAATGCTTTCAACAGAACTACCCGTACAGTAAAACTACAAATAATCGATGCTTTTGCGCTACGCTTACAGTATGAAATAATCAAAGCTCGTGATATTCTCGTGATTTTTTCTACGTTTATTTGCAATAGCATCAGAAGCATGGTCAGGTTTTTCTCTTGAGATGTATATCTACCTTTACATGTCCTCAATTCAGTTGTATGATTGTATTTTGTACATAATACTGATTTCAATCTTGAAGTGTGACCCTGGATATTGATTATAAAAATGTTCACTTGAAAATCGTATTGCAAAAAGAATATATACAACTTTTATACTTTTGCCAGTTTATTACCGAACGTATTAAATTGTTCCAGAAGGTTTTTAAATCCATTGATCAATTCATTTTTTTAAAAATTACACTGAAACTGTCTTCGACTGTACGGAGAGCTACGTGTTCAATTTGTTTACTCGCTTCGACGAACAGCGCTACCCATAACTGTACACTTCCGTTCCTACACAGTGATTTTTAATTGTTATATTCAGTTTGGAATATTTTATTAAACGATAAGAATAAAAATGGTAAAGTTTTGGTGGTGTCGAACCCACAGCCTAAAAACCCTAAACTTGTTCCATAAGGTTACCTAATGTCTGCTGCTCTAACTACTAAGCCATTTCAGTCAAAAGACTTTGAGTTGTTTAAATGCTCTATGAGATTTTGGTCACGATTTTACGGACTTGTATTATTTTTCTAAAACGTTGAATTGTTGGGATACAAAATGACATTTTTAAGGTATAATGGGTCATATCTCCACGTTTTTGTTGAATTCCATTAAACCTTATTTAACTTTGACAAAAATATGGAGCTCAGAGCCACTCTATAAAAGAAAAGGCATTGAAGTTCTAAAAAATGACATTATTTGGAGGGTGATTTCACAAGCATACCCCAGTTTAAATCAACCCACTCCAAGTATTTAACAAATCGGTGCTATATTAAATATACATTGTTTTCAGTAATTATATGAAAAATTATCAGATTCGTCAATATTTTTTAGTTTTACAGCATCTTATCTTTCCTCATATAGGCATTTTACTCGTCTTATTTACCCATCTTCTTTCAGATCTGATCGATAATGATATAAACCTTATTTTATGGTAGAGAGCTTCATAAATCGGAAGGAAGATCCACTCGTTGCGAGCAACGAGAACGATCTAGTTAAGGTCTTCCGTTTCCTTATTGTTTTCGTTCGGTTTCTTTTTCCCCTATTCTTTTTTTTTCTTACATATTTCGTGTACGCGATCTCTCAAAAACTACTCGGCCGATTTACATAAAACTTTCAGATCTGGTAGACATTGCTCTGGACCTTATTGCAATTTTTTTAATGGTGACATCACTTCCGGGTTTGAGATATTAACAATCTAACGATTTTTAGAGGGTCGGTTTGTCCACAAACGTTCTCATAAACTATAAGAGATATTGAGTTCATAATTTTAGGAATGATAGACAAAAGAATGTAGATATGTAATAGGGCATTTATAAATTTCCAGCGCAAAAAGCGCCGAAGCTCGGTATGGCTCCAAAAATGAGTTTAAAAAAGCGTTGTGATTTTGCATGGTTTTCTTTGTTTATCTCTTTTTCCGGAATTATTTTGTTAAGACATGTAGAACAAAAAAGATTTATATGTCAAATGATCTTTCATTTGACATAAAGAAAAAGGGGATGGCCCCTCAAATTAGGGGCCTTGAACCCTTGAAAGTTTTCACTTTATAACTCAAAAGCGGTTAAGATTTCGACATGGCTGTCACTGCAAAAGTTGTTAATTATGATCTTATTGATGTCGTAACAATAAAATTTGGTTCGGTTATTGCGTAATATGAGTGTAATAAGCTAGACTTGTTACCATGTATTTGTGTTTTATTTGGAAAATAAACGGGGAATTAGTGTGTTAAACTTGCATAAAGTGTACCAGTTTACATATGGAAAGTGTTTAAACATTTTAATTCTTTTCTAGTGAATCACATTATGGATAAAAGAACTGCTTCTATGCAATGCATTTGAGTCGCATTTAAAATCTAGCTGGAATCTGAGCTGTGTATGTAAACAATTATACTATCCAATCCCTTGCCCGCGGCCGAGGAAATAGGTTGGACTAGCGAGCGGTCTACCGTTATCTAATACACAATATTTGCGTCTTGCTGTAACTTATATATGACAAAGTGAAGATTATTATATAATATCATATTATTCCTTGTCTCATATACATAAATTATCAATAATATAGCATTCTGTAAACTGCTATAACTTTATTCTATGGATTGTTTTGTGTCACCGCTGCTTGACTTTGTGTTTTGGAGAGGGTTTGCATAGGCTTTGCCTGTTGCCCAATCCATTTGATTATTCAATAAAATATGTCTAAATTAAAATCACAAGACTTAACGGTATAAACTGAAATAAATGAGTTGCTAGTTTGGATCTATATTCAAAGTTGTTTAAATCAATAGCAACGACAGGAAAATTGGTCGATAATTGAGCAATAATTATCTCGCAGAAGGCCGATCGATCGATAAGTTGCTGGACTACGGGAGATAACTCTCATTAATTACAAGCAGTCGGTTGTTTTCATCGCGGCCGGTTTAATAGACATGATCCGGATTGCACAACATTTTTTTTACAAAAATGATAGGAAAATGTTAAGGGGCTGAATAATGTCGCCGGATTGGACAGCATGCCGGAATGCACAACATCCGGATTCAACAAGTTTCAACATGTACATCATTATACCCCACGCAAACGAAGTTTGGGGGGGGGGAGGGTATATAGGAATCACCTTGCCTGTCCGTCCGTCTGCCTGTCCGTCCGTCCGTCTGTCCGTCCGTCTGTCTGTGCAAAATTCGTATCCGGTCCATATCTTTCTTATGGAGAAACATTGGAAGTTCCTACTTCATACAAAGATTGCTTATGACCTGAGGGTGTGTCATGACCTTGAACCAAGGTCATTTGGGCAAGGTCAAGGTCACTGGCAGGAAAAGTACAAAATTCGTGTCCGGTCCATATCTCTCTTATGGAGAAACATTCGAAGTTCTTCTATGACACAAAGATTGGTTACGATCTGAGGGTGTGTCATGACCTTGATCCAAGGTCATGTGGACAAGGTCAAGGTCACTGGCAGGAAAAGTACAAAATTCGTGTGCGGTCCATATCTCTCTTATGGAGTAACATTCGAAGTTCTTCTATCACACAAAGATTGGTTACCATCTGGGGGTGTGTCATCACCTTGACCCAAGGTCATTTTGACAAGGTCAAGGTCACTGGCAGGAAAAGTACAAAATTCGTGTCCGGTCCATATCTTTCTTATGGAGAAACATTGGAAGTTCTTACTTCACAAAACGATTGCGTATGACCTGAGGGTGTGTCATGACCTTGCCCCAAGGTCATTTGGACAAGGTCAAGGGCAGGAAGAGTACAAAATTTGTGTCCGGTCTATATCTTTCTTATGGAGAAACATTGGAAGTTCTGACTTCACACAAAGATTGCTTATGACCTGAGGGTGTGTCATGACCATGACCCAAGGTCATTCGTGCAACTTCAAGGTCATTGTTAAAAAAATGCTTTATTCCTGTCTTGAATTAAGGAAAATAATTAGAAGGTAAAATTTGACACAATGCTTGCATATGTCAGGTCATATAAAATTAATTGTTAGATTATCATCCCCACCCGCCCATCTGGAAATTGCCCGCCCTGATGTATTTTATCTGTTTTTTTGGAGAAAAAAATTTCGGAAAAAATCGGGCTCGGGATACCAAAAATTCAAAATATTTAATGGCTCCTTGTCATGTGGATTATGGTTTGATTTCAGTCATGTTTGTTATCATAAGGATGCAAATGTCTTCATGCATTAACAGTTAAGTTGAAATAAAATGGAATCTATACTAATATATTAAAATAATAGACTCTAATTTTTGGGCTTTAATACCGAGAAAACGGAAGAGTACTGTCTTTTGTTTTATATATTTTAAACATCATTGGTACTTGAAGATTACCAATTTGTTTTTATTTTTTCTCAATCAAGCTTCGCTAATTAATAATCAACGAAATTTCCTTTTTAAAATCCGGAAATCATCTGGATTTTTTGGATTTTACAATCTTGCGCATGCGCATTACATTCAGGCTAAATCACGGGAGGCTCTTTAGTTTATGTTTCCACAATATCACATTTGCATGGATAAACTTAGAAACGATAATACAAATACGTGTAAATTTTCATTAAAAGTTTGCTACATGTATATATTCTATTTATCAAAGAAAATACGGGAGATAACTCTAACTCAGTGCATTTGATATGAAAAATTCTGAGAGTTCCGAATGTCTACATGTTGTGTAAATTTGAAGCGAGTAAAAAACGTTGGTGTTAAAGTGTTGAATTCTTCATTAATATGAATTAATTTTTTAGATAAAATGTATTTACAGCCTCAAAATGGTTTGTTATGAATAATTTGACTTATTTTCAATAAAGCTTCATTAATTTTCTCAAAATCGGACTGATTCTGCAGTTTTTTGCTACATTACATATATGTGGGAGGCATTTTTACTGTGGTGAAGGCCTGTCCTGACAGTTAGATTATTCTATTAGAATAATATTAGATTATTCCGATATCATATGCAATGTCAACCCGTGCACACACGGGTCAAAGTCTAGTTTAAATAATAGAAATTGGTTTGTGTACTCATATAAGCATTAACAATTTTAAAAAATTGAGCAGTTGTTATTGATAGGACATGAACGGTTACTGAGATAGCATCCGTCATTTTCTATAATAGAAAAAAAACAAAAAAATATAGTTTTGATTTTTTTTCTTACCGGGGGTATCAATCGTGAGCTTGCTCACAGTACCTCTAGTTTTTTCATTGAAATATGGCTTAATTGAACGGGAAAACTACTGCAACGTATATTATTACACACATACTTATCATAACCATCGTTTAAAAGCGTACAAAAACTTTATTGAAAATTGGACCAAGTAACTTTAAAATTAAGATTTACATGTGTAAGACACTTTATTTGTCATGTGCATGATCCTGTGCATGAATTATTTTCACTACCTGATTATTTCTCCAAAATGATCTCCAATTCCATTCACAACTGTTGTCATTCAAAATCACGTGAGGTAAATAAAATTTCAAAGTTTGAGTCGATTTTAACGGTTATGTATCCAAAGAATCTAATGATTTTATCATGTGTTATGTAATTAGGGGGTTTTAGGCGTCAAAAGTGGAAAATTTTGATCACCCACATGTCATTTGATATTTGACCTTTCATTTGATATCAAGAAAAGGGGGTTTGCCCCTCAAATTAGGGGACCGGAGGGCAGGCTCTAAAGTCTTTAATCTATAGCCATTTACTGAGAGATAATTTGTGAAAGGTCATAAAAGCAGATATGTTATCTTACAGTTATATATCCAAGCAATGTAATGATTTTATCATGCATTACGTAATTAGAGATTTTTAGAGGTCAAATGTCCAACAATTTAATCACCCATATATCAGAAAGGAAAAATCTTTTGAAATCCAGTATAGAAGAAAAGATGCTTAAAATGATGTACTAAACAATATGCAACCTTCAAAATTTTGTTTACCGGCCCCAATATTGAGATAAGGGACCGGGCCCTAAAACATTCTTTCTCAGATATCTCAAGAACGATAACAAATTAGTTAACACTTGTTACCCCCAAAAATGGACTGGCCTCTTAAATTAGGGCCCTAGAGGGCTCTAAAGTCTTTTATCGATAACCCTTTACTGGGGGATATTTTGTCATAGAGTTAGAAGCAAATTTGTTTATCTTGCAGTTATGTAGCCTAACAGTATAATGATTTTCTCATATGTTACGTAATTATGGGTTTTTAGGGGTCAAAAGTCCAAAAATTTGATTACCTATATCTCAAAAAGGAAAAATATTTTGAAATGCAGTATCGAAGAAGAGATGCTCAAAATGATGTACTAAACAATATGCTACCTTCAAAATTTTGTTCAGCAGCCCATAAAAAGAGATAAGGGACCGGCCCCTAAAACGTTCTTTCTCAGATATCTCGAGAACGCGGTAATGAATTTCTAAATACTTGTTGAGCAAAATGTCTTTAAAAGTAAATTACCTTTCATTTGATACTAAGAAAAAGGGGCAGGCCCCTCAAATTAGAGACCAAGAGGGGTCTAAATGTTTTCACGTAAAGCTCTTATACCTGAAACAAAATAGTATTTGGCCCTTAGAATGTAGAACCTTTTCTTCTATTTTAAATCACGTTTAGCTGTTAAATAGCACATTTAAGGTCATACATGTATCTTAAAATCTAAAATCGGACGGTAGACCTCCTCGATGCTCGCAACGAGATCGTTTCTAGTTATTATTATAATTGAATGTCTATTTCAGGGGACAATTTTTGCTGATCGGATTACTATTTGTGATCATTGTAAAGATCTGGATGAAATCCTCTCCACACCAACAGGGATTTGCCACATATCTTAATAGTTCATATCCGAATTTGGTTAAATTTTACTTCTTGGAACAAAATAAGGGATTAGAGAATAACACCAATTTTGGGAGAAAGCTGCTGTCTGTGATCCGAAGGAAAATGATGCCAGCGAAGTTTCTTCAAGAAGAGTCTTGTGAGATCGAAACGGCACTCTATTATCTAAGAAATCACAAGAATATTACTATAGAGAACTATAGTAATCCATTTGTTAGTAAGTAGTACATGTAAATGGATTGATTGATAAATAGATTTTGATGTGCTCATCAATACTTAAGCTATATATACCCCTACGAGAAAAGTTATATTTTCATTGACAGTGTATTGACAGTGTATAAGGTTGATCCATTTTCATGATTATCTATCGGAGCCGTTTTAACAACATCTTTACGACGTAACTTTGGGCAATATATGTCAAACTCTAATTTAATGAAGGTGGGGTCTTTTCACGGTTAACTGTCTAAAAGTTAATTTGCTAATTGATACAAATACATTGAACGCAAAGACACTCGTCCAACTGCATCCGTGCTGTATTTACATTTCAGTTGAAACAGCGTCAATTTAACACAGCATAGCAAATCTTTGGAAAAAAGAACATTTTAGATTTTGGCAGTCTTTGAAAATTGATAAGCTTCCCTTGGCATATAAGAAAATGGTACCCAATATTAATTTTGACAGCTTATTTTGATGAGCAAAATAGATAGCTGCATCCCACGGAAAGTTCAAGCTCTCATTACAACGGCTCTATTAACGTACTACTTTGTTGTAGTTTGAAGATTAATCTTTCAATATAGAAATTGAGTAATGTGTATGGTTTGGTTTAATATATTTTGTTTTATTTATAGAGGTTTTGATGAAGTTTGATTTTTATAGAGACCGATTAAACGTTAACCTTGTAGATTTTACGCCTATTGGCGGTGATGATTGGACTTTTTCATCAACCGTTAATTGCCTTCGAACCTCATCTACTGGTATTTTGGAGAAATCAAATATAGAACAAAAAAGACTTCATATTGGATGTTCAGAGAATGACGTGTACATGAGTCTTACACATATGAGCCCCGATTCCCCCGACCAAGTGTTTCAATATCCGAACAACTGTCTCAGACGTGTTATCGCCAAGTACTGTACAGACAACTCAACAGTGCCAAATATAGTTCACTACATATGGTTTGGGAGCCTGCCCTTTGATTTCATGTATTTCATTAGTTTCTTGAGTGCGTATAAGTACCAAAATCCCTGCCTGATAATGTTTTTTCATGACATGCTACCATCTGGAATCTGGTGGAATCTGCTGCGACAGACAGTTCCTAACATTGTACTTGTAAGAGTAACCACGCCTACCCATATCTCTGGGAGAAAAATTAAATTTATACAACACAAGGCGGACATTTTTCGACTTCATATACTTGAAGGTATTATATGCAGACAAAATTTAATATATCCACACCGTTCATTTTTAGCTCACCTAGACGAAGTCGGGGGAGCTTATGCTATACCCTCGGCGTCGGCGTCCGGACCTGGTTAAAGTTTTTGTTGCACGTCCTGTATCTAACTTATTACTTGTCCTATCTTCACCAAACTTGCATGAATGATGCATATGGACCTACTAATGGACTTGAGAGACTTGGCTGAATCTGGGTCATAAATTTCAGATGCTGGAGGAGGTTAAGGTTTTTAGAGCAGGTTAAAGTTTTTGTTGCAGGTGCCCTTTGATAGCCATTTCTAAGTTACTACTGGCCCTAACTTCACCAAACTTGCATTGATGTTGTGTCTTATGATACTGATGCACCTGACAGGCTTGAATGCTGAATCTGAGCCAAACCTTTCGGATGCTGGATGAGGTTAAGGTTTTTAGAGCTGGTTAAAGTTTTTGGAGCAGGTGCCCTCTGATGATTATATCTTAGTTACTACTGGTCCTAACTTCACCAAACTTGCATGAATGGTGCGTCTTATGATACTGTTGCACCTGACAGGCTTGAATGCTGAATCTGAGCCAAAGGTTTCGGATGCTGGATGAGGTTTTAAAAGCAGGTTAAAGTTTTTGGAGCAGGTGCCCTCTGATGATTATATCTTAGTTACTTCTGGTCCTAACTTCACCAAACTTGCATGGAAGGTGCCTCTTATTATACTGATGCACCTGACTGGCATGAATGCTGAATCTGAGCCATAGGTTTCGGATGCTGGATGAAGTTAAGGTTTTAAGAGCTGGTTAAAGTTTTTGGAGCAGGTGCCCTCTGATGATTATATCTTAGTTACTACTGGTCCTTACTTCACCAAACTTGCATGGATGGTGTGTCTTATGATACTGTTGCACCTGACAGGTTTGAATGCTGAATCTGAGCCAAAGGTTTTAGATGCTGGATGAGGTTAAGGTTTTTAGAACTGGTTAAAGTTTTTGAAACAGGTGCCTTCTGATGGTTATAACATAGTTATTACTTGTCCTAACTTTCACCAAACTTGCATGGATGATGCATCTTATTATATTGATACACCTGATAGACTTGAATGCTGAATCTGAGCCATAAGTTTTGGATGCTAGATGAGGTTTAGTTTTTTTGGGAACAGGTCACATGTTTAATACATGTAGGTAATTGCACTATTTCAGACTTGCATATATGATCTAACTATAATATAAATGAATGGCAGAGGTAGCTTCAGATGCAGAGCCTGATCTCCATTATCGAGGATGCTAAAAAATATATCTTACTTATTACTGGTCCCAACTTCACCAAACTTGCATGGATGGTGCGTCTTACGATATTGATGCTCCTGACAGGCATGAATGCTGAATCTGAGCCTTAGGTTTTGGATGCTAAATGAGGTTAAGGTTTTAAGAGCTGGTTAAAGTTTTTAGAGCAGGTGCCCTCAGATGAATATATCTTAGTTATTACTGGTCCTTACATCACCAAACTTGCATGGATGATGCGTCTCATGATACTGATGCATCTGACAAGCTTGAATGCTGAATCTGAGCCATAGGTTTCGGATGCTGGATGAGGTTTAGTTTTTTGGAACAGGTTACATGTTTTATAGATAATAGCTTGCATAATTGATTTAACTATAATATAAATGAATTGCAGAGGTAGCTTCAGATGCAGAGCCTGATCTCCATTATCAAGGATGCTAAAAATTCTCCTACCTCACTCAAACCTGCTTGATAGATCTGTTTGTTGTTAAATGATATAACATGATTCCTATGATATAGTATTCAATGATATGATACACTATTGTTTTATATGATACAATGTAATATCATACATTATATTGTAAAAAGTAATATGATATGATATGATATTGTATCAATTTTTTGGGACATTATTATATGATATTGTATTATGATATTGTTATGTATAGTATTGTATATTATTATACAATATTGTAGAATATGATATTGTAGAATATATTATTTTATCGACTGATATTGTTTCTTATTATATTGCAATATATGATATTGTATCATATGATACGATATTGTATATTATAATTATATCGTATCATATGATACAATATTGTTTAATATGATATTGGTTTATATAATATATTGTTATATAATACATGAAATTGTATTATATGATATTATAAGATATTATATAATATGATTTTGTATCATATGATATGATATTGTATAAAATGATATTGTATAATATTGTTTTATATAATATATTACTATACTAGATGATATTGTATCAAATTTTATTGTATCACATGATACAATATTGTGTATCAAAAATGATACAATATCATTCAATACAATATTATACTATATTATACAATATAATATCATATGTTACAATATTGTGATGTATTATGTGATATGATATAGTATCAACTAATGCTATATTGTATTTATATTAGGTATTATGATATTGTATAATGTGATAAAATACAATAATGTATAACACGATACAATGCCATATTATATGTCACAATATCATATTGCATCAATATTTATTACAGTATTATATTGTATTAAATGATATATATTGTAAGTATCATTGGATGCAATATCTTATTTTAGATTATTGTATTGATTAACATTGTATCTTATAATATTGTATGAAATGATCATATGATTATCATACAATTTTTTTTTACATGATATACGATATTGTGTCAAAACAGTATCCATGAATATCCAAGATCATTAACTACGATTTCATAGAATATGATAAAGGTGGTTGTATAAAGGTGATGCCTCATAAAGTTGATGCCTCGTCTCGGTGAGCTTTGTAATCTGTGATTACCTATGTTTTAATAATGTTCATGAATTATCGATAAGTTGTTGCATTGTATTCCTTACATATTTTACTTTGATTAAGATGTTAAATCAAACAGCTTGTTTTCTCTTCCATGATAAAAGTTTCAAGTGACCTTAAAAATTCTGTTCACCTGTTGTCCGGCGTTCGCATATCCGCCCGCCTATAAACTTTCACAAGTTCGACTTTTCTTTAATGAACCACGGGGCCAGTTTCAATCTTTGCAAGTACATGTATGCAACTAAAAGTGAAAAAAAGTCAAATTTCTCGTGTTTTTTCAAAAAGAGGCAATTAAAATGAAGTTAAAATTTAAAATTGTCTTCTTTAAAACAGTTAAAACGTGTGTGAAAGCATCCTCAGATGCATGAGGTGTACATTCAAACAACCGTACATTAACCTTAAAATCAAAAATTACTTTCGTGGAAACGTTTTAACAAATTTATCTTAAAGCAATAATAAAGTTTTTAATTGTTTACAAATTCACAAGTCTTTAACATTATTTTTAATTTTCTGTCTTATTAATTGTCTGCAGAGTATGGCGGTATATACTTGGATACCGATCAATACATTTTACGGTCGCTAGATGAGTTCAGGAACAACGAATGCACGATGGGAGTAGCCCATGACGGAGCGATTGGTAGTGCGTTAATTATTGCAGCCAGACATTCCAGATTCATTAAGAAATGGATTGAGAGTTATCATTCCTATGATCCAAAGAGTTGGGGAGACAACTCTGTAACAATGGGAAAGAAACTTGCTGAGAAATTTCCCGACCTTGTTCGACTATATAAACATCATTGTTTGTTCTTTCCCCATGGACTGGTGTTGTTTAACCAAAATTACAAGTGGTCACATAGTTATGCGATTCATATTTTTAAAACAGGACACATTGATATGTTAAAGAGCATCAACTTTGATATTGTGCAAAAGCTAAATAATACAATCGGTGCTATTTTCCGATATATACTGTATGACAACAAAGAACTTTGTCGCAATTGATATCAATGTAATGGATTTAAATTTTTTTAGTTAGTTTAGATATTAATACAGTAAAACTATTTTGATAAATGTAATAATACAATCATGCAATCTAAATCGCATTGCCAATGTGTCAAATTTGCACCCGACTAAGGTTCATGCTTCGAAAAATTCCAGTATAATTATCATATTGTAGATCATTGCTTAAAGAGTTGAGAACCATGATGTGTCTTACCTCTTAGGGAAGATCTTTATCTTAAGGAAAAATTATCCTATGGGGAAAACTATTCCCATATAAAAAACAATTTTTGTTTAACATCTTTAGATTTTCCTACCAGGATAAAAAAACTTCCTATAGGTATTCGAATTTCGATATGATTTGAACAAAATTCCCCCAGGATTTAAAAATCAAAAAGGAAATCTTACTTTCCTGTAGAAAGAATGCCTGTCTGAATTAAACTCCTGTAGGATTTTTTTTACCCTATAGGGAATCATAGAATCTTACAGGATTTTCATAATATCGTATGGCAAAAATACTCAGCCTCTATAATTATTACATTTTCATGGGTCATTATTTTTAAAGGTAAATATCTCACCTGTCAGGTGAGACACATTAAAACAAAAGTTTAAATATACTCACTAGGCAAGGTCTATTATTTGTTTTATATTGATTTTAAAAACCGCAGGTGCAAAAAATGACATCTTGGAACTGGCATGATTATCCAGCACATTGTAAAAATCTTATAAAAAAAACCTGCTTCAAAATATGAGCAAAATCATTAATTTGAAAATATATGATGTTAAAAATATAGTTATACACAAGTATCTAAAAATATATTAGGCGTATTGTGTAGATATGTGGCATATACCGTAAGATAAACTTCAGTCCATTGAAAACAGAATGCTTTTATTTGAGTGGTTTAAACAAAATTAACATATAAATATGCATGGATACTGTTGAGATTTTGTCGATTTAAAAAAAAATCACGATTTTTTTTTAGTGAATTTGGTTGTTTAAAAAAAAGTACCTTTTGTTTTTTTGTTTTTGTTTTGTTTTTTTACAATGCTTTGACTCTTATTTGAGGAGACAGTCACACATTACCAGAATAAGAGTTAAAGATGAGTGATCCTTTACTCTTATTTAATTACCACTTGTAAAAGTAATTGCTATGCCTTTTAAGCACAATATTCAGCTTAGATGTTTTGTCTTTTCTGTATTAATCATAAAAGTAGCTTGTTGTATGGTTAAAAAAAGGTTCTCTAATACAAAAATTCGGACTTGTTGCATCCCCCCCCCAAGCATCAATGTTCTCTTCCCGCCCTCCATCCACTTCAGCACCATATTGATTGATTCTTTTTCAGTTAGGGACTGTTGACCCCCTAACAAGGCCAAAGTTACTTTGTATTTTTGTATTATGGAGATTATGTATTTGTTACCTGTAAAAGTATTTTGCATGTTTTTTTTTTAGTAATAGTTCATTATGTAATCATATTTTACTATTTTTGTTTTGAAATGTATGTTTTACATGGTTTTTTTTTTACCTAACTTTGAGTAAAAAAAATTTCGTAATATAATTTGGTGTTCTGTCTTCCTTGATCATTCATGATTTTTGTAGAGTAATAATGATATGCAGGGTAAACTGTTTTGTTTTCATCATGAAAGAGAAAGGCATAAAAAAGATTCTTTATTTAACCGAAACTGGTTAAATCACCCACCCACACAGACTCTCTCTCTCTCTCTCTCTCTCTCTCTCTCTCTCTCTCTCTCTCTCTCTCTCTCTCCATATAAATATTAATTTAGTCACCCAAGTTAGTGATATCATTTTCACTGGTTTTTGTGCTTTACGCTCTTAACTTAAACTGGTTTTTTTGGCTCAGTAATTTTAACATTGATTTTTTTATTTACCAAATTCAATATAATTTCTTCAGGCGTAAATATATTTCTAATAGTGAAGCAAAACACTTTGAATTATTGCTGCTTTAAAACTCCGTTGCCGTTGTACGTTTTACAGAGGCTAACAAACTTGTATGAAAATTCTTAAATCTATCGGAGGGATTTAACGTATATTAACAAACCCTTTTTTGTTGGAAACTGCTTAGTGATACGGGGAGGGCGGACTCCCAAAACATTTCCGACATGTCCAAGGGCTGTCTAAGTAAATGGCTATGTCCTAATTTGTTAGTTTCTTGCAGTTCTATTATATTTAATACCTCATGATAGGCAGTGATGGGGGAGATTCTTAACATACATGTATTAAGCGTATTTATTTTATGTAGACGCATCGTAAGTCAACGCTGGATTAAGTACATGTACTTTAATGGATGTTGATTTTATTTTTTAAGTCTCCAATTTCAACAGCATGTGTTTCCAAGTGCTTTTGGCCGATCTGCAATTCATTCGAGAGAAAAAGTGAAGCTTAAATATTTCAGATTGTGTAAATCATATATATAAAAGAAATGATATAAAAAAATACATGTAAATAAAATAATATATAACTACATGATTCGATCAATACAAGGTATTGTAGGAAATGCATTTGCTGGTCAACTCGTACCCCAAATAATTTCGAAATTTCGAAAGAGTTGACTTCCATTTTTTAGGGGACGAATTCGCCTGAATGTGATTGAGTAGACTATAAATCACGTGTAGGACATTGGAATTTAACATAATTATAAATATTTAGCCATCGAATTTTATTTAGTGAAGGAGATTAGATTGGTCTAAAATTGCCATGACCAATCAGGCCTCTTAAGTAAAGTGTTCAGTCAGACATAAATAACATTTGAAATCGTTTAATATTACATTTTGAATTTTGAGGTTATGGTATAATAAATACATTGTATGCAGTGTTTTGTACAAATTCTTACTTTAGTCATATATTTTTCATGATCCAACTGGAAACTGGTTTAATCAAAGTACTGGATACTGACGGGAGCTGGTTTTATTAATTATATTTGTTTAAAAATTAACAATATATAATTTTGCAAAGCAAGTAGTTTCTTATGTGTTTTTGAATAGTTACGCCCATGTATTTCTAATATGAATTATCGGGTTTTTCTGACAAGAATTCCGGGCTATAGTCGGAAAACACCAAAATATAAATCATGTTGTGTAATACCGTATTTAAAAATAGAACTAACGACATCAAACTTTACGATGCATATTACATATCAGTAATCGAAATATTTCTGATAATTGTATCCAAGCAATATTGAACTCTAGCGTAGGAATACATACGACTACAAAAAATGTCTAAATTGTTCGTACCATTTAAATCTGACTATTTTCAAGGTATTTATAAATACGTTTCCTTGAAAATAATTCTTCTGAATACAATACATCGAAGTTATCGACTATTTTCAAGTACTAAGTCTTGTCAGCGGTGATGATTTGTGCTTAGGTCCAAACAATGATTCGATTTTAGTTTGTCAAATGCATAGGAGAGTTGATTAAAATCAACTTCCAAAAACTGAGAACCAAAATGAAGCGCGATTGGAACCAAATTTCATGGGCGCTAAAAGTTAAAAAAAAATTTTTAACTTTTAAGAATTCGTAAAAATTCGAGAGCGCGGTTGTTGCGAGGAAGAAACTGAACTAATGATGTAGCCTGTGTAAAGAAGAATAATGACCCCCGTAGAATAATGACCGGGGGTCATTTTTCGACGTACAATAATGACCCCCTTGCTGTAGAATAATTGGATTTTTCTTAAGAAAAAAGACCAAGGGTTATTTTTCTTCATGTTAAACATGAAGAGAAATAACTCCCGTAAAAAAATGACCCTCGCTTTATACAAGAATAGAATTTTCAAATTTCAGCTGGAGTGGTACCACTAGGTGGTCTCCAGGGATTCGAGCTTATTTTAGGCTTTTTATATCCCCCTTGGTGATCACAAGAGCTTAGAAACACATAGAATAAGTAGAGGAACTATCTAAATATTTATAATAAGCGCCTGAGGGCTTCTATCATGTCTAAATGTGTCCATTTACCTCACTTGAACTTTGTTATTTTTTTTAACTTTTCACAACGATATTGTGTTGAATGGTGGGCCGTTATCTCCCTTTTCTCTAAAGTGTAATTTAAACGAATTACAGGACAGTATAGGAGACCTATAGGGCTATTATTTCCAGGTCTCAAATTTGGGCTGTACAGGTACCACAGGGGTTTACATCTCCATTGATTTTGATCACAAAACGCATTTATATTTCTTATCCAGGCGATCTTTACTGATTCCGAAGTTGTCATTGCTCCTATATATTATTGATGCATTTATCATCCTGCTATTAATTAAAGTATGCCGATGATAAGTAAAATATATTTTCTCTTCGAGTACTCTCAGTACTTTGATGATTTTCCTTATTGGCCGTTAGCGTCCACTGGCTTAATGACTTCTGTTAGTGGCTGCTAGCTTCAGCATGGTTATAATGCCTATCAATGGAGTAAACGTTTCAATATCCAGTAGTTTGTAGTAGGGGAAAATCGTCAATGCAAGTATAATTCATGAACAATATCGAATCTACTCTTTCATCGCCAATAAACAGAAGTTTGTTTTATAATGTCTTGTATCCCAAAATAATTTTAATGTGGTGTCACTCGTAATAATGAGATACATGTAAATGTAACTCGTTAAGATGAAAACCATACTCCGATACAATGCGTCAGTATCTTGTTATAACGGAAGGATTTTTATTTTCTAAGATATATGGTCTTTCATTTTAGGTTTATTTGAATATGAATTATAATTTCTGTTACTTTCTACAAACTGCAGTTAAAATTACAAAATTATAAAGACTATTTCACAAATTATAAAAAAAATATTCTGAAAAACTTAAATTTATAAGGGAGTCATTATTCTACAGGGGTCACTTTTCTTCATGTAGAGTGTGCTCATTTTTATGAAAATGACACATTCTTTTTCTTCTCATTTTCATCTCAGGCAAAAAGGTCATTTTTCTACGTAGAATATTGAACGGGGGAGGAGGGGGGGGGGGCATTATTTCACGTCTAAAAATAAAATGACCACCGGTCATTATTTTGCAGGGGTCATTATTCTTCTTTACACAGGAAACCAATCTTTGTTATTTGCAAACTATGCGCAAAAACATCAAAATCCCATGTCGAATACCATATGTATATATAAACCCTGGCACCTAGATAGCTGGTCTCTAGGTCATCTTTGTTAGAAAAAAGATTATTAATTAAATCATGTTTTAAAAATTATATAAGATGCATGTAACAATTTTGTTATGTTTAAACTACCTTTTAAATGATAGACATAATTATATTTGAATTGTTTTATCAATTTGAAAACAAAACAAAGCACTTTTATCCACAACTTAACCCTGGTAACGATAATTATTAGGTTTTTTAGCATGTTTTAGTATGATAATAAAGTGTGTGTGTGTGTGTGTGTGTGTGTGCATTTGAACACCACTTTTTTCTACATTGTATTCACAAGACACATGCGATTTTGTTTTGATGATGTATCAGATGCTAACAGATTGAGGATATCCTTGACACCATGGATTTTACTCAGTTTTTTAATACAAAAAAGTGACGCCTCGACTCAACTTTTAAGACGAAAAAGTTAAGAACGGATGACGTTGTAAAATAAATTGTATTGCTGTATTTTAGCGTCAAAATAAAGTGTGAACCATTTAGACAGAATGCTCCAGTCACCAAAGACAAGAAACTGAAAATATTCTTTTAAAAGTTAAAAAAAAATAATTCTACTTTAAAAAAAAAGAAAAAAATCCTTTGTTTTAAATATACACTTACAATCACTTTGTTTGATTCACAAAGTTATCTTCTGAAAGAATAACTAAATCCAAGTTTAAAAAACTTTATCACATTCAGCAAAAGAAAAAAAAATGAGCAAGTTATACACACATCAAGTTATATATTGATATTTAGTATATATACATAGGTAAATCTGCACCAGTAAAAAGATAGAATTAATCATAATCGGAAAGAAGATAATATGACATCACTTACATAGTGCAATGTGATGAATGTTATTGTTTTGCCTAATACAACTTGTTAAAGTACTCTATATCGATTTGAGTTACTCAAAATTAATGATCAAGGTACATTGTAAGTATTTAGCAAACATGAAAAGGCGAATTCAAAACCGTATATACAGTATCTAAATAATTTAGTAACATCGTTAGGACTAATATATACAATATTCACGGGTACATATTTCAAATATATCATTAGAGCGTTGTTACATATAATTAATTAAATCAAATTAAATAATCGACGTAATGTATTAAGTAATGTTATATGTTTCCATCACTATTCCATACAAATTGACAATGTCGATAAAGTATTATTCTATATTACAATTGATCATCCGACAATATAAACAAGTATTTCATATGAAGTGGGGTTTTCGACATATTCGTCAATCTGGGTAACTATGCATTGCTCCACCAGTCCACATTTCTTTGTTTCTCTGTGAAGCAAAGAAAAAAGAATGCAATGCAACAGGTAAGGTTCATACTTTAAAACGTAAATCTGTTTTCGAATTAAACGAAATAAAATCATGTGTATCAATGGTAGAATATGATATTTCTCAAACCCCTTTCGTTTTCTGTCGAGCAGGTGAGATACTGCGTAATATCACTGTCTTCTGTTTGTCTCGGAATCTCAAGAAGCAAGCTAGATGACAGAGAAAATAGTTGGTTTTATATTTGCTATGGATGTGTAGATTAACTGAGACTAAATGGTTAACAAATTATCCATCACATGTTACTTACATGTTTAGATATGATACTTTC
Source organism: Magallana ariakensis (assembly GCA_020458035.1). Classification (NCBI taxonomy): domain Eukaryota; kingdom Metazoa; phylum Mollusca; class Bivalvia; order Ostreida; family Ostreidae; genus Magallana; species Magallana ariakensis. The sequence goes on from CM035815.1 coordinate 30,723,669, forward strand.
AGCCAAAAAATGTCGTTTAGTAAAAAAAAAAATCAAAATATTTTAGGTTTAAAATTTGAATGCATTCCAATTTCTTTAAAAAAAGAGCTTTTCTTTTCAAGAAAATTAATATAGTCTATACTAGTAAATGACCACGACCATCGCATCCTGTTTAATGCGTTTCACCGAATTGTTTTTGTTGTTGTTGTTGAAATCAAAGCTATAGACTTGTTAATATTACACTCATTTACTCGCTCATTTATGGACGACAATTGCAAGGCCTAATGAGAGAGCTATTTCCAGAGGGACAACCAGGGAACATACCAGTTGTTGTTATCTAGGAAGAGATTCAACTATAGCATAAATCGTCTATAAATATGGAATTCATTACGCTAAGGCAAACATTTAATTAAGAATTCTAGTCTAACTACCCTTAATGACAATTTCAAGTGCGGTCTTCTGTAAAAACAATGCTACCGGTAGTTTTATGTATTACATAAGAAATAGACATACACCTTTAAATATTTTTCATGGTTAAGATTTTAATTGTTTGCACTTACTGTTAATGTAGAATTCCACGATGAGGAATGAATAAAATACTTTTAGCTTACTTTTATTATTCAATTTAACAAGTATTTTTTTATGCAAATGAATGCTTAAAAGGACTGGACATCATGCAACGCCTATGTAAGTCCTCTTCCCTTATAGTAATTATGACATACTTAAGGTTTGTTCGATAAATCTCATTGAAAATGTTTGAAAACTTGCATTTATTTCTAAAATTAAATTAAGAATGTGACTCTGCATACATTAACAGTTAAGGTATCTCAAGAAAGAATAACTGACTAATCCAGTTACAGGATATTTCACCAAAGCACATTCATTGTAAACAATACCATAATACTTTCATTTATAATCTAATTTTAATTACATTTTCTGTAACTTTATTATTTATCTTTTAGAAACTAATTGTCTCCCCCGTCGTTTAATGTGATTATGATTTATTTTTGGAGGGGGGGGGGGATAAGAACAGTTACTTTGAGTATTAAGTAGCAGAGTAATTATGTTTGCCCTTACCTTGGGGACGTATCGGAGTTTACAACTGCTAAACGTAAAATAAACAACAAAGATAAGATATTAAATAAATGATATCCTAAATCTTGTACATTTTTTCCTTGAATGAAATGGTAACGATTGGAGCTAACCCCCCCCCCCCCCACTGCTTATTTTTATTGTGTACAAAGCTTTTTTTTTTCTAAAGACCTGCTACATGTAATAGGTATCCCAAATTTGAATAAAATATGTCCAGTTACAAGCGAGGCACATCACTCACATATACATTTGTTAAGCTATTTATTTAACTATTTTGAATAGGAAATTGAAGTTTACTTTCATTTTAACCATAGCCATGCTTTACAATAAAAGCTAAATAAAAATTTTGCAAGAACAGTCTTAAAAAATCATAATGGCAACGACGATTACAGTTTAAAATTATAACACGGTTAACTTTTTAAGCTTTGAAAAGATGGACATTTTAAACATCAAGTGTTTGTGGCACATTTAACCGAATTCTATTTCTGTACCGTCATTGTCCTAGCCTTTCTCTTCCATTTGATCTCCAGCCGTTAGATATTCGCTTTCTTTTGGATTTGGTAGATAAGGGAGCTTTGGCACTCTGCTTTTCCCCTTGGTGTCGCTTTTAGGATGAATACAAAATATTGATTCAAATTGACAAATTCATTATGTGAGCTCTTTTTTTTATAAAAGTATACAACAATTTTCCATAAGTTTTATTTTAAATTTTTGTTTTTGTTGATATTTTTCGGGACTTTGATTGAATTTCGTTATAGCGGTTAATTCGCAATATCTCGTGTTCATAATATTCGATTTGTGATTGTCACACTGCTGAGGTCTTTATCACACTGATAAGAGGATAGCTAGACTTGTTAGTTGTACTGTTGTAATAGTTTAATACATGTACTTACCCAGCTTCATGATAGACCCCATTGTCTACCCCATTGTCTAAAATGAAAATAAAAGAAGAAACATATCGATCAATAGATTCATAATCACTAACATACATGTATATACTTTATTTGCATGTTAATTATGTGGCCTCGTTGTGTTTTTTTTTTACTCAGCAGAAATAAGTAGTTTGGTTGTTAACAAAATATTATATATATTTTTTTTTAAAAATTAAAATGAATATTTACAATACTGATGATAATAATATACTTTTTTATAAATCTTACAGTGGTCCCGTTCAGAGTTCATTTTCAAAATTGCAGGATCATCAACGCTTGCATATTCATTTCCATCAGCACTAAAAATGCAGATAAAAACGTTCAGGTACACAAATATGTGGCTATTTATGATCATGAGCAAAATTTTGAAAATACGTTTCTTCATCTCATTACATTTGTCAATATAGAAAATTCGCCAATTACACATTTGAAATAAAACGAGTCACAACGATATTTTATCCTTATTTATTTATCACCGGCAAAAATACAAACGCATTTTCAACCCCGACTGGTTACGAGATTCTATAAACAAAAAGAAATTCTATAGACAGATTCAGGATGGCAAGATACATTGAAATATAATACATGTATCTCTGATAAAACATCTTCAGAGCAAGAAAGACAGAAAGATATAGACATTTATAAATGTAAACAAACGTGTTCCTTGATTCCTATACGTATTGTTAAAATGTCAAGCCTCGTTTTTATCAATAAGAAATATCAATATTTGTTTAGCTTATTTGACAAAGTAGGAGATATTTATAAAGTCTGATTTTGGCAAATTATATTTTTATAAAGACATTCGTTTCACACTCATATTCTTAAAAAAAAAAAGAAATACTCAAACATGTGTATATTTTTGAAGAAAAAAAATCTTTATTATATATAAAACGTCATAAAGTTTTAAATCAATCAACACTACATATACGCCTCGTAAAAAGATTTTAAGTTATCGTTTGAAACTGTTCAAAGCAACACCAAAAAGGCAGATTGTACTAAAGCCTTCTACTTACTTAAGTCGATGGATCGCTAAATATTTAATAAATGTGAATGAGTTATTCATAACAAGAAAGCAATGTCAACATATTCCAATATCTTTGAGAACAAATGCACCACACTTTTAAACAATGTACTCACAATGGCCAGGTTTTTGTGACGTCATCATATCTGGTGTTAGATAGGTATCAAAGGTAGGATTTATGCTTGGAGTGAAAATTAAACAATTCATTATTGTAATGACATTAACACACATAAAGAGACAGCAGGTTTAATTTTTACAAATATTGATTATAATTTCATTTTACCCGTCATAAATTTTCTTGGTGTCTTTTGAGTCTGAAACAGCAAAATCAACATTGTAGTGATTCATTTTGTAATAACCTTTCTAAGCATCACAATTACAGACGTCCTTTAACATTACTTACATTTACAAATACGTACCTTTAGCTATGCCATACTGAGAATGATTGTTTCTTTCCAAAGAATTCTGGTGTCTGAAAATTATTGATGTAATGTTATGTTTAATACATTAATTATAATATATACATTAATGAGAAATCGACAGCAAAACTCGTTAAATATTTAATACAATTCACACTGTTACCTTTCCAAAGAGAGAAGTCTCGAACCTAAAATACGTTAAGCAAACAGTAAATCAAGTGTCAATCAGGATTGATTAGATTAAAACGCTAATCTTATTTATTAATTATATGAGACTAAATAAGCTTGAATTTATAATAAACGTATAATTTAATGCTTACTTCTCTTTATTCTTCTACGTCTTCGTTTAACGATACACAAGGTGCAAAGAAGGATGTTAAAGAGACCAAACGTACACACGACAGCAATGGCAATCCAGTATTGCTCAACTTTTGTTTTTAAAGTAGATTGAACAGAAAATAAAATGTAAAACAATATGGATAATCATTTCTTCATCAAGACGTCCGAATATTAGAATTAAATAACAATATAACAATATCATTATTCATTTATATTACTAGAAGTTTCTAATGACAAAAAATGTATAATTAATATAATACTGCCTATGTTTCTTTTTCAAAACAAGGCAGCTTTTTATTAAAGTCTTTTTAAGTAATATGACATATGTAATATCTATATTAAGAACAACATCATACTATAATAGCTTTTTACCATCTACTATCAAAGCTTTGGAATGAATTACCACAAGATACTAAAGATTGTTTTTTAGTTGCCTCATTTAAATCAAAGCTCAACAAAATTTTTTCAAAGAAAAACAAACTGTTTGACCATCGACCAAGAAGAGAAAATATTATACAATGTCAAATAAGAAACAAAGCAAGTAACTTAAATGCACACTTATAAAGATATGAAGATTTCTTCAATAAAGACCCGTCTTGCTAGTATTGGGGTAATTCATATGAATATACTGAGTACTTTTTTCTTTCTTGTCCAAAATATGCCATACAAAGGGAAAATATACTGTACTTATTTTTATAATACATATATCTGTAGAAATTTTATTACATGGTAGTATTCAGTGTAACTTTACTGTTAATAAACAAATATTTGATGATGTGCACATCTTTACAAAATATTCCAAAAAAGTATAATATTGATATGTAACAGTATTAAATTAGCATACAAAAAGTCAGTGGATTGTATTGCAAATTTTTTTTATTACTTCTTTAAGGTTTTGTTTTTATTGTTGTTTTTTGTGTGTGTGTTTTTTTTGTTTTGTTTTGTATTTTTCTTCTTCATTATTTTTTTATTATGTATTTTTCCTTTTTCATTCTTTAATTTTTGTTGTCTATGCATCGTTTGTTTCATTATCATTTATTTACATGCACCATACTTCTATTGTTAATCTAATTACGTTACACAATGTAATCTTGATCTTGTTTGATCTTGTTTGTAAGGAGATGACAAAAATAAGCCAAGCCTGCTGTCCGATCCTATTTCATTTTGAAATAAAATATTGTTTAAACTAAAGTGATTTTAAAAGGAAAACATATTAGGAGGGGACTACTATTCAGTTTTAAATAGTTACTTTGATTATAAAAACCTCACCTATCGATTTAAATTCTGGATCTATGTGTTTGACTTTCAATGTAGAACTGCAGTTTTTCCCCAAGACATTCGTTGTACATATCTGTATGATACCGTCATTGTTCTTTGTAGCAAAATTCGTCAGTGAATAAGTGTAAGATGGTAAGTTTGATCCCGGCAAACTGTAAACAACTTGATCGTGTCCAGAAATGTTCTTCTTTACAATCTCATACTTCATATCTAGATTTGGGATAGCTCCTTTCCACTCCAACGCGATATAGGTTTCAAACTCTTTAATGTGGATATGAAGGGGTTTGCTTGGGAAATCTAAATAAAGTTAAAATGATCATATATGGACTCTAATCTGCCACATTTGTACTTGTTAAATATAGGATCTTTCATGATTTGCGATGGTATATGATTTTTATCCAACGTGTTGTCTGTTTTCTATCTCAGAGCCTTGCTATCGTCATCATAGCCAGTAAAAAGGTATATAATATCTCTTGATTTGGGAGGGTATATGATTTTATCCAGCGAGTTGTGTTTTCTTCCTCCCAGCCTTGGCAAGGGGATAGAAAACACACAACGAGTTGGATAAAATCATATACCATCGCAAATCATAAGAGGTTCTCTTTATCACATGTTTCACCACGTCTTTTGTTAAGCCTCAATATTTTCTATAAAGTTATAATTGTGAGTCACACAACAAATTTACTACTACGTCAACAACTTTACGCACGGAAATAAGTTCATTAAAGATTCACTCATAAACATATCATTTTCGAAAATATTTTGATCAATTCGTGCAAAAAGTAAAACAGCATTAAATGCTTCACATTTACAACTCCACACTTTTTAACTGCATTATTATTTTTTTTACTTTTTTATTCTACATCAATCAACTGCCGAACCTACGTTATGTTTAATGATGACGTAACATTGAGTAAGAATAGTTAGTGTAAAATCAAAAAAATTTAACAAGAGTAATATTCATCGTATATTGAGCTAAACATGTGATAAATAACATTTAATGTACTCTACGTTGCAGAAATAATGTTTATAACCTTAATATGGTATTACGACTAAATAAAAGGCAATTGATTTTGAACATTTAACTGATTGAACTTTATACAAATTGGTAAATAATTACTCACGATATGTTTCAACCAAAAATATATATTCTTTTGTGCCGACGGGATTTTCAGCAGACAGTACAAATGTTGAGTTGAATTCGCTTTTTAAAGTCCCAAAGTTCATCTCAAGAATACTTCCATTCATGACAACTATTGCATCATAAATTGAAAACCTTATAGGTTTTTCTACTTCTATGTTGTTGTAAAACGGCGGAGGACTCGATCCTAGTTTTGTGTTTACTTTTAATAAAGAAACTGGAGGATTACCAACGCATTCTAACCGAACTTTGAATGATTTTTCCACTTGTCCATAAAATATATTTGTCGTTTGAAGAACCCAGGGAACGGCTATAACGAAAATTTAAATGAAAAAAGGTTTGTTAATCAAATTGTCGAATCTGATCAAGATGAACAGCATTAAGTATTTCACTTTATGAAATTCAGTTAATAATAATTCAGACTGACCTTCTACTACCAGTTGAGTACTCGCAGACTGCACAATGTTTCCACCCACGCCATTGCTCATCAAACAATTATATGTCCCGATATCATTAAAAGAAATCGGATTTGAAGAAAAATAATGTGCTGTTCAATTTTGTTTAATTATCAAATTGAAATATTTGTTGCAATGAAGTGCAATGGACCTTTTCTATTTACGAAAGTAAGACAAGAGGCAAGCCAGCAACAACAACAAAACCCCCCCCCCCCCCAAAAGAGTCGTAATATAATCTTACCGATTGCATCGTGAGTGAGATTATTTTGATAGGAGAGTTATTTGGAAGATTGTCCGGATCAAGATTGCTAATGAACGTGTTGCCAATCCAATGTTGCCATATTAGGTTTCTGTATTTTGCTGGATTTCCATCTGTGACAATTTCGCAGAAAAGCCTGACGCCCCTCGTTCCATTGCGTATGGTGGTCTATTACTGGGTTTAAGTGTTGGTGGATCTTTAACAATCAAAACAATTTTGAATAGAAAATAAACACTGAAGCATTCATATCTTTAAAATATGGCGACATATTGAATCCCTCTTCCTTGTCAACATACGAAAAGTTTATCAAAATGCAGCATTATTACGTCATCATGGAAGATTTATAATCTGACCTGCTGGTTACCAACTCTCTTTCAGGGAATATGGTAAATAAATATAATATTTATCCGTACTTTTTTTTATCTGACATAATGCAAGATTAAAACAGAAAGTTTTTTACAGGTCTTTTATTTATGTCAACATACCAGACATTAACTTTGACATACATCTCATATCGATGTGCAAGCAAAATGAACATTAAAGATAATGCAATGAAGAATCAGGAGTTTACTTTTGTTAACATTTCTTGATTTGAAGAAAAAATTAAAAATTTGTGAAAATACTTACATTCCACGACTAATCTGACTGTTTTTGAGTCGTTGGATGTTCCTTTAAATTTAACAAACACTTTACATGTATAGTCGCCTGCTGCCGACCTTAATATATTGTTGAAATTCAAAGTCAAAGGTTGACGCAAGGCTGATGACGTTATTGTGCTGTTGTTATGTTCCCAAGTTACATTTGATATTGGATTCCAGAAAAGTTGCAAGGAATTGAAACATCATCGCCTTCTCTGATGACATATGTCAATAGTTGCATTGAGATGACAGGCAACTCTTACAAAAAAAATAAGACATTTAGTATTTCGTACCTACACTAGTTGTGTTTTAACGTTTACTTGGCTACTTTTTTGTCATATTAACATACTTTTGATATGATCAAATAACTTCTGTTTTTAAAACAATAATATGTAACATAATGTACATTATCATTTTTCATTACTTTAGAGTTTGATTGTATTCTCAACGACTATTACTTTTTTTTCGTCGGATGTTGATGATGTTAATAATAAAATTTAATATACCGCTTGACGAGAAAATCCCATAGATCTGACATTAGTACACAAATACTAGTGACTACGCATGTCACTTTAATACGTGTATTTTAATGTTGCATGTTAAAGCTTTATATTTTCATGTCAGTTTAACAATGGATCAGTGATTTTTTTTAGACATTAAGCTGCATAAAAATAAAAAAAGTTTACATACCTGGATTGATATAAACCTTGGTAATGTTGTTGCCAATCTCAACGGAATTGTATTGGAAAATGCATTGCCATGTTACGTTGTCCAACGGACCGAGAATTCCAAATGTTATCGTGTCTCCAGAACAACCCACACTATATAAACTTTCTTTGTCTGGTGGAACTCGGCAATAGACATCTTTGAATATCGCAAATTTGAATCCATTTTCACCAGGAATTTTTAGTGAGGCCGATTGCCAAGGGTCGAGACATGTGCAATTGAAATACAGAGGTTTTCCAGAAGTGACATTTGCAACTGGGGCTGGTTCAATTAAGATTGTTGATTCTGAAACCATTAAACTAACAATAAACATTATTGGTCTAGTAGTATGATCTGGACGTATGCAGTTGTACATGTACGTACTTGTGAAGTTTTAACATAATGGAATCATCCAAAACTAATGTCACAGATGCGACAAACCTGTGAAAAATTGGCGGACATGTAATGTGTTAGAATTTTGTAATAAGTTATCTATATACCTATATTTAGTTAGATATAAAAATTTAAACCAATACGAAAACTATTTCTAAAGATTGTCCGAGCTCAAAAATTGGCACCAATTTTTTTTCACGAAATTTTCGCACATTTTCAGACCTAGCTTTTAATGTGTAAATATTTTGTAAAGACATGTAATGCAAAAGTTGTTTAGATTAACAAGGACTTTCGTTTGATATCAAGAAAAAGGGACTGGCCCTCTTTAGAACGGTAAACAATTTTGAAACACTTGTTAAACAAAATGTATTTATATTTACAAGACCTTTTATTTGATATAAAGAAATGAGGTCTGACCACTCAAATTAGGGACCAAGAGGGCTCTAAAGTATTTTTATAATAACTTTTTACTAAAAAATAATTTGTTAGTTATTATAGAAGTAAAAATGTTCATTGTACAGTTGTTTATCTATACGGTACCATACCCAAGTCATATGTTACGTAATTAGGGGTTTCAAGGGGCCAGATGTCCAAAACTCTTATCATTAATATCTAGAAAAGTAAAAATATTTTGAAAAGCATTGTAGAAGAAAAGTTGCTCAAAATAATGTTCTTAACAATATGGTACCTAAAATATTTTTGTTGGTGGCCCCGGTAAGGAGTTTAAGGGTCAGCCCCTAAAACACAGTTGTTCGGATATCTCTAGAACGGTTAACAATTCGTGAATACTTGTTGAACAAAATATGTTTATATTTTCAGGACCTTTCATTTGATATCAAGAAAAAAGGGGCTGACCCCTCAAATAACGGGCCGGAAGGGCTACAAATTCTTTTTATAATAACTCAATTTTTAGCGATAATTTGTTTTTAATCATGAAAGCAAAAAATAAGAGCTTATTAATCATAATTTAAAACTGAAATCCGTTTTAAAATCGGACGATGCATTACAGAGATATAGGGGTTTAAAATTTGATTTTTCCGGATTTTTTGATTCCACATTCTTGGTTAAAAAAATAGCTTTATGCTCAAAGTTTTTTCTGATCATTAATATCTAGGAAAGGAGAAATATTTTTAAAAGCATGGTAAAGGAAAAGTTGCTCAGAATAATAATCTTAACAATATGATACCTTAATTTTTTATTGGTGTCCCCGGTAGGGAGTTGAAGGGTCGGCCTCTTAAACACAGTTGTGGCAACGCACTTTGAAAAAATTACGCACTTTGAAAAAAATTTTCAAAGTGCGTTAAATTTGGGAGAAAATTAACGCACTTTGAAAAATTTTTTCAAAGTGCGTTATATTTTGGTCCAAATCAACGCACTTTGAAATATTTTTTCAAAGTGCGTTATGATTGTAGACCAACATTTTTTCCACATCATGACACTTAACGCACTTTGAAATAATAAATTCTTAATTTTTTTTTATAACCATTTATTTAGATATATAGTTGTCTCTATATATGAAATATTAATTGTTCGTTTTCGATGAAGCGATACGGCGATCCATTCTTTCAGCAAGGGAGACAATAGCGTCAGATCGTATTGACAAGGACGTTTCTCATGCGCTGATCCATGCCGGATGAGCTTCCTACATAGAACATTAATTCTACTGTCCTTTACAAAAATTTAGAATATTGGGAATCAAAATTTGTACATGACATTCATATAATAATTTCTTTCTCTTCCCAACTTCGCGGGTTATAAAGCGATGATTGTTCAAATCAATTTAACACCACATAAAAGAATAATCAATGAATTTTATATTCATTTTTTTCTTAAACAAACTAGTTTTATTATTAATAAACGTTAAAAACGTTGTTCTAACCCAGTTCATGGTGTCTAAGTATAACGTCGCTAGCTTTTAAATTTAATTCAGTCGTTATTTAAATTTCGGTTCTTATATGGAGTTAAGAAGATCTTTTAGCATCAAATTATGAAAACAAAATTATAAATCGGCTCATTAAAAGAATTTATTCATTTTTGAAATCCTATTTTAACATTCTTTATACTGAATGTACATTTCAGCCAATTGCGTTATAAAAAATATAATTTTAAATTTAACACTAAGTAATTTGACGGCTACTTCTGTTGAAATAGCCTTCAACTCGAAAAGAAAAGTATGAACTCGTACTAAGAATCGCGTAGACAGAGATTTTGAAATATTTTGAAATATGGATCTATAATATATGTAATATGTAATATGAGCGAGGACTATTTGTTTATTAAAAAATGTATTCTTTATGCACAAAGAAATTAAAAGGAATTAATTTGATTTAGAATTACTGCTTTAAAAAGAATCGCATGTCTATACTTAAATACTAAGTCATGAGTCACATTATCCTCACAGTAGGTAAATGGAAAATACCCATTCCTTGAGCCAGAAAGGATTAACACGTAAATAATAAAAATAAACTCTCGTCAGTACTTTCCGTACTTTGATTTTAAAATGTAGTCCCAATACTGTAATATTTAGGCGAGACAATTAATTACTAACACACAGTTTAAGTAATGATACAACACTTTTCAAATTATATAGAAAAATATTAATGTATTTTTATGATTTTTTTTATATCAAGATGGAATAACATAAAGCTTTCATCTAACGTCAATTTTTTTAAAAATCGTTGTTGCCTGCAAACATTTCAGGATAGTTTGAAACGGAAAAACTATATATATATATATATATATATATATATATATATATATATATATATATATATATATATATATATATATATATATATATATATATATATGACTTGGACGGTATAACATTAATTAATTTTACTACCAATTTCATCTGAAAGTTCAAGAAATCGACAATTTTTTTTTTCAAAGTTCGTTGATATCGTCGATATTTACGCACTTTGAAAAAAAAAATTATTTTAAGTGCGTTAAGATGGTCCCAAATTTAACGCACTTTGAAATATTTTTTCAAAGTGCGTAATTTTTCAAAGTGTGTTGTAACAATGCTCTCTTGCAGACACAGAAAAGCTTGAACAAGTACAACTAACTGCTGCAAGAATTGTTACTGGTTTATCAATATTTGCTTCCAGAGACTCGCTTTACTTAGAAACAGGTTGGAATTCTTTAAGTACAAGACGTAAAATAGCTAGACTAAAAATAATGTTCAAGGTAGATAAAAATATAATTCCTTCTTACATTAAGGAATGTTTTCCAGATAAGCGGTGTAATTTGTTTAATTATACGATGAGAAATTCTCAGAACTATTCCTTACCAAAATATCGATTGCAAGTGTACAAATCTTCTTTAATTCCAACGGTCATTGGGGAATGGAACTCCCTACCTCTGCATATCAGGAAGGTTAATTCACTATCAACCTTCATCAATTTAATCACTTCAGATAAAGATATTTTAAATATAAATAAATCTCCGCCATCATACTTCTCTTTTGGAGATAGGTTCTACAATATAATCCATACTAAACTACGTCATAATTGCATACTAAATTGTGACTTATTTCGATGTAATATCATTGAGAGCCCTTCATGTACATGTGGAAAAGTTGAAGACACTTATCATTATTTTTTCTCTTGTACTAAGTATGCACGCGCCAGAGATGAACTTTTTAATAATGTTTTTAAGATCCGAAATTTGAATATAGTCAACACACATGTGTTGCTCTGGGGCGATGTTACAGTTAGTGATAGTGTTAATGAAACTTTTTTTCTCTATGGTTCACCTTTTCATAAAAAAATCAGAACGTTTTTCGTAATGTACTACACTTTATATATTTATATCTATTTTATAGTGCCATAAGAAACTTTAGTAATGTATGCGATATATATATTGCATCTGTTTTAAATATGTGACCTTTTACTATGCTTTATAACATGTTTGTTAAAAACTTTTGTAGTGAGAGGGCTTAATAAGTTATGGAACTTGTGCCCAATCCCATTGTATAAAAATATACAATAAAATATGTTCAAACCAAACCAAAAGTTTTACGTCTGTCATTGAACAATAGCATTGCAACAGGTAACGCCCACAGTTCGCAAAGATAGGAAAAACGATTGACAGTGTTAACCCACTGGAACGTGTTCAATACACATACTTATGTAATACATTTTCACACTTATATATATGTTAAAGACCATTCTTAAAACATGAACAAATACAAGTTTTCGAAGTTAATAATATCATGTAAATAAACAATTCTAATTTTTCATTTCATTATAATTTTCAGTGCACTTTGATAAAAATATTGACGTACCGGTATATCTGTACATGTAAGAGAATTTACGAATTATACTTTCAAATTACATTGAGATATCCTCTTTGTCGGTTAAAGGGACTTGGACACGATTTGAGCTCAGTTTTTTCGAAATATTTTTTCATTTTAAATGTCTAGAATGGTCAATATGGATGTTTTTAATGCTCTGTCAAAATTTGAAAGTCAAATATCGAGTTACAATTACAAGCGAGTTACATAGGTTAAAATTCTTTGTTTTGTAAACAAAGCTCGAGTCCTGTTATTGTTTACATATGTCTTGAATTGGTAAAAGTTTCAATCTAATGTTGCATTTTGTTGTTGATAAACTTATTTATGAACACATTTAATAAGTTTATCTTGTTTCCACAAGTTATTTTGTCAAAGAAATGGTAATTTCTTTACTTTACATTATTTGTTAACAAATATAAGACTCGAGCTTTGTTTACATAACAACGAATTCTTTCCTCTGTATCTCGCTTGTAACATGACTTCTAACTTTCAAATTTTGGTAAATCATTCAAAATACACAAGTATACTATTTAATACATAAAAATCAAAAATAAAATTTTCATCTGAAATCGTGTCCAGGTCCCTTTAAAGTGTCTGATTCTAGTATCAAATTTCCTTCAAAGCTTGCGTTATGGCACTTACGTGTAAATGTTGCAAGTATTCTTCTTGCGACAATATTCCTTTTAGTTTCAGACAACAATTTCCAATTTTCAATTGGGTTAAAATCCAGTGAATATACCAGTGAAAATTCGTTCTGCACCTCCCTGTATTCCGAATAATTTCTTTGTACCGAACAATTATCGACGACAACGAAATCTCTTGGAATGAAAACTCCTCTGCCATTTTCATCCGCTTCTTCCCAAAAATTTAAATATTTATCGAATTTGAAGAGCCATCGGCAAAATTGTAATAAAGCAGGCAGTCTTTCCCTATTAACAAATTTAGCTTTAAGTTAAAAAATAAACTAACTTTTTAGATTCTCTCTCTCTCTCTCTCTCTCTCTCTCTCTCTCTCTCTCTCTCTCGTAATGGTTACAATATATTGCTAAATTGCAATTTTTGTATAAATCACTTATTTTACGCAAATGTAAATTTTGCCCTGTCCAAAATGCGTTACTTATAAATGTACGACTTTGAATTTTACAGTTACATATAGTTTTATTTGAGGTAAATTATTTTTAAGGGGATTCATTTTTTTTTCGCAATATTGAATGGGATATATCTATTTACCAACTTCAAATCAGGAAAGCACAATTACACACTGATTTTAAAATGACGTTATGTCCGGATAGCGCAGTGGTAAGCGCACTCGCATCTCACCGCTGATCGGAGTTCGATCCCCATGGTCGGCCATGGTTGTACATGAGAGGGTATGGTGGTCGGACACGTGGATTTTCTCTTGGTACTCCGGCTTCCTCCCATGTAATTTTATACATACAAAACGTCATCAGCTCCTTATACGTTCCAGTGGGTGAACACAGTCAATCGGTTTTCCTTTCTTCGGGAACGATGGGCGTTACCTTTTGCAATGCTATTGTTCAAAGACAGGCGTAAAACTTTTCACCCAGATGAGAAATTTTACCAGCTGTTTGAAATCGATTGTATTCGCTGCTGTTATTTCCGTCATCAAAGCTAATTTTTCAATTTCAAAACAGGTAGAATTTGAAATTTTTATTTTATTTTATTTTATAGAATTCCATTTTTTTTGCATCTAATGCAGTAGTCGCAGACTGAATGGCGTTTGCTTTGGGAATATCGCCACTTCGTACAACTTTCACGTATTGAAACGCGTGTTCTGACGATTTGTGAGTAACACCAAATGCTTTAATTTCGCATGGGAAAAAATTGGATAGGGTATTAGAAGCCCCCGCAAAAGGTACAACTTTGGTTAAAGGTGCTGTGTAGTGGTCACATGTATCGTCGCCCGGGGAGTGCCCACCCTTCTTACAAACCTTACATCTGGAGGAGTTAGGACAGTCTCTTTTATAGTGGGTAGCCTCCCAGCAGTTAGTACAAAGTGGGTTGCGTTTATTTGAAGGTTGACCGTAGTGGTATATGAAACACTGCAACCCTGCGCATTTGCATTGACGGGGCAGAAATTTGCCATCCGGTAGAGCGCTAACATAGATGAAGCGATTACCATTCAAAATTCCAGTCATTTTTCTTGTTTCGGGGTGCCTAATATTTTCATACTTTAGGCCACTGGTGAAGTTTAGATCAAACTGCTTTAGCATTTTCATGATTTCATCATCATCTACGGACAGATGGACTCCTTTGACCGTAATTTTGAGCACCTTCTCAGACGGTTCATTGGTACATGCGGAGAAGGGGTTAGTGTCGTATACACTAATGTGCCTGTTTCTGATATCAAAGCCTTCCTGTAGCAGTTTTGCTCTGCTGTCGGACGATTTGACATAGACCCGCCATAGACCTCTGTCTTTTTGAATGCATTGAATATCGTTCACAACTTTGCTTGTTGCCACAGAGAGTTCATAATCAGAAACACGATTAGCTTCATTTGTTACATGTATAATCCCGTGGATCTCTTTGTCCTTAAAATAGATAGGTTTCAGAAGCTCCATTTTTAAAGGACAATCAATGTAACTGCTTTGTTTCCCGTTAGGTAAGAGAGTTTCACTCAGAACACATTCGGTGATCGATGCGTTGAATACAAGTCACAGAACTGACTTTAGCTCTTCACATTTGTCACTAAATGGAATGTCACCGAATAACTTGAATATTAATTTGAGGGAAATTTGTGTGTTGTGATTACAGGATTTGTTTTTCATTTCTTATGATAAGCGGACCGACCATTAAGACCATTTCCAAATTAAGGTAATTCAACAATTTTAATATTTTATTTTATTCTTATATTGGTGCCGTGGTATGGAATTACACGACAGTTCTTGAAACATAAAATCTCGGTAATTTTAACAGTTCTGAACGATTTGTCTCTCTCAAACGTAAATATAACAAATAAACAGCAATGTTAAAAGTTCACCGGTTTATACATGTAAAGTTGGTTGGACAGGTACGTGATAAAATCTACTGAGACTTCTGTTCGCGACCAAGCCTTATCCCAGACCTGTCTTGCAATAACAACCATACGACAAAGGCAGGTTCGCGGCGAGAAATATTTGCGACAACAAGGCTTTCGCGAACCTCGCGAAAATTTCTCGCACGCGAATAAAAGTTGGTTTACAGTAAATATTTACATGTTTCTTTTCAAACAAAATAATAATGATTTTGCAGAAAGATTTAATTATTAACTTGATCGTTGTTTTGAGCGCATCAACTTTTTTATGTAGATGTTGTATAGTATTTTTTGAGGTAGTACAAGGAAATAAGAAGGATTAATCGAAGCGTGGAGCTTGTAATAGAAAATGCACTTTAAATTTACAGACGATAACAGAACTGACTTTAGCTCTTCACGTTTGTCACTAAATGGAATGTCACCGAATAACTTGAATATTAATTCGAGGGAAATTTGTGTGTTGTGATTACAGGATTTGTTTTTCATTTCTCATGATAAGCGTACCGACCATTATGACCATTTCCAAATTAAGGTAATTCAACAATTTTTTTTATTTTATTTTATTCTTATATTGGTGGTATGGAATTCCACGAAAGTTCTTGAACCAATAGAGTTTAAAAAATAAATAATTATTGCAGACCCCAATACAAGAAATAACTGGCGTTGACCAAATTTCCAATTGAAACATGCTTTTACAGTCCTTTTTTCCTAAAAAACCCAACTTTTGTCAGACCAGTAACATTTTTTTTTCATAAGAACCTATTTTATTTACCTTGTTTTGGTAGATTTTGAAAAATAAGGTTACCAGATGGACTAAATCTGACGAAAACCGAAACCATATTCAAAACAGTGTTAAGGTGGAATATCACACATGAAAAAAGTCACTCAAATAAACAGTAAATTTTTTGATTATGGAAGATATAATGATAAATAAACTGTACATATGTCAAATAAGCGATAAAATCCTATTAATAAAACGAAATGTCGTTTCGATCATATGTCAGTGATGATGTGTTTTTCCACCTTAATAAACTTCTTTCAAAGTTAACTTACTATTATATTCAAACCTGTTATAACTTTATAGTCCTTAAAATTTTTTTCCATGTGTTCATCTTTCACAGTTTTACCTAGCTACAAGTACTTCTTGCGCTCATGATTCAGAAAACGTTTACTGTTCAAAAACCGTGTGTTCAATTTGTTCACGGATCAAAGAGAGATCGCCATTGTTATGTAGTTTCTCCTGTATTTGTTCTTTCAAAGCACGTAATAGGTAAATGCAAGAAATTTTCTTTTTATCACGATGTGCAAATGTTACGGAATTTTGTTTTTTAATCGCAAGGTATATAGGTAAACTAGTTACTGGTGCGTGACAGACAAGATAAATGGTTTCCTATTCTGAAAAGCGCATAATCATGTAAAATATAATTTTCTCTACCATATGAGGACTACGAAAAAATCAATTGTATTTTTAATTGTCGCAAATGTAATGACGACAAAATTACAGCTTCCCATTAGAATATATTGCTTAAAGTAATATTGAAACAAAACTGCTTCTACCTTAAAAACAATTGCATTCAACAAAGCCAGTATTTTTTACGTAAAACAACTATCACTTCTAAGTATACAACGAATTCTGAAAAAAAAATCATTTTCATTAAAAATTGTAGGTTTTCTTTTTTGGAGAAAAATATTTTATGCTCCCCAAACTAAGCCTACCCCTTGCATACTTCAATCATAAACACCAAGTTGGAATCTTACTATATAGGTTGTTTGTCGCTAGAATACAGTTTGTTTTTGTGGTGGTTTTTAAGGATTTGTCCTAACAATGACATAAAGCATGACACTTTATGTCATGTAACTAAAGCCATTTAAAAGCAACCGGATGCTTCGTCAAAACGCTACTTTTGATGAATCAAATTTTTGTAGGAATTCTGTTAATTACTAAAGTATCAATTTCGGATTAATATTGTAAAACTGTGGTTTTATCGATTTTCATTAAATACCAATATTTGTGGATTACGTTGTTGAGATGATCCACGAAAATAAATGTTTTCTAATTACAAATGTTATTATTAAGCTCATTGTTCACGAATTCACGTATATATGAATGAAAGGTGCCCAAAGGTTTTTGAAATTCAAGAAAAATATAAATTCTGTTAATGATGCTTCATAACATTAGCTTTGTTTGATGTGGTGTAATGGGGCGTTTTGAAAACTCATGTTTTTAACTGTGCAATTTATCAGTCTTCCAAGGAAGACGGTAATAAACAATATATGAAGAATAAATAAAAGGCAAACGAAAAAAGCGATGGAAAGACAATTTTTCTAGGATGTTCAAGTTATTGAAATCTCGCAGTAAAATTAAAATAAGCCACAAACCTACTCTTGAAAAGATTAGTCCCCACCCCCTTGACAAGTTTGGCTCCACGCATGCAATTATCAAAGTTTAATCTGACAGCACCACAATGTATATGCCTATTCATACATAAATATAATAAAGTAAAGTAATGAAATAAAAAATCTTTTGTATCTTACATTATCTTTCTCGATTTTTTTTTTGCTGCTGTCTCGCATATTGTAACTACAATGCCTTAATTGACGTTATAAGAAAGGTGTTATAAAACCTTTATTAGCGTTATTTCGCCTTTTCAAGTTATAATGCTTTTATTCGCGTTATAACGCCTTTTTTGCCTTTGGAGAATGCGTTATTATGCCTTTAAAAAACAAAAAAAATTATTTATATAAATTATTTAATAGGCCTTCGTATGTTGGTTTATTGTATCTTCTTCATTTGTCAGAGAGGTTTGAAAAATCTGTGAATTTGACCATCTGTTAAAAGACAGTGAAGGACTTGCGTTAAAGATAATAATTGTACAAAGTTGTTTCTTATTAAAAGGATGATGTGAAATACGGCCCCGATAAATTGAAAAAAAAAATAAATCTAAGAATTTCTGTTTCATTTTGCATGGACTTTATCTTTGATATGTGTTTCGAATTTGTAACCCTTTTTAGCCAACAGAACACGATCACATAAATGATATACATAATTCAATTACACATTCAACCGCCGTAGAATTTTAGGTCCGGATCCGCCCCACATTTGAAAGTCTTTATATATACGAGCGCATTTAGATACATTTTTCTTCTTTAGCTGGTCAATGTATTTTGTCGAAATCAATTATATAGATGTGTAAGGAAAAAAATGTACCTTCATGTACTCATCTATACTACTATATTAAAATAATAGACTCGAAGTTTTGGGCTTTAATACCGAGACATCGGAAGAGTACTGTCTTTGTTTTATGTATTTTAAACATTATTGGTACTTGAAGATTACAAATTTGTTTTTATTTTTTCTCAATCAAGCTTCGATAATTAATAATCAACGAAAATTCATTAAAAAAATCCGGAAATCATCTGGATTTTTTGGATTTTACAATCTTGCGCATGCGCATTACATTCACGCTAAATCACAGGAGGCTCTTTAATTTATGTTTCCACAATATCACATTTGCATGGATAAACTCAGGAATGATAATAGAAATACGTGTAAATTTTCGTTGAAAAATTGCTATATATTCTGTTCATCAAAGAAAATACGGGAGCAGTGCATACCGAGAGTTCCCAATGTCAACATGGTGTGTAAATTTGAAGCGAGAAAAGTGTTGAATTCTTCATTAATATGAATTAAATTTTTAGATGAAAGGTATTTACAGTCTCAAAATGGTTTGTTATGAATTATTTGACTGTTATTTTCAATGCAGCTTCATTAATTTTCTCCAAAATCGATTCGGATCGATTCTGCATTTTTGTGTGTGTGCTACTTTACGGGTATATGAGAGGCATTTTAACTGGGGTGAAGGCCTGTCCCGAGATACAGTTAGGTTATCTAACTAAGCAGAGTGTAGTGAAATTAATAGCATTATTGTAAGCTTAAAGCTTGGTTATGTAAATGTCAACAATACGGTGTGTCGATGTATCTATTTCGTAATTAAATGTCTGATATCATATGCAATGTCAACCCGTGCACGCACGGGTCAAAGTCTAGTATGTAATGTTTTAATAATGTTGAAGTCCAAGTTGGCCTTCTCCATTATAAACTGATATTGTTTACCTTATGTGAAATCCATTAAAATTCATAATGATACATGTCTGCACTACGCGTGTCGCGTGACATCATTATCGGTAAGCATTACTATACATGCCATTAATATTAATTTATTCGAAAGTGTTATTTGTAAGCTATATTTTCGGATGTTATTTCTGATCGCTAAGTTTTCTTTTAAAGGGTCATGGTCACGATTTTGGTCAAAATTATTTTCCCGATTGTAATATCTACAATGTTTTAGTAAGGCATTTTTAATAGGTAATCAAAATTTCAGTTTCATTTGTTGAGTTATAAGCGAGTTACAGAGGTTACAGTTCTTTGTTATGTAAACGATGCTTTTGTTTACATTTTAAATGTTAAAGTGACAATTCCAGTTTTTGACCCAAAATGAATGTGTTAAACGTTAGAAACTGATTTGTATGCTTAAAATGAATAAGAACATAGACAAATCAGGTTGAAAAAAAGATTTTTTACTGGTATATTGGACTGATGTTAACAAAAACAGGGCACGAGCCTTGTTTACATGACAACGAATTGTGAGCCCTGTATCTTGCTTATAATTCTACTACTGACTCTCAAATTTCATTTCATTATTAGAAATGCATTCCTAAAGCATTGTAAGTAATAAAAACAGAAAAAAATGAATTTGACCAAAATCGTGACCATGCCCCTTTAACTGAGATTTTGGCAAAAAACAATGTCACGTGATATGTTAACGGGTCTTGTTTGATCTGCTAAATTTCTACACATATACCTAGTAGGGCCCGCCGATTTGATTCATTTTTATTTATTGTAAGAACAGGAATACTAAACTGACGAAATAAACAGTTAGCGGGTCTACAAAATCATCGATTAATCGTCAATTATTTAATTTAAGAGGTATTTTATTCAAGTATACAGATACATTGAAATGGATTGAACAGCAGGCATAATGCCTATTTATGTTCTCTCCTGTAGTCAAGGTATAATATGAGTAATTATATAATTTTATATAAGATATATATACATATATATTGCAACTGAGTTTTGTATAATAGATTAATATTATAAATAGCATTGGAAGGAGATACAGTGCAAAAAAATAAACAAAACAAATAGCTTATGATAGGAAAATGAAAATCAAAAAATAGAAAAATAATGGTTAATTGCTAAGGTTGAAAATAAAAAAGTATGTGTTGTGTATAGAAAAAATGAGAAAGAAAAAAAAAAAACATGTAATAATAACAAAACAAGAGTTGATAACAGAGTAGAAAAAAAATGGAAAGTTTGGGGGGAGGGGGTGGGAGGGGAAGGGGGAGAACAAATAAGCAATAATAAAAAAAAATGAAAAGAAGCCTTAGGGAGTGTAAGGAAAGTCAGTGGTACCCATTTTGATATATTTTTTATGCAATGTGTACATTTTTACCTAACTTACTTAAATCTGTTTGTTTAGAATGTATTGCGATATGTATTGCAATATTTTTTTTCAATTCTAAATTTGAATTTTTTTAATGTTAATAGACTGTAATTGATAGATTTATATACATAATTCCTTTGCACTATAATTCTATATAAAATAAAATAATAAAACATTGTTGGTATTAATTTATAAATTGTTTAAAATCATAAGCCTTGAAACATTAGATGATTTTTTCATCTAGCAAATCTAGACCCAAGTAATCAGTTAATTAGGTACATTTGATATAATATATTTTAGGCAGTCCACTGATCTGGTGGAAGAAGAAAATAAAATGGGAAGCAATAAATGAATTTACAGTTAGGCCAAAAAAAATTTATTGATTTGTTTCTCAGGCACCGCCGCATCGCCGCATCAAACTTTTTTATCGTTATTTTTCCGGAATTTTCATATCTTATCATTATTCGTTTTCTCTATTATAGAACCAATGTAAACAAACGCTCAGAATAAATGCTTTTCTCTGTAAGTGAAAACGTGATTATATATGACATATCTGCCCAGTGACCAACATAGGGGGCGACTTGAGCTAAACACAAGTATATGTAAATATAAGTACTCGCTTTGTGGTCGGTAATTTCGTCAGAATTTCCTCAGAAAGAGAGGTTGAAGTCACCCTGTATTCTGAGTTAACGATCTTGAAAATTAACCCCAAATGCAATAAAATGATAATTATTTAATCCAAAAGACATTTTCATAGCCCAAGTTAACCCCTGTTGTGATTAATAACTAGCGACTATCTTATCTTTAGAGGTTGATGCAACCACATACTCGTGATACTGTGCACTGAAAATTACAACCGATATTTATAACTTTAGTTCTGATATTGCAATTAGTTGTTAACTTGTAATTAGTTAATAACTCTGCCAAATTAATGCTAAAATAATCATTAAACCGTTTGTCTACAGTTATCTTTAAAATTAAATAGATCCACTACATGACGGTTGTAATTGGGTCAACGGGTTGGACTAATACCTCCAAAATACACAAAAGTACATAGACTGATTTCATTTGTCATTTAGCTAACACAATTACAAAATATTTCATTTGTAAAATGTATGAATACACCTAATAAATTAAATTTAACAAATTGGATAACTTATTAAAATTTTTAGGAGTTGTTTTATTTTTAATTGACTTGCTTCTAATCTAATTTGAATTAGGGTTGAATCTGTGTATACAGGTATTATCATTAGCATCATGCCAATGTCAAAGAATGGAAGTCTACCTGATGAATAATTATTATATGGCAAATTCAACTAGTGAAATGCCATAAGAAGTCCCCTATTTCAGTTTAGAATTGTGTAATTTCTGTAGACAGGGAAGATTGGCTGCAAAAGGAAGCAGGACATAAACCATTTGCCCATGTTTGTTCATCTCCAAAAACTCATCCTTTGAAAATGAAACAGAAACAGTTTAAACTTAAAAGAACAAAGCAAATATTTAAACTTTGCCAATGTATCAGCTTGATAAATATCTGGTGATGAGTACACAAATAAATCATACAAGATGGGTTACCGTCATTGTAAATTGTGTCTCTAAAAAAAAAAAAAAAAAAAAACCTGCCTGCCTCATCAACTTTTCAAAATTTTGGCCTGAGAAACTAATGATTAATTTTTTTTGGCCTTACTTTAAGAAATGAATGTTTTGACTGATTGTGTCCACTTGAAGGGAACATAATCATAACTGCGACATGCTTACTTCAAATTCCTTATTAAGAATATCAGCATGTCAACACCTTTTGGCTTTAGGGAAGCTCTTTGAGCAGTCACAAGATCAAAACATTCGACTTTTCTTTCGTGTTTGGAACAATTACAAATGCATCAACCATTTTTAGCTCACCGAGACGAAGTCGGGGGGAGCTTATGCTATACCCTCGGCGTCGGCGTCCGGAGCTGGTTAAAGTTTTTGTTGCAGGTCCTGTATCTAAGTTATTACTTGTCCTATCTTCACGAAACTTGCATGGATGATGCATCTGGACCTCCTTATGGACTTGAAAGACTTGGATGCTGAATCAGGGCCATGAGTTTCAGATGCTGGAGGAGGTTAAGGTTTTTGGAGCAGGTTAAAGTTTTTGGTGCAGGTGCCCTTTGATAGCAATTTCTAAGTTACTACTGGTCCTAACTTTACCAAACTTGCATGGATGGTGCGTCTTATGATACAGATGCACCTGGCAGGCTTGAATGCTGAATCTGAGCCATAGGTTTTGGATGCTGAATGAGGTTAAGGTTTTAAGAGCTGGTTAAAGTTTTTGGAGCAGGTGCCCTTTGATGATTATATCTTAGTTATTACTGGTCCTAACTTCACCAAACTTGCATGGATGGTGCGTCTTATGATACAGATGCACCTGGCAGGCTTGAATGCTGAATCTGAGCCATAGGTTTCGGATGCTGGATGAGGTTAAGGTTTTAAGAGCTGGTTAAAAATTTTTGGAGCAGGTGCCCTTTGATGATTATATCTTAGTTATAACTGGTTCTAACTTCACCAAACTTGCATGGATGGTGTGTCTTAAGATACTGATGCACCTGACAGGCTTGAATGCTGAATCTGAGCCATAGGTTTTCGAATGCTGGATAAGGTTAAGGTTTTTAGAGCGGGTTAAAGTTTTTGGAGCAGGTGCCCTTTGATTATTATATCTTAGTTATTACTGGTCCTAACTTCACCAAACTTGCATGGATGGTGCGTCTTATGATACTTGATGCACCAGACATGCTTTAATGCTCAATCTGAGCCATAAGTTTCAGATGCTGGATGAGGTTAAGGTTTTTAGAGATGGTTAAAGTTTTTGGAGCAGGTGCCCTTTGATGATTATATCTTAGTTATAACTGTTTCTTACTTCACCAAACTTGCATGGATGATGCGTCTTATGATACTGATGCACCTGACAGGCTTGAATGCTGAATCTGAGCCATAGGTTTCGGATGTTGGATTAGGTTAAGTTTTTTGGATCAGGTCACATGTTTAATAAGTATAAGTACTATTTCAAACTTGCTTAGTTGATTTACCTATAATATAAATGAATCGCAGAGGTAGCTTCAGATGCAGAGCCTGATCTCCATTATCAAGGATGCTAAAAAATACATCTTTGTTATAACTGGTCCTAACTTTACTAAACTTGCATAGATGGTGCGTCTTATGATACTGATGCACCCGACAGCCATGAATGCTGAATTTGACCCATAGGTTTCGGATGCTGGAGGGAGGTTAAGATTTTTAGAGCTGGTGTTTTTGGAGCAGGTGCTCTCTGATGAGTATATATTAGGTATTACTGGTCCTAACTTCACCAAACTTGCATGGATGATGCCTCTATGATACTGATGCACCTGGCAGGCTTGAATGCTGAATCTGAGCCATAGGTTTCGGATGCTGGATGAGATTTGTTTTTTTGGAACATGTCACATATTTTGTAGATAATAGCTTGCATAGTTGATTTAACTATAATATTAATTAACTGCAGAGGTACCTTCAGATGCAGAGCCTGATCTCCATTATCAAGGATGCTAAAAAAAATCTCCTACCTCATTCAAACCTGTTTGATAGATGTGTTTGTTGTTAAATGATATAATATGATTCCTATGATATAGTATTGTATGATATGATATCATATCATACAATACTATATCATAGGAATCATATTATATCATTTAACAACAAACACATCTTTCAAGCAGGTTTTATATTGTTTTATATAATACAATATCATATCATATATTATATTGTAAAAAGTTATATGATATGATATGATATTGTATCAATTTTTTGGTACATTATGATATGATATTGTATCATGATATTGTAATTTATAGTATTGTATATTATGATAAAATATTGTATAATATGATATTGTATTATATTCTATTTATTAATCACATGCTATTATTTCATATGATATTGCAACATAAAATATTGTATAATATATATCGTATCACATGATATGATATTATATAATATGATATTGGTTTATACAATATATTATTATATAACATGAAATTGTATTATATGATATTGTATAATATGATATTGTATCATTTAATACAATATAGTATAATATGATATTGTATGATATAATATAGTATTATATCACATGATATTGTATCAATTGATATGATACAATGTTGTACCTAATTATATTGTATCATATGATACAATATCCTTTTATGTATCAAATATGATACAATATCATACAATAAAATATCATACTATAATATTATACAATATAATATCATGTTACAATATTGTGACGTATTATGTGATATGATATTGTATCATATAATACTATATTGTATCATATATTATATATTATGATATTGTATTATGTGATCAAATACAATAATGTATAACACGATACAATGTTATATCATATGTTACAATATCATATCTCATCATTATTTATTACAGTATTTTATTGTATTATATGATATATATTGTAAGTATCATAGGAAGCAATATCATATTTTATATTATTGTATTGATAAATATTGTATTATATAATACCGTATGAAATGAACATAGATTATTATACAATTTTTTAACATATGATATAGTTATACGATATTGTGTCAAAACAGTAGCCATGTATATCCAAGATCATTATTAACTATGATTTTCATTTAATATGATAAAGGTGGTCTCATAAAGGTGATTCCTCATAAAGGTAATGCCTCGTCTCGGTGAGCTTTGTAATCTGTGATTACCTATGTTTAATTAAAATCAGAATTTCAGAATCCCGAGCCCGTAACGAAATTCCGAGCCCGATCAATTAACCCGGAATACCGGTATTGAAAAAATGTATCGCGATACAATATTTTTTGTCCACGTACCGCAATACATCGGAATATCGGTATTATTGCGCAGCCCTAATTTTACTATAATGAGAGATCCTTAGAGCCCCGCCGTAGAGACTTCCTGATTATTCTTATCCACTTACATGTAGTTCGCATGAAAATGCCCAGGAGTAGATACATGTATAAGAGTTTTTGAGAAATTTACGCATTTGCCAATCATAATCAAACTAACTCTGCCCAACACTAAAAACTAAAAAATCCACAAATATTGTACTTTGTACAGAGTTCTTCCTGCTCGTATAACATGCACTCAATAAACACGCGAAGTATTCAGATGTGGCAAAGATCTTTAAAACGTTCATAAACATTCGAGTGTTTACTGAGAATTTTGGGCTGGATTGGGCTAGAAAGCTTATTGGGTTGCATTTTAACAATCATGCAAGATGAACAAAATCAAGATTCTAATTCTAATGGTGGTGTGTACTATCTTAATTATAACAGGTATTTTTTAAGGGTATAAACTGATACATGTACCGCTATATGTTTTATAGTAGTATTGTTTTAAGGCAGGAAGGGAAAATCACAAGTAAAATTTTGCGCTCATAATAAGAAATCCACTTTGAGTTTACAAACAATTACATCACATGTGCAGAACTGACATTAGCTCTGCGTGTCTGTCACAAAATGTTACTGGAGTGTCAAGGACCCAAATAATTTGATATAATAGTTCGAGGGAGATTTTTGCGTTGTGACCGACTATCATGACAGTTTCCAAATTAAGGTATTTCAACAATTTATATTTGAACTTTTAAAACAAACCTATATTTTGATTATTTTATTGTTGGCAAGGAGTAACACAAAATTTCTTGAAACAATAGATATTTAAACAAAAAAATTCATCTAGTATTTAAATATAGCAGGCCCCACTACCGCAAATAACCGGCGTTTACCTAATTTCTTATTAAAACATGCTAATACAGTCATTGTTTTAATTTTTTTAAAGAATTTTTGTAGATTTTGAAAAATAAGATTACTAAATGACTAAATCTAAGTAAAACCGCAACCACTTTCAAAACAGCGCTATAAACTTTCTTCAAAGTTAACAGATTATTATATTGAAATTACCAGTTATAATCTCACAGTTCTTGAATTTTTTCTCCATGCGCTCATCTTTCACAGTTTCACTTACGTAGTTACAAGTTCTTCTTGCGCTCATGGTTCAGAAAACGTACGATTACTGTTTGAAAACCTTGTGTTCAGTGTGTTCAAGAATCGTAGAGCCATTGCTCTTTGTTATGTATGTTCCTTGTGTTTTGTTCCTTTAAAGCACCTAATAGGTTAATGCCAGTAATTTATATATATCACGACATGTACATGTAACAAACGTTTTGCCACGTATATCTATAAACAGGTTAAAATACTGTACTATTTAAATTAGTTCATAACTACATTGTAAAATCTAAGAGATATAGTTAGAATTATCATAACTATAGCTATATATATCTAATACATGTACAGAAAAGTAGTATACTTATGCTGTAACTGTACTATTTAAGCTTTTGATTTTTTTTCTCTTTCTTTTTCCACAAACCGGTTTTTGCCAACCTTTTTTTCCCCATCTGAATAAATATTTTTCTGCTACATTACATTATTCTATAAATAAGTGTATAATTTAATTTGACATTTATATTTTGCACTTTATATGTATTATCTTGCACCTTATGGAGAAGGCTTACATAGGCATTGCCTGCTGCCTAATCCATTTATGTAAATTTATATTTGCATAATAAAATAGGTTCAAAACAAACTGGTTACTGGTACGTGACAAACGACATAAATCGTTTTTCTATTCTTAACAATGTACATAGTCTATTAATAATGGTTGCAACATAGCTGTTAGATTCTGTTTACAATGATAATTATGATATACACTGTACATGAAATAGTGTACAACAGTTTCCTCTTGTTCAGCCAGAGATCTAGAAAACACTTAATGCACTTAATGCAATTTTTACGTAATATGCGATAAATTTCATTGTATTTCTGAATTAAGTGACAGAAAACGCTGCTACCAAATCATGCCTACAACAACTATTGTGAAATAATTTACATTCGTGGGGGCCAATTTTCGTGGATTATGGGTGCTTTTTTTTGCTTATTCGTGAATGCGTCGGTTTTTGATTTCAGTAAGAATGATTATGCTTTCTAAATATGTTTTCGTCGATGTTGCAGATGTAGAGAAGGGCTACTAACACGACAAAAATTGAGCCACCATGAATTCTAATGATTCCAAATTATTATCTTTAAGTATATAATAAATTCTTTAAAAATTCTTTTAATTAATTTACAAAAAAAGAAGATAAGAAATATTACCTCTTCAAACTAAGCTTACCTCTTGTATACTTCGATCATAAACACCAAGTTAGGAAAATCTTACAATTGATTGTTTGTTGCTATAACTGTTTGTTTTTAGGTTGGTTTCTAGTGGTTTTTCACACCCTTACATTTTATTTCAAGTCAACAAAAAATGATGAATGATGCATCGAAGTATTGAGAGGAATGAAGGTCGATCCTTATCTATTATTGCGCAGCCCTAATTTTACTATAATGAGAGATCCTTAGAGCCCCGCCGTAGAGACTTCCTGATTATTCTTATCCACTTACATGTAGTTTGCATGAAAATGCCCAGGAGTAGATACATGTGTAAGAATTTTTTAGAAAGGATGACTGCACTTAAGGACATGCAATATTTGCGAGAAAATAAACTTTTAAAAGAAGAATTTTTCTTTCCATTGCAGAAATGGTCAACATCTAAACTGCAACTTTACGTAATTGCGTTAAATAAAAGTATGTTGTTACCAAGTACGAATTTGTTTTCATAGGCGGGGGTCATCACGATTTCTTGAATCTCCATACGATAATGAGGACGCCCACTTTTATACTGACTTCATACATAGTCAGCGCATGTTTGTCTATTGTTCTCCGTTTAACAGTAGTTGTATATTTGCATTATCAAAGTTATGTCAAAAGGAGATTAATAGACAAACATGCGCTCATGGTTTAAATGAGAAAAAACTGCTTCTTCTTACTTTCGCTTTCCCTGTTGTAACTAAGGGTTGATGCATGTTGAATATTATAATTCACCACGTGATTTCTCACCTCAGGTAACTTTGTGAATACTAAATTCTATCACGTGACGTGTAAGGTAGCATGTTATGTGCAAACTAGGACAATGTTTTCGAACACGATAAGTTGTCAAGCATTGATTTAAAGTCTCCTGTACTTGCATGGGCGTGGTCTAATTGTTAAAACCATAGTAAATAGTATACTTGTACCATATAGAATAGATAGGATTATGGTGAAAGAGTGATCACATACTTTTTTATACATGGCATTGTTATTCATTGTAGTCTAATTTTAGTACCATTCTGATAATGTCAGCTCCACCTCTCATGCATATTAAGATCAATCTTATGTTTGATCAAGGGCAGATAAGCAAAAATTGTACTTTTTTAGAAAGTTGTAAGGAGAAAAACATGGAATGAGCTTACTGTATCACAGTCTAAAATCTTAATTCAGGTTGGAAATTGACTAGACTCTTTAAAAAATTTAACAAAAGTGATATTAGGTTAAGAGATAAACGCAACAGAAGCGATTAAAAAGGGCCCAAAACCCGGCGCTAAGTGCAGTCATCCTTTACGCATTTGCCAATCATAATCAAACTAACTCAAAAAACTATCAAAAAATCACATGTCAAATACTGATCAGTTTCCATGGAAACTCGACCCAAACTTCAATTTTTATCAAAATTGACGATAAAAATTGACCATTTTTACAGTAGTGTTTTGAAAAAATGCGGCAAGATCATCGGTTTACAAGCATGGAATCAAAATTATTAAACCCTCGGCTATCAGAGAATATAAAATTATGATGGGGAAGCTATCCTTATTGTTGTGAAATAATTAGTTCAAAAATGATTAAATTTTTGGAAAATGAATTATTTCCCTTCGCAATTTAGAACTCTTTTGTGATGAGAGTTCAAACAATGAAGTGTTGACACAGCATGTCAACAAAATGTGGTATTTCCAAAATTTGAAGATTTGATCCTTATTATTGTGATGACCCATAGATGTTGTCACTAAACCTCTAATATGAACCACTATTAGTGCTTCTGAAATACCATCCAATGTATAGTGCAGATGGACTTAATGAATTCTTGTTACTTCAGATTTGTGATCTATACTTATAAATTACTAAATTAATTATAAATTACATGTACAAAGAATTTATCATTTATATTAAATATAATACCATATTTCACTGGAAATTAAATTAATTGCATGTATGTGTTATTAATGTTTCTTTCATGCAATCATAATCTAAAATTTAAGAAATATATAAGTTGTATCCCTTTTAGTGCCTATATAAAACAACCTAGAAAATTAACACATAAAAGCAAAAACCAAACTTATCAAATCTGTAAGCAAAGAAAACTTTGGGCACAAATATAGTTATTACATATTCTGGTATAATATAAAAATCATTTCCTTAATGAAATCCCCCCCCTTCCATCTTATTGCTACAGTACCCGCAACGTTATTTTTTACAATCCTATCCTATCGTATCGTGTATCAATCCTATCGTATCGTGCGTGTATACTGTTCTATCGTGCGTTAATGCTATCGTATCGTGCGTGTATACTGTTCTATCGTGCGTTAATTTTATCCTATCGTGCGTAAATCCTATCAGGTTTATCGTTCAATTTTAACAGTTTTTTCGTTTATCCTATCGTGTTAATCGTTTCGTACCTTCTCATAAGCAAGTTAATTTATCTCAAAGTTGCATTTCGTTCAGTGCGCCGTATAAGAAAATTTATCGAACAAGAATTGTAAAATCCTCTCCAGCATTCTATCATGATACTAATGTCTTATTTTTTTTTTTAGATCAAAATTAACCAATATTACATGTAAATCATATTTGTAAGCATTGGAAATTAAAAAAATATTGTACACAATCAAAGTTCGTAGGAACAAGGTAACATATTTACCTGTTTATCGAATATATTAAATCGTACGGGAATTGTATACCTGCATAAACGTTAACTTTTATGCAATATAATTCGTTTTTTATCCATCATATTCTACAGAAACAAAAGTGTTTATGATATAATTAATATTTAATTAAAACCAGAGTTGTATATTTATTGAACCCGTTATTTTCCGTGTGATATTTGATTTTGGGCTGAGATGATGTCGGCAATCGGCTAGGGTGTGTGGTAATGAAAACAATGTTAACAAATCGTACGCGGAATGTATCTGCGTAAATATTTATTTAACTTGTATGTTATATAATTCGTTTTTAATGCATCATTTTCTTATCTTATGCAGAAAGAAATGTGTTTATGATAGATTTTATATTAACTTTAAACAAGAGTTGGATTTTTATAGTTGAACCCGCTATTTTCTGTGTGATTTGATCTCGGGCTGCAATATTCGCGGCGATCGGCTAGGGTGTTCGGTAATGAAAGTAATGTTAACAATACAGAAAATTTATTGATCATTTTAGCTCATAATTTTGTTAAAAAAAATTAACTGGTCATTTTCATTCATTCTATAAATGATGCAGCGATGATTAACAACTCGACACTTTTACTAAAAAGGAATTCCATGTAAATCTTTATTCGTACGTGTTCTTTCCCAAATTATGCCATTATCGGGTTATTCATGAAGATCGTTAAAAGCGATTATACGTTTATCATGAACATCGTTTATCCTTTCCTATTGAGTATCAATCCTATCCTATCGTGCGTGTATACTGTTCTATCGTGCGTTAATGCTATCGTATTGTGCGTGTATACTGTTCTATCGTGCGTCAATCCTATCCTATCGTGCGTGAATCCTATCCTATCGTTTATCTTGTAAAAAATAACGTTGCGGCTACTGTATAACTGTTTGTTTTTAGGTTGGTTTCTAGCGGTTTTTCACACCCTTACATTTTATTTCAAGTCAACAAAAATGATGAATGATGCATCGAAGTATTGAGAGGAATGAAGGTCGATCCTTATCTATTATTGCGCAGCCCTAATTTTACTATAATGAGAGATCCTTAGGGCCCCGCCGTAGAGACTTCCTGATTATTCTTATCCACTTACATGTAGTTTGCATGAAAATGCCCAGGAGTAGATACATGTATAATAATTTTTTGAGAAATTTACGCATTTGCCAATCATAATCAAACTAACTCTGCCCAACACTAAAAACTAAAAAATCCACAAATATTGTACTTTGTACAGAGTTCTTCCTGCTCGTACAGTATAACATTATTATTTTTAACAATCTTATCTTTTTGCAACTTAAAAAAAAAATTCATTAAGGCTATGAATAAATAAAATACAGATGTATATCAATATATCATTGCTGTGACAATAACTTGAGAAAGTGACAAGAAGTAGCAAAGGGTTTTGTGATAATTTTATTTTAGACTACTATTAATGGCTGATAAATGTAATAAATACCAATATATATTTTGATACCTTAATCATTAAAGTTTACATTAAGGAACTGGTCGACTGGTTTTTGCTTTGAATAATGAATACATGTGCATAGCATTATGTTATTTCTACCATATAATAAAATTTTTCCATAGCAATCGGTAAGGCAACAAGAGGTCTAAGGCCACATGGCTCACCTGAGAAACTATAGCCACAAACTCTGATGAAATCAAAACAATATATCTTGACAATTTAGTAGAGTATATCTTGTTTAAAAAGATTTTTAAAATTTTCTGCATATATTTTTGAAGAAAGTGTGCAATGACCTTGAACTAAGTTTCAAGGTCAAATGTTAAGATCATAGCAGATGTCTAGTTCTTTTTTACCCCTCCCCCTTGAAATAGGGTGTTTCCCTTTATTTTAACACAAAATTAAATTCCCTTAATCTTGGGGTAATTTGTGCTAAGTTTGTTAGAATTTGTTCAGAGGTTCAGTAGAAGAAGTTAAAAATGTTAAAGTTCACAGATCGAAGGACAGACAGAGACAGATGCCGGACAAAAAGCTTTCAGTTCAGGGTAGCTAAAACATAAGTTTAATATAACGTGCTCTTTTTTTTCAAAGATTTTGTTATCATTACATAATGAAACAAGATACAACTTCATAAACTGAACTGAATTGAACGTAATTGTTTGAATGTTTCCATGGTCACTAACGGTTTTCTATATTTCTTACCTTAATTCAGTTATTTGTAAACCAATATTTTAAACACTCTAAATGCATTATGTAGAATTTCAAATATTTTCTTTTAAAAAAGACAACATTTACACATAAGTATCAATCATAGAAAGAGTTTCCAAAAGTTTAAAACTGTAAAATATACACTATTGTTTCCATGAAAACAACAATTATGAGGTAACCTCCCCATCATGTTTTGATTGTTTCTTATAACAGAAGACCCATCCATTTCAGGATTGGTGTCAGTTTGCATCAACCTGTCGCAAGAATTTTCAGAGGATCACCAAAAATGCCTCATTTCTAGTTTTTTTCCCCCAAAGATGTAACATGTAACCAAGTACTTTTAAGCCTTTGGTACAATAAAGAAAAATAAATACTTTTGTGTGCTAATTTCAATAGTTAAGATGTGATGCTTTGATACTCTGATGAAGATTTATCACAACAAATAAATATTCAAACAGAAAAAGTGTGTTTTTCAGTAAAAAATAAGACCATTTTGTTTTTTACATGATAGGTATGTGTATCCATTGTAACGGAGTTGCCTAGCAACCACCTTTTGGTGTTTTTATGATATGTATATGATACTATGCATCATATTAAGATTTGAGAAAAATCTGAAGCAGATTATATACAGTCTTTTATACATTATGAGTTTGGTTGAAACAAACCTTATTTACAGTTTTGTAAAAATGTTGATAAAGTGCAAAAGAATAAGTTTACGAATTTTAAATGGAGACAATGATAGGATGATCAAGGTAACATTACATGTACCTTTTTTTAAACACAAATGACATTAACACTTTTGACTGACGTAAATAGTTTAGATATTATTATTAATATTTGTACATGATATTTCAACATTTTATTTTATCATTGGCCACTTTTGTTTGAGGACTGAACATGATGCTGGAAGTAAAAACAATACCTATACTAAATAGAAGGAGGACTCTGTGTCAATCAGTTAGATGGAAAGCTCGACTCGAGTTTATTTTTTAAATAAGAGCAAATCTTGACTTATTATATCATATGTACAAAATACTTTTTGTAAAGTTTTAGTTTTAGACATTGTGATATTATGAAGCTAAATACTAGTAAACAAGGGTATACTAGTAGTAACCGACCTGTTAAAGGGGCATGGTCACGATTTTGGCCAAATTCTAATTTTCTGTTTTTATTATTTACAATGCTTTAAAAATGCATTTTTAATGATCAAATGAAATTTGAGAGTCATTCATGGAGTTATAAAAATGATACAGAGCTCACGATTCTTTGTCATGCAAACAAGGCTCGTGCCCTGTTTTTGTTTACATAGTTTCAATATACCAGTTAAAAATATTTTTCAAGCTGATTTGTCTATCCTTTTATTCATTTTAATCATAGATAAACAGTTCCTAACGTTTAACACATTCATTTTTGGTCTAAAGTGGAATTTTCACTTCAACATTAAAAATGTAAAAAAAAACCTATTTTACATAGCAAAGAATTTTAAGCTCTGTAACTCGCTTATAACTCATCGAATGACACTAAAACTTTGGTTGACTATTAGAAATGCCTTACTAAAGCATTGTAAACATTAAAATCGGAAAAAAAATTTTTGACCAATATCGTGACCATGCCCCTTTCAGTGATAAGATTTATATACGGTAATTACAAAGACGCGCGCTCACAAAGCCAAAACCAGTATTTTGTCATGAAAATCTATTTTTAGTATAGTGAGGTCAATAAATTTTCTATTTTTTGTATAGTGAGGTCTATAACAGAATTTATAGCACGGCCACGTGACAGCAATCGACCAATCATGTGTTTGGGAAAAATACGATATTATAATAATAGTAGTTACCGACCTGTTAATTGATAAGATTTATATATGGTAATTACAAAGACGCGCGCTCACTCTCTCTCTCTTTCTATTTTTTATATTTAGATAAATTAAAAAATGAAATATACTTTGTGTTTTAAAAAAGTCTATAAAACTCATTAAATAGATAAAGAAAAGGTAAAACACCATCTATGAACAAGACCAATTGAATAATATGGAGTATTCAAGAAAAATAATATCCCTGGCAATTTTGTAGAAGAAAAAGATGTCTTAATGTGTAGGACAGAATTCGAAGCTGAAAGAGCTGTTATAAAAGTAAAAAGCAATAAGAGTAATGTAAGAAGGTGGTGAAATACAGTACAGTACAGTACTGTACCATACAGTACCTCGATATCGTTTACTGTACGGGTAGCTCTTATTTGTCTGTACGGGTAGCTCTGATTCGCAGTTTAACAACTGAACGCGAAGCTCCGAACATTACAAGAGATTTTCTACATGCACGTTCTCCATGTCGTGCGATAACTAACACTACGATTGACAAATCAAAACTAATCGTGGAACTTCTGTATTTAGACTTCGGTACAAGGTGAGCGAGCCGATACGTCCTTATGCGATTTATTGAGCTTTAAAACAGTAAGGTCCAAATAGATATATTTCAGGTGATGCAATCTGTCACGATTTTATTGCCCGTTTAGATACGATAAAATACGTTTCGATAAAATTGCCCACATATAATTTCCGATGTGACCTCGATCTGATCCGAACATCACAACACGATCTGTGTACGTGCATATAAGTTCGTGTATGTTACGATACGCTCATTACGAACTGAAGTCCTCTGTTGCGATGGGGCGTGATAATGATAGCGATTCTTTTCACGATTAAGATGGAAGATGACCAGAATTTAAGTTACGATTGGACCCCGACGGTCATATCTACATGTACATGTACGCAACATATATGTGACAAAAAACTACTTTTGATTTCACGAAGAATCCTTCCTGCTTTCAAAGGATTATCGCATAATAAATATTATTCCATCAAAAACTTGATTTTCGTAACATTGAAAATACATGTAAATTATATTTCTTTATTATCCATTATCTAAAATACCGTATAACAATAATCAACAACGTAAACTCCCATGCTCAGAATATACTATTTGCATCAGTATTTCTTGCTGAGGAAAATCATTTCCGAGTTCACCCTTGAAATGAAGGGTGATTCTGCCTGCGACGGGTGTTCAAAATAATATATAACAAACAACATGTAAGTTACGACGTCACCAACATTTTGAAATTACTCAACTTAGTTCTTAACTCAAATCCATGAAAAGACGAGTGCATATAATTCTGAGGTAATCTAATTCTCTCAGTTAAATGAGGAGATTCTGATTTCCCCAATATTCGTAATAATACGAACCTGCCGCAACATGAATGATTACTGTATGTTTGACCATTTTGTGGGTGGTAATTTTTAAATACATACACAAACAATATATTGTGAAATCCAATTATACTGTAGTGCAACCTGCAGTTCTGTGGAGTTAACTTGCATGCACCAAACACCCAGTGACAACAAGTACCTAAATAAGGGATTCTTTTAACTCGCAACACCCTTTGCGCCTTATAATTCTTATCAAATTATTTGTGCATGGTAATTGCATGTTTTGGGTTATTTGACTTATTGGGGGGGGGGGGGGGTGCAACAAAAATATTTGTTTTTCATCATTGAAATTTTTTAAAAAAATAGTCCATTCATACCCATTGTCATTCTGTTTTAGTTACCATTCGAAAACAAACTTCTCAAAAACAAACTTCACAATGCTTTCAACAGAACTACATGTACTGTAAAACTACAAATAATTGATGCTTTTGCGCTACGCTTACAGTATGAAATAATCACAGCTCGTGATATTCTCGTGATTTTTTCTACGTTTATTTGCAATAGCATCAGAAGCATGGTCAGGTTTTTCTCTTGAGATATATATCTACCTTTACATGTCATCAATTCAGTTGTAATGATTGTATTTTGTACATAATACTGATTTCAATCTTGAAGTGTGACCCTGGATGTTGATTATCAAAATGTTCACTTGAAAATTGTATTGCAAAAAGAATATATACAACTTTTATAATTTTGCCAGTTTATTACCGAACGTATTGAATTGTTCCAGAAGCCTTTTAAATCCATTGATCAATTCATTTTATTAAAATTACACGGAAACTGTCTTCGACTGTACGCAGAGCTACGTGTTCAATTTGTTTACTCGCTTCGACGAACAGCGCTACCCATAACTGTACACTTCCGTTCCTACACAGTGATTTTTAATTGTTATATTCAGTTTGGAATATTTTATTAAACGATAAGAATAGAAATTCCAAAGTTTTGGTGGTGTCGAACCCACAGCCTAAAAACCCTAAACTTGTTCCATAAGGTTACCTAATGTCTGCTGCTCTAACTACTAAGCCATTTCAGTCATAAGACTTTGAGTTGTTTAAATGCTCTATGAGACTTTGGTCACGATTTTACGGCCTTGTATTATTTTTCTAAAACCTTCAATTGTTGGGATACAAAATGACATTTTTAAGTTATAGTGGGTCATATTTCCACGTTTTTGTTGAATTCCATTAAACCTTATTTAACTTTGACAAAAATATGGAGCTCAGACCCACTCTATAAAAAAGGCATTGAAGTTCTAAAAAATGACACTATTTGGAGGATGATTTGACAAGCATACCCCAGTTCAAATCAACCTACTCCAAGTATTTAACAAATCGATACTATATTAAATATACATTGTTTTCAGTAATTAAATGAAAAATTATCAGATTTGTCGATATTCTTTAGTTTTACAGTATCCTATCTTTCCTCATATAGGCATTTTACACGTCTTATTCACCCATCTTCTTTCAGATCTGATCGATAATGATATAAACCTTATTTTATGGTAGAAAGCTCCATAAATCGGAATTAAGGAAGACCCACTCGTTGCTCGCAACGAGAACGATCTAGTTATTATTATAATTGAATGTATATTTCAGGGGAGCGTTTTTGCTGACCGGATTACTATTTGTGATCATTGTAAAGATCTTGATGAAATCCTCTCCACACCAACAGGGATTTGCCACATATTTTAATAGTTCATATCCGAATTTGGTTAATTTTTACTTCTTGGAACAAGCTAAGGGATTAGAGAATAACACCAATTTTGGGAGAAAGCTGCTGTCTGTGATCCGAAGGAAAATGATGCCAGCGAAGTTTCTTCAAGAAGAATCTTGTGAGATCGAAACGGCACTCTATTATCTAAGAAATCACAAGAATATTACTATAGACAACTATAGTAATCCATTTGTTAGTAAGTAGTACATGTAAATGGATTGATTTATAAATAGATTTTGACGTGCTCATCAATACTTAAGCTATATACTAGTATACCCCTCTGAGAAAAGGTTAATTTTCATTGACAGTGTATTGACAGTGTAAAAGGTTGATCCATTTTCATGATAATCTATCGGAGCCGTTTTAACAACATCTTTACGATGTAACTTTAGGCCGTATATGTCAAACTCCAATTTGATGAAGGTGGAGTCTTTTCACGGTTAACTGTCTAAAAGTTAATTTGCTTATTGATACGAATACATTGAACGCAATGACACTCGTTTAACTGCATCCGTGCTGTATTTACATTTCAGTTGAAACAGCGTCAATTTAACACAACATAGCACATCTTTGGAAAAAAAAGTTTTAGATTTTGGCAGTCTTTGAAAATTGATAAGCTTCCCTGGGCATATAAGAAAATGGTACCCAATATTAATTTTGACAGCTTATTTTGATGAGCAAAATAGATAGCTGCATCCCACGGAAAGTCCAAGCTCTCATTACAAAGACTCAATTAACGTACTACTTTGTTGTTGATTGAAGATTAATCTTTCAATATAGAAATAGAGTAATGTGTATGGTTTGGTTTAATATATTTTGTTTTATTTATAGAGGTTAAACGTTAACCTTGTAGATTTTACGCCTATTGGCGGTGATGATTGGACTTTTTCATCAACTGTTAATTGCCTTCGAACCTCATCTACTGGTATTTTGGAGAAATCAAATATAGAACGAAAAAGACTTCATATTGGATGTTCAGAAAATGACGTGTACATGAATCTTATACATTTGAGCCCCGATTTCCCCGACCAAGTGTTTCAATATCCGAACAACTGTCTCAGACGTGTTATCGCCAAGTACTGTACAGACAACTCAACAGTGCCAAATATAGTTCACTACATATGGTTTGGGAGCCTGCCCTTTGATTTCATGTATTTCATTAGTTTCTTGAGTGCGTTTAAGTACCAAAATCCCTGCCTGATAATGTTTTTTCATGACATGCTACCATCTGGAATCTGGTGGAATCTGCTGCGACAGACAGTACCTAACATTGTACTTGTAAGAGTAACCACGCCTACCCATATCTCTGGGAGAAAAATCAAATTTATACAACACAAGGCGGACATTTTTCGACTTCATATACTTAAAGGTATTATATGCAGACAAAATTTAATATATCCACACCGTTCATTTTTTAATAATGTTCATGAATTATCGATAAGTTGTTGCATTGTATTCCTTACATATTTTACTTCGATTAAGATGTCAAATCAAACAGCTTGTTTTCTCGTCCATGATAAAAGTTTCAAGTGACCTTAAAATTCTGTTCACATGTTGTCCGGCGTTCGCATATCCGCCCTGTGGCAACGCACTTTGAAAAAATTACGCACTTTGAAAATTTTTTTCAAAGTGCGTTAAATTTGGTAGAAAATTAACGCACTTTGAAATTTTTTTTCAAAGTGCGTTATATTTTGGTTCAAATCAACGCACTTTTAAAATATTTTTTCAAAGTGAAAAAAAGAAAAAAAAAATTCTTAATTTTTTTTTTACAAACATTTAGATATATAGTTGTGTTTATATATGAAATATTAATTGATATTTCGTTTTCGATGAAGCGATACGGCGATCCATTCTTTCAGCAAGGCAGATAATAGCGTCAGATCGTATTGACAAGGACGTTTCTCATGCGCTGATCCATACTGGATGAGCTTCCTACATAGAACATTAATCCTACTGTCCTTTACAAAAATTTAGAATATTGGGAATCAAAATTTGTACACGACATTCATATTTCTTTCCCTTCCCAACTTCGCGGGTTATAAAGCGATGATTGTTCAAATCAATTTAACACCACATAAAAGAATAAACAATAAATTTTATATTCATTTTTTTTTCTTAAACAAACTAGAATTATTATTAATAAACGTTAAAAAACGTTGTTCTAACCCAGTTCATGATGTCTAAGTATAACGTCGCTAGCTTTTGAATTTAATTCAGTCGTTATTTAAATTTCGGTTCTTACTGTATATGGAGTTAAGAAGATCTTTTAGCATCAAATTATGACAACAAAATTATGAAATGGCTCATTAAAAGAATAGATTCATTTTTGAAATCCTATTTTAACATTCTTTATACTTAATGTACATTTCAGCCAATTGCGTTATAAAAAATATAATTTTAAATTTAACACTAAGTAATTTGACGGCTACTTCTGTTGAAATAGCCCTTCAATTCGAAAAGAAAAATATGAACTCGTACTAAGAATCGCGTAGACAGAGATTTTGAAATATTTTGAAATATGGATCTATAATATATGTAATATGAGCGAGGGCTATTTGTTTATTAAAAAATGTATTCTTTATGCACAAAAAAATTAACGAAGAAAGAGATACCTAATTGACATTTATGTCTTTGTTGAAATTAAAAGGAATTAATTTGACTTAGAATTACTGCTTTAAAAAGAATTGCATGTCTATACTTAAATACTAAGTCATGAGTCACATTATCTTCTTTTCAGTAGGAAAATGACAAATATCCATTCCTTGAGCCAGAAAGGATTAACTCGTAAATAAAAAAAAAAACTCTCGTCAGTACTTTGATTTTAAAATGTAGTCCCAATACTGTAATATTTAGGCGAGACAATTAATTACTAGCACACAGTTAACGAGGCTGGGGGGGGGGGGGGGGCTGCCATTTTAAAGCGTTTTTATCTCTACACCAAAAAGATTTTCACTTTAATGTTCTATAACTCTTACATTGTACTGAATTTGTCTTTTGAAAGAAATGGATATGATGGTATTGAAACATTATTTAAAGAGTCAATTGCTGGTAAACCAAGGGTTACAAGATGCAAAAAAATAATTTCGGCTGTTTTTCAGCATTTCCTAACTTTTCAAAGGGAGATAACTTGTAAAACTCCAAATATTTTGTTCAAATATTTTCCTTTTTATCTTTATTTTTTTTTTTTTTTTTTTAATTTCACCATCGAAAATTTTTTTTAATGCTTAATCTTTATTACACATGTATTGATTATTATTATGTTAAAATTTGGAAATAATCTTGTGGCTACTTTTTTTTGTTTTACATATTTGCATTTTTGTGACATACATATTTTTGGTAAAATTGTTATATTTTTCTTTATAACAAATAATGTTAAGTTTTTATTATTGTGTTAATTTTTTGTGATGTTATTGGTATGTTATTTGACTTTATTTATATTTCATATATTTTTCATTTTTTTTTTTTACATAAAGTGCAATTTCTTCAGATGCAATACATGATAAAATTAACGATGATTGTGGTGTGGTCTTTCACATTAAAATTTAAATTAAGATTATGTGAAACATTTCTGCAAATTTTGTAAATTTTGGAGAATTTTTTTTTTGACCCCCCAGCCTCCTTAAAGTAATGATACAACACTTTTCAAATTATATAGACAAATATTATTATATATTATGAATTTTTTTATATCAAGATGGAATAACATAAAGCTTTCATGTTATCATAAAGTCATCATGACTTGGACGGTATAACATTAATTAATTTTACTACCAATTTTATCTGAAGTTCAAGAAATCGACATTTTTTTTCAAAGTGCGTTGATATCGTCGATATTTACGCACTTTGAAAAAAAATATTTTTTCAAAGTGCGTTAAGACGGTCCCAAATTTAATGCACTTTAAAAAAATTTTTCAAAGTGCGTAAATTTTTAAAGTGCGTTGTAACACCACCCGCCTATAAACTTTCACAAGTTCGACTTTTCTTTAATGAACTACGGGGCTAGTTTCTACCTTTGCAAGTACATGTATGCAACTGAAAATAAAAAAAGTCAAATTTCTCGTCTTTTTTCAAAAAGAGGCAATTAAGATTAAGTTAAAATTTAAAATTGTCTTCTTTAAAACAGTTAAAACGTGTGTGAAAGCATCCTCATATGCATGAGATGTACATTCAAACTAATTCAAAGAGAATGGGGCAGATTTCGTTACACATTATAAAGACAAGAACATCAAACCTTTTTGTTAAAAAGATTCAATTTTCTAAAATTTGAACTTTCCTTTGCTTTTCTTTTGTAATTAAGAAGATAGATAAGAAATAGATCACGAACACTTGCGCAGGTGAGTGTTATTACCTCGGGACCTATTATGCACATTTTTCCGCATGAATAAGTATTTTAGAGATGGT
The DNA here is from genome assembly GCA_020458035.1 of Magallana ariakensis. NCBI lineage: Eukaryota > Metazoa > Mollusca > Bivalvia > Ostreida > Ostreidae > Magallana > Magallana ariakensis. Next base: position 30,766,602 of record CM035815.1, read on the forward strand.
TTTAATATTTGCTTACATTATAAATTTAAGAAACAATCCATATCAAAACATACACTATTCAATAAGAATAAATTAATCTTCGAAATGATTTCCTTTTTCCTTGAAATTCAATATGGATGTTAAAATACAACCGTACATTAACCTTAAAATCAAAAATTACTTTCGTGGAAACGTTTTTAACAAATTTATCTTAAAGCAGTAATAAAGTTTTTAATTGTTTACAAATTCACAAAGTGTTTAACATTATTTTTAATTTTCTGTCTTACTAATTGTCTGCAGAGTACGGCGGTATATACTTGGATACCGATCAATACATTTTACGGTCGCTAGATGAGTTCAGGAACAACGAATGCACGATGGGAGTAGCCCATGACGGGTCGATTGGCAGTGCGTTAATTATTGCATCCAGGCATTCCAGATTCATTAAAAAATGGATTGAGGGTTATCATTCCTATGATCCAAAGAGTTGGGGAGGCAACTCTGTAACAATGGCCAAGAAACTTGCTGAGAAATTTCCCGACCTTGTTCGACTATATAAACATCATTGTATGTTCTTTCCCCATGGACTGGTGTTGTTTAACCAAAATTACAAGTGGTCACATAGTTATGCGATTCATATTTTTAAAACAGGACACATTGATATGTTAAAGAGCATCAACTTTGATAGTGTGCAAAAGCTAAATAATACAATCGGTGCTATTTTCCGATATATACTGTATGACAACAAAGAACTTTGTCGCAATTGATATCAATGTACTGAATTTAATTTTTTTAGTTAGTTTAGATATAAATACAATAAAACTATTTTCATAAATGTAATAATACAACCATGCAATCTCAATCGCATTGCCAAGGTGTCAAATTTGCACCCGTCTTCGAAAAATTCCAGTATAATTATCATATTGTAGATCATTGCTTAAAGAGTTGAGAATCATGATGTATCCCACCTCATCTCAGGGAAGATATTTATCTTAAGAAAAAAAAGCTATTCCCATATGAAAAACAATTTTCCTTTAACATCTTTAGATTTTCCTACCGGGATAAAAGAACTTCCTATAGGTATTCGAATTTCGATATGATTTGAACAAAATTCCCCCAGGATTTAAAAATCAAAAAGGAAATCTCACTTTGCCTGTCTGAATTAAACTCCTGTAGGAATTTTTTTAACCCTACAGTGAATCATAGAATCTTACAGGATTTTCATAATATCGCATGGCAAAAATACTCATCCTCTATAAATTATTACATTTTCATGGGTCATTATTTTTAAAGGTAAATATCTCACCTGTCAGGTGAGACACATTAAAACAAAAGTTTAAATATACTCACTAGGCAGGGTCTATTATTTGTTTTATATTGATTTTAAAAACCGCAGGTGCAAAAACTGACATCTTGGAACTGGCATAATTATCCAGCACATTGTAAAAATCTTATTAAAAAAACCTGCTACAAGTTAGCTGTTTCAAAATATGAGCAAAATCATTAATTTAAAAATATATGATGTTAAAAATATTGTTATACACAAGTATCTAAAAATATATTAGGCTCATTGTGTAGATATGTGGCATATACCGTAAGATAAACTTCAGTCCATTGAAAACAGAATGCTTTTATTTGAGTGGTTTAAACAAAATTAACATATAAATATGCATGGTTACTGTTGAGATTTTGTCGATTTAAAAAAAAAAATTCACAAATTTTTTAGTGAATTTGGTTGTTTAAAAAAAGTACCTTTTGTTTTTTTTTTGTTTTTTTTTTTACAATGCTTTGACTCTTATTTGAGGAGACAGTCACACATTACCAGAATAAGAGTTAAAGATGAGTGATCCTTTACTTTTATTTAATTACCACTTGTAAAAGTAATTGTTATGCCTTTTAAGCACAATATTCAGCTTAGATGTTTTGTCTTTTCTGTATTAATCATAAAAGTAGCTTGTTGTATGGTTAAAAAAAGGTTCTCTAATACAAAAATTCGGACTTGTTGCATCCCCCCCCCAAACATCAATGTTCTCTTCCCGCCCTCCATCCACTTCAGCACTATATTGATTGATTCTTTTTCAGTTAGGGACTGTTGACCCCCTAACAAGGCCAAAGTTACTTTGTATTTTTGTATTATGGAGATTAAGTATGTGTTACCTGTTAAAGTTTTTTGCATGTTTTTTTTTTAGTAATAGTTCATTATGTAATCATATTTTACTATTTTTGTTTTGAAATGTATGTTTTACATGTTTTTTTTAACCTAATTTTGAGTAAAAAAATTTTCGTAATATAATTTGGTGTTCTCTCTTCCTTGATCATTCATTATTTTTGTAGAGTAATTATGATATGCAGGGTAAACTGTTTTGTTTTCATCATGAAAGAGAAAGGCATAAAAAAGATTCTTTATTTAACCGAAACTGGTTAAATCACCCACCCACACAGACTCTCTCTCTCTCTCTCTCTCTCTCTCTCTCTCTCTCTCTCCATATAAATATTAATTTTGTCACCCAAGTTAGTGAAATCATTTTTACTGGTTTTGTGCTTTACGCTCTTAACTTAAACTGGTTTTTTTTTGGCTCAGTAATTTTAGCATTGATTTTTTTATTTACCAAATTCAATATAATTTCTTCAGGCGTAAATATATTTCTAATAGTGAAGCAAAACACTTTGAATTATTGATGCTTTAAAACTCCGTTGCCGTGGTAAGTTTTACAGAGGCTAACAAACGGAGACATCTATACTACTATATTAAAATAATAGACTCAAATTTTTGGGCTTTAATACCGAGAAATTGGAAGAGTACTGTCTTTTGTTTTATATATTTTAAACATCATTGGTACTTGAAGATTACCAATTTGTTTTTATTTTTTCTCAATCAAGCTTCGCTTATTAATAATCAACAACATTCATTAAAAAAATCCGGAAATCATTTGGATTTTTTGGATTTTACAATCTTGCGCATGCGCATTACATTAACGCTAAATCACAGGAGGCTCTTTTAATTAGTTTATGTTTCCACAATATCACATGTGCATGGATAAACTCAGGAACGATAATAGAAATACGTGTAAATTTTCATTGAAAATTTGATATATATTCTGTTCATCAAAGAAAATACGGGAGATAACTCTAACTCAGTGCATTTAATATGAAAAATAACGAGAGTTCCGAATGTCAACATGGTGTGTAAATTTGAAGCGAGTAAAAAACGTTGGTGAAAAAGTGTTGAATTCTTCATTAATATAATATATTGTCGTAATGGACGATGAAGTTACCTGACAAATCCCTCCAGATATAGGTTAAATGACAGGATATGTCGCTGGCAAGATGGAGGTCAGGGTAGAGAATTACATTAGATAAGTCGTACGCGGAAGAGTCGGGCTGTGGTACCACACTACTCCCCTTCTTGTAGAGCCGATGATATCCATTGGCGAATCAAAAATACTTAATTAGAAAAAATCCACCTCTCCCCAAAATTGTGTCAGGTAATGCTTTAGATAGATGACAGACGAATGGTTAACTTCTGCAGTACTCGGTGTGATATGAATGAAGTTCTGTGAGAGATAGAATCCCTACACAGTAAAATAAGTTCAATCTCAATGGTACTGAAGCAGTATGTGGTGGAAGAAACGAAGGGGAAAAAAAAGTAAAGTCTATATAACTGGATGTCCCAGATCACAACATCAAAAATATTGCTATTATATACTTTCCCTAAGCACATATGAAAACGCAACTAAAAAAAGGTATATACAGTGTATATCAATTGTGGATCATCTACAGAATGACAATTTAAGGGCATCCGTAGAAATCCATAGCATTGGCGTTAGCCACCTTCAAAAGGAGTGAGACAGGAGTGTTCCTGATGAAGGCGACTTGTTTGGCCAGATTCCATGGACGGTTGAGGCGACATCCGGGAGCAGGGGGCAAATATGGAGCATCAGTCTCCAGGAGAAGCCGCTCTGGTGGTATTAGCGCTACCGTCCTTGGGTCTTGAATCGACTTCATTGTTACTCCAAATTTGGCATTTGGCAGCTCCTTCTGCCACTGACGCAACTCTAGGGCCTCGCCCGTGAAACAGTGCCGGTGGAAAATATGATCTGACATGTCCATCATCTGGATGGTAGAGAGTGTCTGTGCGGCTTCCTCTCCAGAACCGTCATCTCGACAATGCAAGATCACTGGCTTGCCCAAACTCCTTGCATTCTGAAGAGCCTCAGACAGGAAATCCAGCTGTTTCCTCAGTCGAGTTCGCCGCCATTCGTGAGGATCACCACAGGGGCTGCAGTGGCATCTTGTAGTCAGGTCTTCGCCCACCTCTCCGATTGCACAGCATTGTGGTAAGCTAGCAAGCACACCAAGCTTGTCCAATATTTCGGACGGTGCGTCACACACCACGTGAGGATGAAGTCCAAGTGGCTGAATACACATTGTCCTCTGTATCCGGACATAAGATCTAGGGTGCTGTGTTGGACCCGATATCAGCTTTACTGGAAATGTGTTGTTCTCCAGCGAAATGGTGCACTCCTTAAAGTTGACAATTCCATGGTACGCTGCCAAAAAGTCGAGTCCCAGTATCATTTCATCATTTATTGGAACAGCGCAACAGTCCCAGGAGACATGAAGATTGCCAATTGCAAAAGCCACTCCTTTTATCAACCTGCCATTCATAATCTGGAATCCTATTCCTTTCAACTTAATGAGCTCGTTCATGGCTAGCTGGTTATCTGGGATTAAGCTCTCGTTGATAAGAGTTATCATTGCGGCTGTATCTATAATGGCGTTTATAGGCTTCCCCCCTTCCATGATGACATCAAGCTTAATACTTCTTCCTGAAGTTCGTCGTATAGTAATAATATGATCTGTTACGCCACTCTTATCAAGATTTTTCTCAAAGGGCAGGCCTCTTGATACTGGTGAGCTGGGTCGAACTTGATTCCTGCTGAGTGATTGTTGAACGCTAGTTGTCAACTTCTCAACCAGGGAGGTAAGATGACTAATCTGCTCATCCAATGAATGATTGTTTTTGTCCTTCCCATTAGAGAGCTTGGGTTCAGCCCTACAAGGAGAAGAATCATGTGTCGGGGACCCCTCCCTGCTAGGAATAGGCAGTTGCTCCGTTAGTTCCCCTACTTCCATATAGAGCACGGTGATTGGCAATAGCAGTTTTTACGTATCTAACAGCTTTTTGCAATGTTGTTGGTTCTCGGTCCATTGTCTTCATGGCCGCCTCCTTATCTCGACAGCCTCGTAGAAAGGTTTCCATTGAAATTTCCTCAATCATGTTCCCTTCGCAGTTTTCGTAGCCATCTAGTGCTAAAAAGTAGACACGCTGTGCAAACTCTTCAACGTTTTCATTTTCCAGCTGTTTAATGAAGGGCAACTGTCGACGAGCAAGAATTGGCACTTCCTTCCTGCTGAATCTCTGCTTGAGGTGTCGTTTAAGGTCTTTGTAGTCGCCATTTTTGTTTACTTTACGGGCGTAATCTAACGCTACATCTCCTAAACAATCCAGCAGACGAAAAGCTTTCTTGTTTGCAGACCATCCTCTATACACTGCAACTTGCTCAAACTGGTAAATGAAAGATTCCCAATTTGGGCTGTCACTACCTTTGAATACCGGCATCTTTTGAATCTGCGGACTTTTACTCCTTGACCTGCTTCTCGAGGTACGGGTCAAATTTGATGAAGCATTATCCGAAGAGGACGAACTGGTGGACCTTGATCTGTGTCGCTTGCTTTTCATTGTCGCTCTACCCCGGCCTGGTTCCCTGGGAGTCTGAGACCCCACAGCACTGGGTTTGTTCTGTGAAGTTTGAGACCCGGAAATAGGTGTTGCTAATTGTTTTTCAGATGCTGGTTTTTCATTGCGCACCAATCTTTTGGGATGTGCATTGGGCTCTAGAGTGTATTGAGAAGTTGGCTGTATTGAAGAAATGGTTTGGAAATCAGCATTCTCCAGTTCCCTATTGAGGGGTGTACTTGTTTTAGGCTTTGCTCCCTTAAATGGATCAGAGATAAAGCCTGACGAGGGAATAACTGATGTAAGTCTGTCTATGATCAGCTTCTGATCTGCCCCTTTGTCTGCAAGCTCTGTTGTTGCTTTGTCTTTACTCGTAGAAATGGTCAGTGTATTGTCCAGTGTATTGTATATCACTTATCTCCTGCGCAGGTGGGGTCACAGAAGACTCTGTCTCAAGTTTCTTTATACACACCAAACCTGCGTTGCTCCACGCTATCCATTTAGACTGCTCAGTCTGTGTGACGTCAGCCACATCATCAAAAGTAAAATCCTCTTTTCTCTCTCTAAGCTGGATGATTCTCTTGGCTTTCGCTTGGCCTATGCCGTCCAAGGATTTCAGGTCAGCCTCAGAGGCATTCCAGAGGTTGATTGGATTTGTAGCCATATTTGGTTTATGAAATATTTAATTTTTGTAATATGTTTACAGTAGAAGAATGAAAGAGTGAAAGCAGAGCCAGTGGCCCCAATACCTATAAAAAGTATGGGGCTATGGTTTGTAAGATTAATAGAAATCAAAAAAAAATTTGGAAAAAAGTTACAAAATTTCCTTTAAGTTTCAGCATAACATTTTAAAATGAAAGTTTCAGTTCCGAAATGCGTAAATTATAATGGCGCGAACTGCGCACCCTACTTACAAAAGCGAGGGGAACTGGGTCACGTGACTTATTTTGGAATTAAAAAAATCAGTCCAAATATCAAACTTACTGCATCAATTTCAAGAAAATTTACGGTTTTGGTAATAAATGTCACAAAAAATTACTATAAATGAATTTACGTATCAATGCTTATCGATATGGACCCCGAATTGAAAATCAACAAACAGGCAAAACGGGTTTCGTGAGGCTGTCTGATTTTACGGGAAATAAAGTTGTTTGCAAGTTGGTAACTTGGAAAACGAGGTTATCGTAGATTCCTCAGCTACCGGCGACGCCAATGTCGTAATGGACGATGAAGTTACCTGACAAATCCCTCCAGATATAGGCTAAATGACAGGATATGTCGCAGCACACGTCTGGCAAGATGGAGGTCAGGGTAGAGAATTACATTAGATAAGTCGTACGCGGAAGAGTCGGGCTGTGGTACCACAATATAAAGGTATTTACAGTCTCAAAATGTTTTGTTATGAATAATTTGACTGTTATTTTCAATGCAGCTTCATTAATTTTCTCCAAAATCGTTTCGGAGCGATTCTCCATTTTTTCCCTACTTTACGGGTATATGAGAGGCATTTTAACTGTGGTGAAGGCCTGTCCAGAAACACAATTAATTTATCTAACTAAACAGAGTGTAGTGAAATTAATAGCATTATTGTAGGCTTAAAGCTTGGTTATGTAAATGTCAACAATACGGTGTGTCGATGTATCTATTTCGTAATTGATTGTCTGATATCAAATGCAATGTCAATCCGTGCACGCACGGGTCAAAGTCTAATTTAACGTATATTAATAAACCCTTTTTTGTTGGAAACTGCTTAGTGATACGGGGAGGGCGGACTCCCAAAACATTTCCGACATGTCCAAGGGCTGTCTAAGTAAATGGCTATGTCCTAATTTGTTAGTTTCTTGCAGTTCTATTATATTTAATACCTCATGATAGGCAGTGATGGGGGACATTCTTAACATACATGTATTAAGCGTATTTATTTTATGTAGACGCATCGTAAGTCAACGCTGGATTAAGTACATGTACTTTAATGGATGTTGATTTTATTCTTTAAGTCTCCAATTTAAACAGCAGTCTTTGTTGTTGTAGATGCATGTTTCCAAGGGCTTTTAGCCGATCTGCAATTCATGAAAAAGTGAGGCTTAAATATTTCAGATTGTGTAAATCAAATATATAAAAGAAATGATATAAAAAAATTCATGTAAATAAAATAATATATAACTACATGATTCGATCAATACAAGGTATTGTAGGGAATGCATTTGCTGGTCAACTCGTACCCCAAATAATTTCGAAATTTCGAAAGAGTTGACTTCCGTTTTTTTAGGGGACGAATTCGCCTGAATTCGATTGAGTAGACTATAAATCACGTGAGGACCTTATATTTTTACATAATTATAAATATTTTAGCCATCGAATTTTATTTAGTGAAGGAGATTAGATTGGTCTAAAATTGCCATGACCAATCAGGCCTCTTAAGAAAAGTGTTCAGTCAGACATAAATAACATTCGAAATCGTTTATTACATTTTGAATTTTGAGGTTATGGTATAATAAATACATTGCATACAGTGTTTGTACAAATTCTTACTTAAGTCATATATTTTTCATAATCCAACTGGAAACTGGTTTAATCAATTTGAAAGTACTGGATACTGACGGGAGTTGATTTTATTAATTATATTTGCTTAAAAATTAACAATATGTAATTTTGCAAAGCAAGTAGTTTCTTATGTGTATTTAAATAGTTACGCCCATGTATTTCTAATATTAATTATCGGGCTTTTCCGACAAGAATTCTGGGCTATAGTCGAAAAACACCAACATATAAATCATGTTGTGTAATACCGTATTTAAAAAAAAGAACTAACGCCATCAAACTTTACGATGCATATTACATATCAGTAATCGAAATAATTCTGATAATACAAACTTTATATCATTAAGCGTTGCAGTCGCAACCGTTAATGATACAACATTGTAAAAATGAATGGAATTTAATCTTTTCATTTTTTTCAATTTGCTCAATAATCCTATTTTTAGTTTAAAAGATCAATTCTATGTAGAAATCAAAATTGTATATAGGAGTTCCGGCACGCATAGTCACTAATTATCTTTATATTGCATACAATGATACATATTGAAGTATTCAGAAGCTAGATAACATAAATTTGTTTTGCTAAGAACTACCGTTGCCATGGTACCGGAAACCAAAGATACAGAAATGGCAAAATTTAATCTTATCAACTTTAAAACAATATAGAAAGTATTTTCAGCTTATCAAAGTTATGAAATATAAAATTTTGAATTAACTATTGATCAATTTTCAAATTATAGAAAAATAATGGTGGGCAAATCAACTTCTAAAGAATGTTTCCATTATTTTGAAAATATATTTTCCTATGTTGAAGTGATTTTTTAACCTAACTCATAGATGAATAGTTGTAATTAAAATATGCACGTCATATAAAAATTAAAACATGTTACTAACCAATCTATGTTGCCATTTGTGGGAAGCATGTTTACTTATTTATCAAATATATTCAAGCATCATTGAGCATCGTTAAATTGACCGTGCTAAGGAAATATGTATAAAGTAAAAAAATAATGCAGAAATATTAAATTGTTCAAAACGTCATTGCAACGGCCATTTATTTTGCTAAAATGCAGCTTCAACTGATATTAGAACCAATTTAACAAGAGCTTGGACTTTGGGTAGTTGGTGTCAAACAGCATTGTGACGTAATCCTGTCTATTTCATCGTAGGCCACTCAGCCATTGCTCATTGAAATCGACAAGATTTGTCTGGCTTTTGAGTAAAGACTACGCAATCGGTATATATTTCACTTGAAACCAGCATCATTTTAACTTGTTTTGACGCAATAAATAGATGGTCACGTCCTACTGAAAGTCCAAGGCCTTGTTAAAATGGTTCTACATGAAAGTTGAGAACATGTTTAATCATTCAAATCATCAATGCTATTTGTCTCCAAAAAAGCTTAAAACGGTCATTTTCAATCTTGTACCTCTGTTACCATGACAACCGGTATCCATGGCAACAGTTCAAGGTTGTCTTGCATATTTATATAATTATACCAATACTAAGGTATTAAAATAAGAACATAAGGAAAATCTGTGACTTTATATAACCACCGATTTTTGATATTTATAGACAAAATATCTTAATTTACTACATGTACAGTACCCGCAACGTTATTTTTTACAAGATAAACGATAGGATAGGATTCACGCACGATAGGATAGGATTAACGCACGAAAGAACAGTATACACGCACGATACGATAGCATTAACGCACGATAGAACAGTATACACGCACGATACGATAGGATTGATACACGATAGGAAAGGATAAACGATGTTCATGATAAACGTATAATCGCTTTAAACGATCTTTATGAATAGCCTGATAATGGCATAATTTGGGAAAAAACACGTACGAATAAAGCTTTATGTGGAATTTCTTTTTAGTAACAATTGCCGAGTTGTTAATCATCGCTGCATCATTTATAAAATGTATAATAAGACCAGTTAATTTTTTTAACAAAAATTATGAGCTTAAATGATTAATAAAATTTCTGTATTGTTAACATTGCTTTCATTACCGAACACCCTAGCCGATCGCCGCGAATATTGCAGCCCGGATCAAATCACACAGAACATAGCGGGTTCAATTATAAAAAATCCAACTCTTGTTTAAAGTAAATATAAAATTTATCATTTCTTTCTGTATAAGAAAATGATGCATTAAAAGCGAATTATATAGCATACAAGTTACATCTGTAAATAAATATTTACGCAGATATACATTCCGCGTACGATTTGTTAACATTGTTTTCATTGCCACACACCCTAGCCGATTGCCGAGAACATTTCAGCCCAAAATCAAATATCACACGGGAAAAAAAAACGGGTTCAATTATAATACAAGTCTGGTTTTAATTAAATATAAATTATATCATAAATTCTTTTGTTTCTGTAAAATATGATGCATAAAAAACGAATTATACTGCATAAAAGTTAATGCTTACGCAGGTATAGACTACGCGTACGATTTAACATATTCGATATACAGGTAAATATGTTACCTTGTTCCTAAGAACTTCGATAGTTTACATTTTTTTCCCAGTGTTTACAGATATGATTTACATGTAATATTGGTTAATTTTGATCTTAAAAATTAAGAAATTAGTATCATGATAGAATGCTGGATAGGATTTTACAATTCTTGTTCGATAAATGTTCGTATACGGCGCATTGAACGACTTGCAACTTTGAAATAAATTTACTTGCTTATGAAAAGGCACGAAACGATTAACACGATAGGATAAACGGGAAATACTCTTAAAATTGAACGATAAACCTGATAGGATTAACGCACGATAGGATAGGATTAACGCACGATAGAACAGTATACACGCACGATACGATAGCATTAACGCACGATAGAACAGTATACACGCACGATACGATAGGATTGATACACGATACGATAGGATAGGATTGTAAAAAATAACGTTGCGGGTACTGTATCTTTAATGTTTCTGCACGTCAAGCTCTGTAATAATGATATTACTTTCGATAAAAAAAATTGCAAAATTATGATAGATTTTGAGAATTGAGCATGGCAGCAAAATATGCCAGATATTGTATAAATGTCAATCAATATAACATTTACGAGTAGCAATTTATTATTTGAAGAAAAGGAGTTGCTTGATCAGAGACCCCCCCCCCCTTTCTCTTCATCTACATCATTGCCAATGTCTAAATTACTTCTCATATAGATTGGCAAATAATTTGTTCGTCCGAACAAATCATAATTCTTCCAAACAAATCGTTATTCGTCCGAACAAATAAGATTATTTATGTTTTTATTTGGCAATCCACGCCGCAGTACTAATTCATCTGGCCCATTCGAACAAATATTAATTTTTTTTTCATCTGGCCCTCCAATGCCGCCGTAATATAATCATGTATATAAAAGAGGCATTTTCTTTTTTTAATACCAAACACTTTTTTAATGAACAAAATGAAACTTATTATTTATTTTTTAATTTTCGGTAACTTGTTCAAAAGGGCCGGCTTACTTGGAGTTACAAGGTGCAGATCACCAGATCAGAAGTAATGCGTAGCATAGAGTTTGATGTAATAATCTTTGCCATGCAACGTGACGCATTCTGATTCTTTACATCATGATCCTCTATCAAAATATATATATTTTTTTTCCACGCAAAAAAAACAAACAAAACCATTATATTTATTGAACACAAATTATTCCAAATGAACACTTTAAAAACGCAAATAATAATATTTTATTAGCTTCAGAGAGTGGTGGTAATACAAGTAATTTTGCATTGCTTCGCGTCTCGTTACAGACTTTGCGACTCCACGTGATCATGGACGCGGGGACTTTATTTACCAATAAACTGTTTCGCGACGACTGATGTTCGCATCCAAGCCTTATCCTTACCTCTGTTGTTTTACATGTAACAATCACACGACAAGGACTCGTTCGTGGCTTGAAATATTCGTATTACGAAGCTCTCATGACCTCAAGAAAATATCTCGCACGCGAATAAACGTTGGTTTACAGTTTATGCATCACCGGAAATAAAAATCTCTCGCTTTTTAAGCGGTTAGCATACATGTACGCTGAATGCTTTATGTCATTTAACCAAAACAATTACGCAATTGAATGCTTAGTCACAGTGCAACCTACAAATATAATTGAACAAAATATTGAGCGCACTGAAAGCTAGACAAGTTAAAAGTGTGTGTATCACATTTTTCAAACAAGATTTCAAAACTTTCTATTTAATCTAATATAGTTATTTTATAGACCTTAAATATAATTACCGAATTTTGATCCACAGTTGGGAAACAAAACGACATATCTAATGAAAAGAATAAACAGGATCAGTAGGTGAATACAAAGGTGTTATGAGAGGAAAAATATTTGTTTATTGTGTCATTAAATGACATCGTCCTTAAAAAAATACAGGTGATTTTAAAATGAAAATATACGTGCCGATAATACCTACATAATAATACACCAGAAAAACTCGGTTTTAGCAAAGTATCAGGACCAGTGGATTTACTTCGTTACATTCGTTAAAAGAATATTTGTAATAACAAGTTGCTGTCCTTTAAAAAAGGACTGCAATACGTGGACCATGTACATGGGGTTCTAACGGAAACGTGAAATCTTTAAAACTATCATATAGAAAGAGGAGACCTCTAATTGCAAAAGTGTTATGGTGCATATTTTAGTACCAAGCCTGGATTTAGTGCCTTTAACCACTAAATTTGTACATTGTATCAGGTATAGCACTGACCTTTTACCTCAGAATTAAACATAATTATGAACTATATTAATGAAGATTGCATGTATAGAATCAGGCATTTGGCGAATTCACTACATGCACACGCATTACGCCTCGTACTTTTTTTGTCAACTACTGTGGTTTCATTAATATTCAAGGGTATCGATTTTCGTGGTTAAAGTGAAAATCACAGTTTCAAGGATACGTAAATTTGCGGCCAATGACACTATCAATACAAACTGTTAGTAGAAATTCCACTTCAATGAACATTTATTTTTATGGATAAACTTAACAACGAAATCAACGAAAATTGGTATTCAACGAATATTGATGAAACCACAGTATGCAGCTTCGTGTAAATTGATTTCATATTTTGATGCATTTTTCTTGAAATGTAAACTTTTATACAGTGAAATTATTATGTAACCACGGCATGTATTTTAAAAATTCACATAATTATTTAATAATGCTTAAATGCGTAAAAATTTTAATCGGGAAATACGCAAGCCTCGTCTACTACATCAAAGTATAGGTAAGCGATTTAGGAAAACAACGATTAAAACATCGCGATTTATGCTATTTTATCCACGTTGTAGTTTCGGCATATCATTAACCTATTCCGTGAAGCAGACAGTTCATATCACATGCCGATCATTTCTTTAAAAGGATTTTTTGTTTCTGTACTGTTCACCGACAATTTTACAATTACAGTCAGCGCCTTTGAACTATGCATATGGCGTGGAATCCCGATCTCGATTCAGGCAAACGTGTGCTAGTCTGGTTCCCTTACCAACCCATTATATCTCGCAGGAACCAGGCTAGCTCATGCGAAAGCTGAATTTTCCCCATAGCATCCGGTTTAACCTCGCTTATATAATTTCTGCGTGGACCTCAGGGTCCACTCAATAAGTCTAGTGAATTCGCTATACACGTGTTTTTCTTCAAGATGACTATCATTTATGGTTAACGAGGAATCAAATAAAATATCTACTTTAGAAACCGTAAATACACAAATGATTTTGACCCGCAGTAGTGTACTATTTTCTGGAATACTTGTTGCAATGATCATTAATACTAAAGTGTGAACGCCGAAAAAAATTATATTTATCTATTACAATTTAACAATTATTCAAAATAATTGTGTTGAAGTATTTCTTCTCTCTAACAACCTATTCCCAATTATGTCTATTGCATGTACAGTGTATAACCGTGCATGATGATCATTATATGCAAACAATAATAAAAATATAGTTCACTTTTGTATAAATTTGCGATCTCGAACAGCGTTCAAAGACCGATTCATCAGTGCCGTGTTTGTGTGTGTGTGTGTGTGTGGGGGGGGGGTGACAAAAGGTCAATGTCTTAATATTTTTGTTTTGTATAATATAATTGTTGCACTAAACTGAATTACTGTTTTATTTTTCTGTAATAGTGTTCACACTTGTAACGTCTAACATGCTGGACAGAAATTCGAATAAAATCTTAAAGGGAGTTCAATTTAGTCTTTTATAACTGTTGGCTGCATGTATACAGAACTATTCTTACGAAATTTCCAAACATTGTCTACATCGCACACATGTATATATGTACATGTACAATACGATTCATCATCGTCATATACATCTACCTATCTTCATCCATAAATTTTATTCATACATCGAACAAATAAATTTTAATTTTCTAACTTATAAAGCCGCGTAATTACCCCTCTTTGTTTGAATTAAATTTGTGTCCAGTTATCATATGATAATTTTCAATTTAAACTCGCCTGTAGTAATTTCAAAATTTAAAATATGAAACAAAACTTTATGATTATTTTAATGATATTGAAATTCATAATAAGTCAGAATAGCATAACGAGTAGAACCCCATCCCCTCCCTCTATCAAACCGCCTGTGGCTGAAAACCCAAAACATAGATCTCGCACAACAGTACACACTTACATTGGCCTAAGTGTCTGCGTGGATGTAGCCCCCCCCCCCCCCAAAAAAAAAGAAAAATAACAAAATAAATGAATGAATAAGTAAACAAAGACTAAAAGATAACATTTTGAACTCCTTTATAACACGATCCATAAAAATAGTTCTTTAGTTTATAAATAATAGAATACTAATCAGTCCGTGAGTTATATGATGAAGAAAGCCCTGTCTGTAGCACTTTTCATTCCGCTTCCTTTAAGCAGCCGGTCTCCTAGGCAATCATGCAGTTGTTTCAAACAATCTACATATTCAAGGTTTTATGCGCTAATATACTTGTGTATAAAGACAATCATGTGAAGTGTGTATGCAATCGCTTCTGTTATTTGATCACGGTGTCATCTGCTTTTTTTTCATTCAAAATTTTGTTCAATGTACATGGTATAAATGTTATCAAACAATTTGTTAAAAATATGTTTAAAATATGGATTAATTAATAAGGGTACTAGTATTTCAGCTAACATCATAATTAGTATTTTCATGTAAAGGATGACTGCACTTAAGGACATGCGATATTTGCGAGAAAATAAACTTTTAAAAGAAGAATTTTTCTTTCAATTGCAGAAATAGTCAACATCTAAACTGCAACTTTACGTAATTGCGTTAAATAAAAGTATGTTGTTACCAAGTACGAATTTGTTTTCATAGGCAGGGGTCATCACGATTTCTTGAATCTCCATACGATAATGAGGACGCCCACTTTTATACTGACTTCATACATAGTCAGCGCATGTTTGTCTATTGTTCTCCGTTTAACAGTAGTTGTATTGTTATATACATACGTATATTTTATTGATAAAGACAATTTGGTTATATATTTCATTCATATGGAATTAATTCTTCTTTTCTAAACTGAGTGTTATTTTATGTTTGAAATTTAATTTGTTTGATCATTGTAGAAAGACATTGCCGCATCTGTTTGTGATCTCTCATGTTGATCGACATCTCCCTCCTCTCCCCTATCCATTTCTCACAGTGATCCCCTGTTTATTGCCATTTGTTTATTTTCGTTTATCTGATTGATGGTCAGATCTTAGACTGGTGTGTCTTTGAATTTATTATGGCAATTCCCTCCTGTATCCTGTTCTGAGAATTTATGTCTTTGAGCGTTCTCCAAATTTTGGTTCCATTTTAAAGTTATTTGATTGGTCCTTTATAGAAAAAGGGGAGGAGTTGTCAAAGATGAGACATGCGGGATAGATAATTATTTTACACTCTCACTTTGGATTTCTTTTAAAAATGATGTTTGTTTAATTTGTGATTTTGGACTTTAATAAATTCTAAATTTTCAAACCGGATATTTTTATTTACGCTACGTTACGTAACCAATATACGTAATCACAACATGGTGGAGAATTTACGTAATCACAGCATGGGAGAGAATTTACGTAATCACAACATGGTGGAGAATCCGGGTAATCACAGCATGGTAGAGAATTTACGTAAACACAACATGGTGGAGAATCTAAATTCGTTTTGTGCTTATTTTTGACTATGTTTGTGTTAATTACTTGAGTTAAAAGGAAAATGTT
Source organism: Magallana ariakensis (assembly GCA_020458035.1). NCBI lineage: Eukaryota > Metazoa > Mollusca > Bivalvia > Ostreida > Ostreidae > Magallana > Magallana ariakensis. The sequence goes on from CM035815.1 coordinate 30,783,112, forward strand.
TACGCCTGTGCGAGGACATAACAGTGATTTGAGTACACCCCCTACTGTAATCAATATGGAAGCAGGTCTTGATGACACTCCTGTTTTTAATCCTCGGAGTTCACAAAACTATTCAAAAGTTAACAATGTTCCTTCCATTTCGGACAAAGTTTCTTTTAAAAAGTTCAGTGGATTTAGGAGCTGGACACTTGAAACGAAGCTGTAATTGGACCGGGCATGGTTCCCAAAAATCTCAAGCAAAGTGCCAGATATTTTTCCAGACCGGACATACCGCCGCGGAATGTCGTCTGTTCGCTACAAAGAAACCAGTCCGCAATTCCGAACCAAAAGACGCACAGCGCCCGGAATAAATGCGGCATCTGTCTTGGGCTCCAAGAATGATGTGTCAAATGGTGCCGATAAGTGTGACATTTTTCAGCAAGGAAAACTTGTGTATTTACCTGTACGTTTTGCCGATAAGTGTGACATTTTTCAGCAAGGAAAACTTGTGTATTTACCTGTACGTTTTGGTTCTAATTCAGTTTCTGCACTTTTGGATTCGGGTGGAACAATCAATTTAATTTCATCAAAATTTTACCAAACTTTGGGTTCCGTGGTCTGCACTTAACAGCAAAGCCAGACGCGCAATTGAAATTAGACCGCCACCTAATCTGTAATTTTTTTTATGGCTTGTGTTGATATATTAATTGACTGTGTGCTATGTTTAGTTGTTTTGTACTTTCATTTTACTGCAGAGTATGTTTGACCTGTAGTAATTTATGAACATTACTGTTTACAAATTTTGTCATTGTATGTAATCACGGATGTTTTATTCCAAAAGGATTACATGTACAACTTATGAAATGTAAATGAATTGTTTAGAATAGAAATGTGTCTTGTTTGTATTGAGTTAACTTAGATGGATACATCGACAAGGTTTAACAATTATGATACAAGTTGAGATATGTGGAGAGTGCGGCTGTGCTAAGTTTTGCACAAATTGCGACATTTGTTTTTATGTCCAAGTAAAAACAAGCAAAATTTTTGTTGTTGTAGTTTACATAGATATTGCTTTCTCTAACCAAGGATGTGTTATTCCGACCGGGTTATAATTTATGCAATTCTATAGTGTTTGAGAAATCTTGAATAAATGACATAGTTACTGCTGTTTCTAACCAAGGATGTGTTATTCCGACAGGGTTATAATTTATGCATTTCTATGGTGAGTGAAATATTTTTCAAGATAAGATTGATATGATTTAGTTGGTATATTGTGTGTAAAAAAAAAATAAAAAAAAAAAGTTAAGATAATGACAATGACATTGCAGTGTAAGGAGTATGTGTGAGTACATGTACTGGCCAAATCATGTACAGTGTGTAAGTGATAAAAGTAATTTTTTTTTCGGGTGACATGATCATTTTATTTTCAGTTATGTTTATTGTTTACTTGCATGACATGAGTTTTGTTTTGTTTTGTTTTTTTGTTTTTTCATATGGTGCGTAATGTTCATTTTTTAAAAATGTTTTGTGAAGTATGATTTAATTGTCTTTATCTATTTTTTTTTTATCTAAAATTGAATGTCAATTTTTTTTTCGGGGCGGATGTTATATACATACGTATATTTTATTGATAAAGACAATTTAGTTATATATTTCATTCATATGGAATTAATTCTTCTTTTTTAAACTGAGTGTTATTTTATGTTTGAAATTTAATTTGTTTGATCTGTTTGTGATCTCTCATGTTGACATCTCCCTCCTCTCCCCTATCCATTTCTCACAGTGATCCCCTGTTTATTGCCATTTGTTTATTTTCGTTTATCTGATTGATGGTCAGATCTTAGACTGGTGTGTCTTTGAATTTATTATGGTAATTCCCTCCTGTATCCTGTTCTGAGAATTTATGTCTTTGAGCGTTCTCCAAATTTTGGTTCCATTTTAAAGTTATTTGATTGGTCCTTTATAGAAAAAGGGGAGGAGTTGTCAAAGATGAGACATGCGGGATAGATAATTATTTTATACTCTCACTTTGGATTTCTTTTAAAAATGATGTTTGTTTAATTTGTGATTTTGGACTTTAATAAATTCTAAATTTTCAAACCGGATATTTTTATTTACGCTACGTTACGTAACCAATATACGTAATCACAACATGGTGGAGAATTTACGTAATCACAACAGTATATTTGCATTATCAAAGTTATGTCAAAGGGAGATTAATAGACAAACATGCGCTCGTTGTTAAAATGAGAAAAGACTGCTTCTTTTTACTTTCGCTTTCCCTGTTGTAACCAAGGGTTGGTGCATGTTGAATATTATAATTCACAATGTGATTTCTCACCCCAGGTAACTTTGTGAATACAAAATTATATCACGTGACGTGTAAGGTAGCATGTTATGTACTAACTAGGACAATGTTTTCGAACACGTTAAGGTTATCAAGCATTGATTTTTTTTAAGTCTTCTGTACTTTCATTTACATGGGCGTGGTCTAATTGTTGAAACCATAGTAAATAGTATACTTGTACCATATAAAATAGATAGGTTTATGGTGAAAGAGTGATCACATAAATTTTTATACATGGTATTGTTATTCATGCTAGTCTAATTTTAGTACCATTCTGATAATGTCAGCTCCACCTCTCATGCATATTAATATCAATCTAATGTTTGATCAAGGGCAGATAAGCGAAATTTCTCCTTTTTTCGAAAGTTGTAAAGAGAAAAACATAAAATGAGCTTATTGTATCACAGTCTAAAATCTTAATTCATGTTGGAAATTGACTAGACTCTTTAAAATATTTAACAAAAGTGATATAAGGTTAAGAAATAAACGCAACAGAAGCGACCGAAAAGGGCCCAAAACCCGGCGCTAAGTGCAGTCATCCTTTAATAGAAATGTTTGTTGAATCATTAAACCATTCTTGTTTAAATCCATTACGTAAAATGATTAGATTAAACTTTGTCTACATACATAATTTTCTTATACCAGTATGAATACAGTATGGATACACAACTAAGTCATTTATTACTATTTATCATTAAGCGGCGATTATGTAGCTACTGAATACATCAATATGTATCATTGTATGCAATATAAAGATAATTAGTGACTATGCGTGCCGGAACTCCTATATACAATTTTGATTTCTACATAGAATTGATCTTTAAAAAAACTTAAATTAGGATTATTGAGCAAATTGAAGAAAATTAAAAGATTTAATTCCATTCATTTTTCCAATTTTGTATCATTAACGGTTGCGACTGCAACGCTTAATGATATAAAGTTTGTATCATTAGCGGTTGAGGGTGTCGATATTTGCTTGTTTCATTAAGCGTTAAGGTTGCTGTGCATTTGTGCCGCTTAATGATACAATTCTATCATTAAGCGGCGATTTATCATTAACAGTTGAACATGCCAACTGTTAATGCAAAAATTTATTGCATTAAGCGTTGCAATTGCAATGGTTAATGCTATTTATATCATTAAGCGGCGTTGTATCATTAACGGTTGTTACAATGGTCTTTCATTTTAGGTTTATTTGAATATGAATTATAATTTCTGTTACTTTCTGCAAACTGCAGTCAAAATTACAATATTATAAAGACTATTTCACAAATTATTAAAAAAACTTATTCTGAAAAACTTAAATTTATAAAGGAGTCATTATTCTACAGGGGTCACTTTTCTTAATGTGTAGTGTGCTCATTTTTATGAAAATGACACTTATTTCTTTTCTTCTCCTTTTCTTCTCGGGCAAAAAGGTCATTTTTCTACGTAGAATAATGAACGGGGGGGGGGGGCGGGGCATTATTCTACGTCTAAAAATGACCCCCGGTTGATGTCCAATTATTAATTAAATCATGTTTTAAAAATTATAGAAGATGCATTTAAAAATTGTGTTATGTTTCAACTACCTTTTAAATGTTAGACATAATTATATTTGAATTGTTTTATCAATTTGAAAACCAAACAAAGCACTTTTATCCACAATTTAACCCTGGTAACGATAATTATTAGATTTTTTGCATGTTTTAGCATAATAATAAAGTGTGTGTGTGTGTGAGCATTTGAACAACACTTTTTTCTACATTGTATTCACAAGACACATGCGATTTTGTTTTAATGATGTATCAGATGCTTACAGATTGAGGATATCCCTGGGACTATGTATTTTACTCAGTTTTGTAATACAAGAAAGTGACGCCTCGACTCAACTTTTAAGACGAGAAAGATAACAACGAATGACGTTGTAAAAAATTGTTGTGCTGTATTTTAGCGTCAAAATGAAGTGTGAACCATTTAGACAGAATGCTCCAGTCACCAAAGACAAGAAACTGAAAATATACTTCTTAAAGTTAAAAAAAAAATAATTCAACTTTAAAAAATAAATAAAAATCCTTTGTTTTAAATATACACTTACAATCACTTTGTTTGATTCACAAAGTTATATTCTGAAAGAATAACTAAATCCAAGTTTAAAAAACTTTATCACATTCAGCAAAAGAAAAAAAATGTTCAAGTTATACACACATAAAGTTATATATTGATATTTAGTATACATACATAGGTAAATCTGCACCAGTAAAAAGATAGAATTAATCATAATCGGAAAGAAGATAATATGACATCACTTACATAGTGCAATATGATGAATGTTATTGTTTTGCCTAATACAACTTGTTAAAATACTCTATATCTCTATATCGATTTGAGTTACTCAAAATTAATGATCAAGGAACATATACGTATTTAGCAAACATGACAAGGCGAATTCAAAACCGTATATACAGTATCTAAATAATTTAGTAACATCATTAGGACTAATATATACAATATTCACAGGTACCTATTTCAAATATATCATTAGAGCGTTGTTAAATATAACTAAATAAATTAAATCAAATAATCGACGTAATGTATTAAGTATTGTTATATGTTTCCATCACTACCCCATACAAATTGACAATGTCGACAAAGTATTAGTCTATATTACAATTGATCATCCGATAATATAAACAAGTATTTTATTTGAAGTGGGGTTTTCGACATATTCGTCAATCTGGGTAACTATGCATTGCTCCACCAGTCCACATTTCTTTGTTTCTCTGTGAAGCAAAGAAAGAAGAATGCAACAGGTAAGGTTCATACTTTAAAACGTAAATCTGTTTTCAAATTAAACGAAATAAAATCATGTGCATCAATGGTAGAATATGATATTTCTCAAACCCCTTTCGTTTTCCGTCGAGCAGGTTAGATACTGCGTAATATCACTGTCTTCTGTTCGTCTCGGAATCTCAAGAAGCAAGCTAGAAAACAGAGAAAATAGTTGGTTTTATATTTGCTATGGATGTGTAGATTAACTGAGACTGAATGGTTAACAAATTATCCATCAGATGTTACTTAGATATGATACTTTCAGCCAAAAAATGTCGTTTAGTAAAAAAAAATAATAATCAAAACATTTTAGGTTTAAAATTTGAATGCATTCCAATATCTTTAAAAAAGAGCTTTTCTTTTCAAGAAGATTAATATAGTCTATAAATGACCACGACCATCGCATGCTGTTTAAAGCGTTTCACCGAATTGTTTTTGTTGTTGTTGTTGTTGAAATCAAAACTATAGACTTTTTAATATTACACTCAATTACTCGCTCGTTTATGGACGACAATTGCAAGGCAATAACGAGACACCTATTTCCAGAGGGACAACCAGGGAACATACCAGTTGTTCTTATCTTGGAAGATTCAACTAAAGCATAAATCGTCTATAAATATGGATTTCATTACGCCAAGGCAAACGTTTAATTAAGAATTCTATTCCAACTGCTCTTAATGACAATTTCAAGGGCGGTCTTCTGTAAAAACAATGCTACCGGTAGTTTTATGTATTACATAAGAAATAGACATACACCTTTAAATATTTTTCATGGTTAAGAATTTAATTGTTTGCACTTACTGTTAATGTAGAATTCCACCATGAGGAATGAATGAAATACTTTTAGCTTACTTTCATTATTCAATTTAACAAGTATTTTTTATGCAAATGAATGCTTAAAAGGATTGGACATCATGCAACGCCTATGTAATTTTAATTACATTTTCTGTAACTTTATTATTTATCTTTTAGAAACTAATTGTCTCACCCGTCGCTTAATGTGATTATAATTTTTTTTTTGGAGTGGAGGGGGGATAAGAACAGTTACTTTGATTATTAAGAAGCAGAGTAATTATGTTACACTAGTACTTACCTTGGGGACGTATCGGAGTTTACAAATGCTAAACATAAAATAAACAACAAAGATAAGATCTTAAATAAATGATATCCTAAAACTTGTAATTTTTTTATCTTGAATGAAATGGTAACGATTGGAGCTAAAACACCCCCCCCCCACTGCTTATTTTTATTGTGTACAAAGCTTTTTTCTAAAGACCTGCTACATGTAATAGTTATCCCAAATTTGAATAAAATATGTACAGTTACAAGTGAGGCACATCACTCACATATGTTATCTATACAAAGCTTGTGTCAAGTTTTTCTCTTCACTCTGTTGTATATTGTATTTAACAGTACAACTGACATTCAAATTTTGATTGGCCATTAAAAATACATTTGTTAAGCTATTTATCTAACTATTTTGAATAGAAAATTGAAGTTTAATTTCATTTTAACCATAGTCATGCTTTACAATAAAAGCTAAATAAAAATTTGCAATAACAGTCTTAAAAAATCATAATGGCAACGACGATTACAGTTTAAAATTATAATACGGTTAACTTTTTAAGCTTTGAAAGATGGGCATTTTAAACATCAAGTGTTTGTGGCACATTTAACAAAATTCTATTTCTGTACCGTCATCGTCACAGCCTTTCTCTTCCATTTGATCCCCAGCCGTTAGATATTCGCTTTCTTTTGGATTTGGTCGATAAGGGAGTTTTGGCACTCTGGTTTTCCCCTTGGTGTCGCTTTAAGGATGAATACAAAATATTGATTCAAATTGACAAATTCATTATGTAAGCTCTTCTTTTATAAAAGTATACAACAATTTTCCATAAGTTTATTTCAAATTTTTGTTTTTGTTGATATTTTTCGGGACTTTGATTGAATTTCGTTATAGCCGTTAATTCGCAATTATCTCGTGTTCATAATATTCGATTTGTGATCGTCACCCTGCTGAGGTCTTTATCACACTGATAAGAGGCAAGCTAGACTGGTTAGTTTTACTGTTATAATAGTTTAATACATGTACCTACCCAGCTACAAGATAGACCCCATTGTCTACTCCATTGTCTAAAATGAAAATAAAAGAAGAAACATATCGATCAATATTCATAATCACTAACATACATGTATACACTGTATTTGCATGTGGATTATGCGGCCTCGTTGTGTTTTTTTAAACTCAACAGAAATAAGTAGTTTGGTTGTTAACAAAATATTGTATATTTTTTTTATTTTTAAAATTAAAAAGAATATTTACAATACTGATGATAATAATATACTTTAAAAAAAAAAATCTTACAGTGGTCCCGTTCAGAGTTCATTTTCAAAATTGCAGGATCATCAACGCTTGCATATTCATTTCCATCAGCGCTAAAAATGCAGATAAAAACTTTCAGGTACACAGATATGTGGCTATTGATGATCATGAGCAAAATTTTGAAAATACGTACCTTCATCTCATTACATTTGTCAATATAGAAAATTCGCCAATTACACATTTGAAATAGAACGAGTCACAACGATATCATATCCTGATTTATTTATCACCGACAAAAATACAAACGCATTTTCAACTCCGACTATGATCGGTTACGAGATTCTATAAACAAAAAGAAATTCTATAGACAGATTAAGGATGGCAAGATACATTGAAATATAATACATGTATCTCTGATAAAACATCTTCAAAGCAAGAAAGACAGAAAGATATAGAAATTTATAAATGTAAACAAACGTGTTCCTGGATTCCTGTACGTATTGTTAAAATGTCAAGCTTCGTTTTTATCAATAAGAAATATGAATATTTATTTAGCTTATTTGACAAAGTAGAAGATATTTATAAAGTCTGATTTTGGCAAATTATATTTTTATAAAGAAATACGTTTCACACTCATATTCATTAAAAAAAGAAATTGCTCAAACGTGTATATTTCTGAAGAAAAAAATCTTTATTATATACAAAACGTCATTAAGTTTAAAATCAATCAACACTACATATACGCTTCGAAAAAGTTTTTAAGTTATCGTTTGAAACTGTTCAAAGCAAAAAAAAAAAAAAAGCAGGGTGTACTAAAGCCTTCTACTTACTTAAGTCGATGGATCGCTTAATATTTAATAAATGTGAACGAGTTATTCATAACAAGAAAGCAATGTCAATATATTCCAATATCTTTGAGAACAAATGCACCACTTTTTCAACAATGTACTCACAATGGCCGGGTTTTTGTGACGTCATCATATCTGGTGTTAGATAGGTATCAAAGGTAGGATTGATACTTGGAGTGAAAATTAAACAATTCATTATTGTAATGACATTAACACACATAAAGAGACAGCAGGTTTAAATTTTACAAATATTGATTATAATTTCATTTTACCCGTCATAAATTTTCTTGGTGTCTTTTGAGTCTGAAACAGCAAAATCAACATTGTAGTGATTCTTTTGTAATAACCTTTCTAAGCATCACAATTACAGACGTCCTTTAACATTACTTACATTTACAAATACCTACCTTTAGCTATGCCATAATGAGAATAATTGTTTCTTTCCAAAGAATTCTGGTGTCTGAAAATTATTGATGTAATGTTATGTTTAATACATTAATTATAATATATACATTAATGAGAAATCGACAGCAAAACTCGTTAAATATTTAATACAATTCACACTGTTACCTTTCCAAAGAGAGAAGTCTCGAACCTAAAATACGGTCAGCAAACAGTAAATCAAGTGTCAATCAGGATTGATTAGATTAAAACGCTAATCTTATTCATCAATTATATGGGACTAAACAAGCTTGAATTTATAATAAACGTATAATTTAATGCTTACTTCTCTTTATTCTTCTACGTCTTCGTTTTACGATACACAAGGTGCAAAGAAGGATGTTAAGGAGACCAAACGTACACACGACAGCAATGGCAATCCAGTATTGCTCAACTTTTGTTTTTAAAGTAGATTGAACAGAAAATAAAATGTAAAACAATATGGATAATCATTTCTTCAGTAACACGTCCGAATTTTAGAATTAAATAACAATATAACAATATCATTATTCATTTATATTACCCGAAGTTTCTAATGACAAAAAATTATAATTAATATCATACTGTGTATGTTTCTTTTTGAAAACTAGGCAGCTTTTTATTAAAGTGATTTTAAGTAATATGACATATGTAATATTTATTTTAAGAACAACATCAGACTATAATAACTTTTCCCCATCTACTATCAAAGCTTGGAATGAATTACAACAAGATACTAAAGATTGTTTTTTAGTTGCCTCATTTAAATCAAAGCTCAACCAAAATTTTTCAAAGAAAAACAAACTGTTTGACCATCGACCAGAAGAAAAAATATTATACAATGTCAACTAAAAACAAAGCAAGTAACCTAAACGCACACTTATAAATATATGATGATTTCTTCAATAAAGACCCATATTGCCAGTATTGTGGTAATTCTTATGAAGATACTGAACACTCTTTTCTTGCTTGTCCAAAATGGGAAATATTGTTACATACTGTACTTATTTTTATAATACATATATCTGTAGAAATTTTATTACATGGTAGTAATTAATGTAAGTTAACTGTTAATAAACAAATATTTGTACATCATCAGCACATCTTTATAAAATATTCCAAAAGATTATAACAATAGTCTAATTGTTAAGTACATATTGATATGTAACAGTATTTAATTAGGATAAAAAAAGTCAGTGGATTGTATTGCAAATTTATTTTATTACTTCTTTAAGGTTTTTGTTTTTATTGTTACATGCACCATACTTCTATTATTAATCTAATTACACAATGTAATCTTGATCTTGTTTGTAATGAGATGACAAAAATAGCCCAAGCCTGCTGTCCGATCCTATTTAATTTTGAAATAAAATATTGTTTTAACTAAGGTGATTTTAAAAGGAAAACATATTAGGAAGGGACTAATATTCAGTTTTAAATAGTTACTTTGATTATAAAACCTCACCTATCGATTTAAATTCTGGATCTATGTGTTTAACTTTGAATGTTGAACTGCAGTTTTTCCCCAAGACATTCGTTGTACATATCTGTATGATACCGTCATTGTTCTTTGTAGCGAAATTCTCCAGTGAATAAGTATAAGATGGTAAGTTTGATCCCGGCAAACTGTAAACAACTTGATCGTGTCCAGAAATGTTCTTCTTTACAATCTCATACTTCATATCTCGATCTGGGAAAACTCCTTCCCACTCCAACGCGACATAGGTTTCAAACTCTTTAATGTGGATATGAAGGGGTTCGCTTGGGAAATCTAAATAAAGTTAAAATTATCATATATTAACTCTAATCTGCCATATTTGTACTTGTCAAATGTAAGATCTCTCATGATTTGCGATGGTATATGATTTTTATCCAACGTGTTGTGTGTTTTCTATCCTAGAGCCTTTTCGAGGAGATAGAAAACACGCATGGATGCTAATCTGCCATATTTGTACTTGTTTATTATAGAATATCTCTTGATTTGGGATGGTATATGATTTTATCCAGCGAGTTGTGTTTTCTCCCTCCCAGCCTTGGCAAGTGGATAGAAAAAACACAACGAATTGGATAAAATCATATACCATCGCAAATCATTAGAGGTTCTCTTTATCACATGTTCACTACGTCTTTTGTTTTGTTAAGCCTCAATCTTTTCTATAAAGTTATTATTGTGTCACACAACAAATTTACTACTACGTCAACAACTTTACGCACGGAAATAAGTTCATTAAAGATTCACTCACAATCATATCATTTTCGAAAATATTTTGATCAATTCGTGCAAAAAGTAAAACAGCATTAAATGCTTCACATTGACAACTCCACACTTTTTAACTGCATTATTATTTTTTTTTACTTTTTCATTCTACATCAATCAACTGCCTAACCTACGTTATGTTTAATGATGACGTAACATTGAGTAAGAATACTTAGTGTAATATCAAAAAATTATTACAAGAGTAATATTCATCGAATATTGAGCTAAACGTGATAAATAACATTTAATGCAGTCTACGTTGCAGTAATAATGTTTATAACATTAATATGGTATTACGACTAAATAAAAGGCAATTGATTTTAAACATTTAACTGATTGAACTTTATACAAATTGGTAAATAACATTACTCACGATATGCTTCAACCAAAAATATATATTCTTTTGTGCCGACGTGATTTTCAGCAGACAGTACAAAGGTTGTGTTGAATTTGCTTTTTAAAGTCCCAAAGTTCATCTCAAGAATACTTCCATTCATGACAACTATTGCATCATAAATTGAAAACCTTATAGGTTTTTCTACTTCTGTTTTGTTGTAAAACGGCGGAGGACTCGATCCTAGTTTTGTGTTTACTTTTAATAAGGAAACTGGAGGATTACCAACGCATTCTAACCGAACTTTGAATGATTTTCCCACTTGTCCATAAAATATATTTGTCGTTTGAAGAACCCAGGGAACGGCTATAACGAAAATTTAAATGAAAAAAAGGTTTGTTAATCAAATTGTCGAATCTTGATAACAAGATGAACAGCATTAAGTATTTCACTTTATGAAATTCAGTTAATAATAATTCAGCCTGACCTTCTACTACCAGTTCTATACTCGCAGACTGCACAATGTTTCCACCCACGCCATTGCTCATCAAACAATTATATGTCCCGATATCATTAAAAGAAATCTGATTTGAAGAAAAATAATGTGCTGTTCAATTTTGTTTAATTATCAAATTGAAATATTTGTTGCAATGAAGTGCAATGGACCTTTTCTATTTACGAAAGTAAGACAAGAGGCAAGCCAGCAACAACAACAACCCCCCCCCCCCCAAAAGAGTCGTAATATAATCTTACCGATTGCATCGTGAGTGAGATTATTTTGATAGGAGAGTTATTTGGAAGATTGTCCGGATCAAGATTCCTAATGAACGTGTTGCCAATCCAATGTTGCCATATTAGGTTTCTGTATTTTGCTGGATTTCCATCTGTGACAATTTCGCAGAAAAGCCTGACGCCCCTCGTTCCTTCGCGTATGGTGGTCTTATTACTGGGTTTAAGTGTTGGTGGATCTTAAACAATCAAAACAATTTTGAATAGAAAATAAACACTGAAGCATTCATATCTTTAAAATATGGCGACATATTGAATCCCTCTTCCTTGTCAACATACGAAAAGTTTATCAAAATGCAGCATTATTACGTCATCATGGAAGATTTATAATCTGACCTGCTGGTTACCAACTCTCTTTCAGGGAATATGGTAAATAAATATAATATTTATCCGTACTTTTTTTTATCTGACATAATGCAAGATTAAAACAGAAAGTTTTTTACAGGTCTTTTATTTATGTCAACATACCAGACATTAACTTTGACATACATCTCATATCGATGTGCAAGCAAAATGAACATTAAAGATAATGCAATGAAGAATCAGGAGTTTACTTTTGTTAACATTTCTTGATTTGAAAAAAAAATTTGTGAAAATACTTACATTCCACGACTAATCTGACTGTTTTTGAGTCGTTGAATGTTCCTTTAAAGTTAACAAACACTTTACATGTATAGTCGCCTGCTGCCGACCTTAATATATTGTTGAAATTCAAAGTCAAAGGTTGACGCAAGGCTGATGACGTTATTGTGCTGTTGTTATGTTCCCAAGTTACATTTGATATTGGATTCCAGAAAAGTTGCAAGGAATTGAAACATCATCGCCTTCTCTGATGACATATGTCAATAGTTGTATTGAGATGACAGGCAACTCTTACAAAAAAAATAAGACATTTGGTATTTCGTACCTACACTAGTTGTGTTTTAACGTTTACTTGGCTACTTTTTTGTCATATTAACATACTTTTGATATGATCAAATAACTTCTGTTTTTAAAACAATAATGTAACATAATGTACATTATCATTTTTCATTACTTTAGAGTTTGATTGTATTCTCAACGACTATTACTTTTTTTTCGTCGGATGTTGATGATGTTAATAATAAAATTTAATATACCGCTTGACGAGAAAATCCCATAGATCTGACATTAGTACACAAATACTAGTGACTACGCATGTCACTTTAATACGTGTATTTTAATGTTGCATGTTAAAGCTTTATATTTTCATGTCAGTTTAACAATGGATCAGTGATTTTTTTTAGACATTAAGCTGCATAAAAATCAAAAAAGTTTACATACTTGGATTGATATAAACCTTGGTAATGTTGTTGCCAATCTCAACGGAATTGTATTGGAAAATGCATTGCCATGTTACGTGGTCCAACGGACCGAGAATTCCAAATGTTATCGTGTCTCCAGAACAACCCACACTATATAAACTTTCTTTGTCTGGTGGAACTCGGCAATAGACATCTTTGAATATCGCAAATTTGAATCCATTTTCACCAGGAATTTTTAGTGAGGCCGATTGCCAAGGGTCGAGACATGTGCAATTGAAATACAGAGGTTTTCCAGAAGTGACATTTGCAACTAGGGCTGGTTCAATTAAGATTGTTGATTCTGAAACCATTAAACTAACAATAAACATTATTGGTCTAGTAGTATGATCTGGACGTATGCAGTTGTACATGTACGTACTTGTGAAGTTTTAACATAATGGAATCATCCAAAAGTAATGTGACAGATGCGACAAACCTGTGAAAAATTGGCGGAGATGTAATGTGTTAGAATTTTGTAATAAGTTATCTATATACCTATATTAGTTAGATCTAAAAATTTAAACCAATACGAAAACTATTTCTAAAGATCGCCCGAGCTCAAAAATTGGCACCAATTTTTTTCACGAAATTTTCGCACATTTTCAGACCTAGCTTTTAATGTGTAAATATTTTGTAAAGACATGTAATGCAAAAGTTGTTTAGATTAACAAGGACTTTCGTTTGATATCAAGAAAAAGGGACTGGCCCTCTTTAGAACGGTAAACAATTTTTAAACACTTGTTAAATAAAATGTGTTTATATTTACAAGACCTTTTATTTGATATAAAGAAATAAGGTCTGGCGCCTCAAATTAGGGACCAAGAGGGCTCTAAAGTATTTTTATAATAACTTTTTACTAAAAAATAATTTGTTAGTTATTATAGAAGTAAAAATGTTCATTGTACAGTTGTTTATCTATACGGTACCATACCTAAGTCATATGTTACGTAATTAGGGGTTTCAAGGGGCCAGATGTCCAAAACTCTTATCATTAATATCTAGAAAAGTAAAAATATTTTGAAAAGCATTGTAGAAGAAAAGTTGTTCAAAATAATGTTCTTAACAATATGGTACCTAAAATATTTTTGTTGGTGGCCCCGGTAAGGAGTTTAAGGGTCAGCCCCTAAAACACAGTTGTTCGGATATCTCTAGAACGGTTAACAATTCGTGAATACTTGTTGAACAAAATATGTTTATATTTTCAGGACCTTTCATTTGATATCAAGAAAAAAGGGGCTGACCCCTCAAATAACGGGCCGGAAGGGCTACAAATTCTTTTTATAATAACTTAATTTTTAGCAATAATTTGTTTTTAATCATGAAAGCAAAAAATAAGAGCTTATTAATCATAATTTAAAACTGAAATCCGTTTTAAAATCGGACGATGCATAACAGAGATATAGGGGTTTAAAATTTGATTTTTCCGGATTTTTTGATTCCACATTCTTGGTTAAAAAAATAGCTTTATGCTCAAAGTTTTTTCTGATCATTAATATCTAGGAAAGGAGAAATATTTTTAAAAGCATGGTAAAGGAAAAGTTGCTCAGAATAATGATCTTAACAATATGATACCTTAATTTTTTTATTGGTGGCCTCGGTAGGGAGTTGAAGGGTCGGCCTCTTAAACACAGTTGTGGCAACGCCCTTTGAAAAAATTACGCACTTTGAAAAAAATTTTCAAAGTGCGTTAAATTTGGGAGAAATTAACGCAGTTTGAAAAAAATTTTCAAAGTGCGTTATATTTTCGTCCAAATCAACGCACTTTGAAATATTTTTTCAAAGTGCGTTATGATTGTAGACCAACATTTTTTCCACATCATGACACTTAACGCACTTTGAAATAATAAATTCCTAATTTTTTTTATAACCATTTATTTAGATATATAGTTGTCTCTATATATGAAATATTAATTGTTCGTTTTCGATGAAGCGTTACGGCGATCCATTCTTTCAGCAAGGGAGACAATAGCGTCAGATCGTATTGACAAGGACGTTTCTCATGCGCTGATCCATGCTGGATGAGCTTCCTACATAGAACATTAATTCTACTGTCCTTTACAAAAATTTAGAATATTGGGAATCAAACTTTGTACATGACATTCATATTTCTTTCTCTTCCCAACTTCGCGGGTTATAAAGCGATGATTGTTCAAATCAATTTAACACCACATAAAAGAATAAAGAATGAATTATATATTCATTTTTTTCTTAAACAAACTAGTTTTATTATTAATAAACGTTAAAAACGTTGTTCTAACCCAGTTCATGGTGTCTAAGTATAACGTCGCTAGCTTTTAAATTTAATTCAGTCGTTATTTAAATCTCGGTTCTTATATGGAGTTAAGAAGATCTTTTAGCATCAAATTATGAAAACAAAATTATAAAATGGCTCATTAAAAAAATTTATTCATTTTTGAAATCCTATTTTAACATTCTTTATACTGAATGTACATTTCAGCCAATTGCGTTATAAAAAATATAATTTTAAATTTAACACTAAGTAATTTGACGGCTACTTCTGTTGAAATAGCCTTCAACTCGAAAAGAAAAATATGAACTCGTACTAAGAATCTCGTAGACAGAGATTTTGAAATATTTTGAAATATGGATCTATAATATGTTATATGTAATATGAGCGAGGACTATTTGTTTATTAAAAAATGTATTCTTTATGCACAAAGAAATTAAAAGGAATTAATTTGATTTAGAATTACTGCTTTAAAAAGAATCGCATGTCTATACTTAAATACTAAGTCATGAGTCACATTATCCTCACAGTAGGCAAATGGAAAATACCCATTCCTTGAGCCAGAAAGGATTAACACGTAAATAATAAAAATAAACTCTCGTCAGTACTTTCCGTACTTTGATTTTAAAATGTAGTCCCAATACTGTAATATTTAGGCGAAGACAATTAATTACTAACACACAGTTTAAGTAATGATACAACACTTTTCAAATTATATAGACAAATATTAATGTATTTTAAAATCGCATTTCAGGATAGTTTGAAACGGAAAAACTATATATATATATATATATATATATATATATATATATATATATATATATATATATATATATATATGACTTGGACGGTATAACATTAATTAATTTTACTACCAATTTCATTTGAAAGTTCAAGAAATCGACAATTTTTTTTTCAAAGTGCGTCGATATCGTCGATATTTACGCACTTTGAAAAAAAAAAATTATTTTAAGTGCGTTAAGATGGTCCCAAATTTAACGCACTTTGAAATTTTTTTTCAAAGTGCGTAAATTTTCAAAGTGCGTTGTAACAATGCTCTCTTGCAGACACAGAAATGCTTGAACAAGTACAACTAACTGCTGCTAGAATTGTTACTGGTTTATCAATATTTGCTTCCAGAGACTCGCTCTACTTAGAAACAGGTTGGAATTCTTCAAGTACAAGACGTAAAATAGCTAGACTAAAAACAATGTTCAAGGTAGATAAAAATATAATTCCTTCTTACATTAAGGAATGTTTTCCAGATAAGCGGTGTAATTTGTCTAATTATACGATGAGAAATTCTCAGAACTATTCCTTACCAAAATGTCGATTGCAAGTGTACAAATCTTCTTTATTTCCAACGGTCATTGGGGAATAGAACTCCCTACTTCTGCATATCAGTGAGGTTAATTCACTATCAACCTTCATCAATTTATTCACTTCAGATAAAGATATTTTAAATATAAATAAATCTCCGCCATCATACTTCTCTTTTGGAGATAGGTTCTACAATATAATCCATACTAAACTACATCATAATTGCATACTAAATTGTGACTTATTTCGATGTAATATCATTGAGAGCCCTTCATGTACATGTGGAAAAGTTGAAGACACTTATCATTATTTTTTCTCTTGTACTAAGTATGCACGCGCCAGAGATGAACTTTTTAATAATGTTTTTAAGATCCGAAATTTGAATATAGTCAACACACATGTGTTGCTCTGGGGCGATGTTACAGTTAGTGATAGTGTTAATGAAACTTTTTTTCTCTATGGTTCATCTTTTCATAAAAAAATCAGAACGTTTTTCGTAATGTACTACACTTTATATATTTATATCTATTTTATAGTGCCATAAGAAACTTTAGTAATGTATGCGATATATATATT
This sequence comes from Magallana ariakensis, assembly GCA_020458035.1. NCBI lineage: Eukaryota > Metazoa > Mollusca > Bivalvia > Ostreida > Ostreidae > Magallana > Magallana ariakensis. The sequence goes on from CM035815.1 coordinate 30,800,686, forward strand.
GCATCTGTTTTAAATATGTGACCTTTTACTATGCTTTATAACATGTTTGTTAAAAACTTTTGTAGGGAGAGGGCTTAATAAGTTATGGAACTTGTGCCCAATCCCATTGTATAAAAATATACAATAAAATATGTTCAAACCAAACCAAAAGTTTTACGTCTGTCATTGAACAATAGCATTGCAACAGGTAACGCCCACAGTTCGCAAAGATAGGAAAAATGATTGACAGTGTTAACCCACTGGAACGTGTTCAATACACATACTTATGTAATACATTTTCACACTTATATATATATGTTAAAGACCATTCTCAAAACATGAACAAATACAAGTTTTCGAAGTTAATAATATCATGTAAATAAACAATTCTAATTTTTCATTTCATTATAATTTTCAGTGCACTTTAAAAAAAATATTGACGTACCGGTATATCTGTACATGTAAGAGAATTTAGGAATTATACTTTCAAATTGCATTGAGATATCCTCTTTGTCGGTTAAACAGGTCGGGTACACTACCTTATATGGATAGCATTATTTAACATGTGACAATATTAGCGTCAAACAGATTTCCCAATCCAGTCAATGAGTCGCAAAGCATGACGGTCTACTACGTGTTAACGATTCAACAGACACACGTGGTTTTTGTTGATTTTATGCACAATATTTAAGTGCTTGCCGGAAAATTTGTACAACTTGTTTTGTACTTTAAAAGGTAAAAAAGGAAAGATTACGTACCATAGACTTTGTTCCATGCTCACATTGAAAAATACTGTTGTTTTAGTTTTTATATTGTTGCTTCAAACATTGATCAGTATCAACAGTCTGTCATTCATACTCATACAAGTACAAACAGATTTTGATAAGGGAAAACTGCATAATTGTTTATTGGTGACTTAATCATCGTACACCATGTTGACTATGTCCGGGAAATAAACATTGCTTTTGAAATTGCATAATTGGAAATATCGGTATAACGAACACTAGAAGCACCAGCAAAACATTTTGTAACTGCTAAGCAATCTCATAATTGTCACTGAAGAAAATTTCAAAGCGTATTCTATGTACTAAATGTATGTACTACTATGTGCATGTAGTAAATTAATGTAGTCCCAAACCAGGGGTATCACGTTAAAAATGTACTCACTGCTTCGAATTCAGTAGGACATATACCTCTCTTTTGAACATTGACAATTGGGGTATTTAAAAAGGTTGATATAAGGCCTACTAAGCAATATTTTTAAAATGTGAGCATAGAAATGAAAGATCAGACATAATTTTCCATATTTATTCCATAAATTCTGAAAAATAATTGAAAATGAGTTTCCAAAAGACAATTCAAAATAGTATATATTTTCAATACGTATTGTATACAAAAAAACTCGTAGTAGCCCACAATGCATTGCAACTCATTCACCTGATTGGTCTGCCGAAAAAAGTAAACAGATAGCTAACTTAGTATGCAAATGTATGCCGACGTCACAAAATCTAGTGGTCTCGACCTGTTAAAGGGAAATTTATTTTTTCATTTTTAATGTCTAGAATGGTCAATATGGATGTTTTTAATGCTCTGTCAAAATTTGAAAGTCAAATATCTAGTTACAAGCGAGTTACATAGGTTAAAATTCTTTGTTTTGTAAACAAAGCTCGAGTCCTGTTATTGTTTTCATATGTCTTGAATTGGTAAAAGTTTCAATCTAATGTTGCATTTTGTTGTTGATAAACTTATTTATGAACACATTTAATAAGTTTATCTTGTTTCCACAAGTTATTTTGTCAAAGAAATGGTAATTTCTTTACTTTACATTATTTGTAAACAAATATAAGACTCGAGCTTTGTTTACATAACAACGAATTCTTTCCTCTGTATCTCGCTTGTAACATGACTTCTAACTTTCAAATTTTGGTAAATCATTCAAAATACACAAGTATACTATTTAATACATAAAAATCAAAAATAAAATGTTCATCTGAAATCGTGTCCAGGTCCCTTTAAAGTGTCTGATTCTAGTATCAAATTTCCTTTAAAACTTGCGTTATGGCACTTACGTGTAAATGTTGCAAGTATTCTTCTTGCGACAATATTCCTTTTAGTTTCAGACAACAATTTCCAATTTTCAATTGGGTTAAAATCCAGTGAATATACCAGTGAAAATTCGTTCTGCACTCCCTGTATTCCGAATAATTTCTTTGTACCGAACAATTATCGACGACAACGAAATCTCTTGGAATGAAAACTCCTCTGCCATTTTCATCCGCTTCTTCCCAAAAATTTAAATATTTATCGAATTTGAAGAGCCATCGGCAAAATTGTAATAAAGCAGGCAGTCTTTCCCTATAAACAAATTTAGCTTTAAGTTAAAAAATAAACTAACTTTTTAGATTCTCTCTCTCTCTCTCTCTCTCTCTCTCTCTCTCTCTCTCTCTCTCTCTCTCTCTCTCGTAATGGTTACAATATATTGCTAAATTGCAATTTTTGTATAAATCACTTATTTTACGCAAATGTAAATTGTGCCCTGTCCAAAATGCGTTACTTATAAATGTACGACTTTGAATTTTACAGTTACATATAGTTTTATTTGAGGTAAATTATTATTTTTAAGGGGATTCAGTTTTTTTTCGCAATATTGAATGGGATATATCTATTTACCAACTTCAAATCAGGAAAGCACAATTACACACTGATTTTAAAATGACGTTATGTCCGGATAGCGCAGTGGTAAGCGCACTCGCATCTCACCGCTGATCCGAGTTCGATCCCCATGGTCGGCCGTGGTTGTACATGAGAGGGTATGGTGGTCCGACACGTGGATTTTCTCTTGGTACTCCGGCTTCCTCCCATGTAATTTTATACATACAAAACGTCATCAGCTCCTTATACGTTCCAGTGGGTGAACACAGTCAATCGGTTTTCCTTTCTTCGGGAACGGTGGGCGTTACCTTTTGCAATGCTATTGCAGGCGTAAAACTTTTCATCCAGATGAGAAATTTTACCACCTGTTTGAAATCGATTGTATTCGCTGCTGTTATTTCCGTCATCAAAGCTAATTTTTGAGTTTCAAAACAGGTAGAATTTAAAATGGTCTTCCATTTTTTGGCATCTAATGCAGTAGTCGCAGACTGAATTGCGTTTGCTTTGGGAATATCGCCACTTCGTACACCTTTCACGTATTGAAACGCGTGTTCTGACGATTTGTGAGTAACACCAAATGCTTTAATTTCGCATGGGAAAAAATTGGATAGGGTATTAGAAGCCCCCGCAAAAGGTACAACTTTGGTTAAAGGTGCGTGTAGTGGTCACATGTATCGTCGCCCGGGGAGTGCCCACCCTTCTTACAAACCTTACATCTGGAGGAGTTAGGACAGTCTCTTTTATAGTGGGTAGACTCCCAGCAGTTAGTACAAAGTGGGTTGCGTTTATTTGAAGGTTGACCGTAGTGGTATATGAAACACTGCAACCCTGCGCATTTGCATTGACGGGGCAGAAATTTGCCATCCGGAAGAGCGCTAACATAGATGAAGCGATTACCATTCAAAATTCCAGTCATTTTTCTTGTTTCGGGATGCCTAATATTTTCATACTTTAGGCCACTGGTGAAGTTTAGATCAAACTGCTTTAGCATTTTCATGATTTCATCATCATCTACGGACAGATGGACTCCTTTGACCGTAATTTTGAGCACCTGCTCAGACGGTTCATTGGTACATGCGGAGAAGGGGTTAGTGTCGTATACACTAATGTGCCTGTTTCTGATATCAAAGCCTTCCTGTAGCAGTTTTGCTCTGCTGTTGGACGATTTGACATAGACCTGCCATAGACCTCTGTCTTTTTGAATGCATTGAATATCGTTCACAACTTTGCTTGTTGCCACAGAGAGTTCATAATCAGAAACACGATTAGCTTCATTTGTTACATGTATAATCCCGTGGATCTCTTTGTCCTTAAAATAGATAGGTTTCAGAAGCTCCATTTTTAAAGGACAATCAATGTAACTGCTCTGTTTCCCGTTAGGTAAGAGAGTTTCACTCAGAACACATTCGGTGATCGATGCGTTGAATACAAGTCACAGAACTGACTTTAGCTCTTCACATTTGTCACTAAATGGAATGTCACCGAATAACTTGAATATTAATTTGAGGGAAATTTGTGTGTTGTGATTACAGGATTTGTTTTTCATTTCTCATGATAAGCGGACCGACCATTAAGACCATTTCCAAATTAAGGTAATTCAACAATTTTAATATTTTATTTTATTCTTATATTGGTTCCGTGGTATGGAATTACACGAAAGTTCTTGAAACATAAAATCTCGGTAATTTTAACAGTTCTGAACGATTTGTCTCTCTCAAACGTAAATATAACAAATAAACAGCAATGTTAAAAGTTCACCGGTTTATATATGTAAAGTTAATTGGACAGGTACGTGATAAAATCTACTGAGACTTCTGTTCGCGACCAAGCCTTATCCCAGACCTGTCTTGCAATAACAACCATACGACAAAGGCAGGTTCGCGGCGAGAATTATTTGCGACAACGAGGCTTTCGCGAACCTCGCGAAAATTTCTCGCACGCGAATAAAAGTTGGTTTACAGTAAATATTTACATGGTTCTTTTCAAACAAAATAATAATGATTTTGCAGAAAGATTTAATCATTTACTTGATCGTTGTTTTGAGCGCATCAACTTTTATATGTAGATGATGTATAGTATTTTTTGAGGTAGTACAAGGAAATAAGAAGGATTAATCGAAGCGTGGAGCTCGTAATAGGAAATGCACTTTAAATTTACAGACGATAACAGAACTGACTTTAGCTCTTCACGTTTGTCACTAAATGGAATGTCACCGAATAACTTGAATATTAATTCGAGGGAAATTTGTGTGTTGTGATTACAGGATTTGTTTTTCATTTCTCATGATAAGCGTACCGACCATTATGACCATTTCCAAATTAAGGTAATTCAACAATTTTTTTATTTTATTTTATTCTTATATTGGTGGTATGGAATTCCACGAAAGTTCTTGAACCAATAGAGTTTAAAAAATAAATAATTATTGCAGGCCCCAATACAAGAAATAACTGGCGTTGACCAAATTTCCAATTGAAACATGCTTTTACAGTCCTATTTTCCTAAAAAAAAAAACCCAACTTTTGTCAGACCAGTAACATTTTTTTTTTCATAAGAACCTATTTTATTTACCTTGTTTTGGTAGATTTTGAAAAATAAGGTTACCAGATGGACTAAATCTGACGAATACCGCAACCATATTCAAAACAGTGTTAAGGTGGAATATCACACATGAAAAAAGTCACTCAAATAAACAGTAAATTTTTTGATTATGGAAGATATAATGATAAATAAACTGTACATATGTCAAATAAGCAATAAAATCCTATTAACAAAACGAAATGTCGTTTCGATCATATGTCAGTGATGATGTGTTTTTCCACCTTAATAAACTTCTTTCAAAGTTAACTTACTATTATATTCAAACCTGTTATACTTTTATAGTCCTTAAATTTTTTTTCCATGTGTTCATCTTTCACAGTTTTACCTAGCTACAAGTACTTCTTGCGCTCATGATTCAGAAAACGTTTACTGTTCGAAAACCGTGTGTTCAATTTGTTCACGGATCAAAGAGAGATCGCCATTGTTATATAGTTTCTCCTGTATTTGTTCTTTCAAAGCACGTAATAGGTAAATGCAAGAAATTTTCTTTATATCACGATGTGCAAATGTTACGGAATTGTTTTTTTTAATCGCAAGGTATATAGGTAAACTAGTTACTGGTGCGTGACAGACAAGATAAATGGTTTCCTATTCTGAAAAGCGCATAATCATGTAAAATATAATTTTCTCTACCATATGAGGACTACGAAAAAATCAATTGTATTTTTAATTGTCGCAAATGTAATGACGACAAAAATAACAGCTTCCCATTAGAATATATTGCTTAAAGTAATATTGAAACAAAACTGCTTCTACCTTAAAAACAATTGCATTCAACAAAGCCAGTATTTTTAGCGTAAAACAACTATCACTTTTAAGTATACAACGAATTCTGAAAAAAAAAATCATTTTCATTAAAAATTGTAGGTTTTCTGTTTTGGAGAAAAAATTTTTATGCTCCCCAAACTAAGCCTACCCCTTGCATACTTCAATCATAAACACCGAGTTGGAATCTTACTATATAGGTTGTTTGTCGCTAGAATACAGTTTGTTTTTGTGGTGGTTTTTAAGGATTTGTCCTAACAATGACATAAAGCATGACACTTTATGTCATGTAACTAAAGCCATTTAAAAGCAACCGGATGCTTCGTCAAAACGCTACTTTTGATGAATCAAATTTTTGTAGGAATTCTGTTAATTACTAAAGTATCAATTTCGGATTAATATTGTAAAACTGTGGTTTTATCGATTTTCATTAAATACCAATATTTGTGGATTACGTTGTTGAGATGATCCACGAAAATAAATGTTTTCTAATTACAAATGTTATTATTAGGCTCATTGTCCACGAATTCACGTATATATGAATGAAAGGTGCCCAAAGGTTTTTGAAATTCAAGAAAAATATAAATTCTGTTAATGATGCTTCATAACATTAGCTTTGTTTGATGTGGTGTATCGGGGCGTTTTGTAAACACAATGAAAACTCATGTTTTTAACTGTGCAATTTATCAGTCTTCCAAGGAAGACGGTAATAAACAATATATGAAGAATAAATAAAAGGCAAACGAAAAAATCGATGGAAAGACAATTTTTCTAGGATGTTCAAGTTATTGAAATCTCGCAGTAAAATTAAAATAAGCCACAAACCTACTCTTGAAAAGATTAGTCCCCACCCCCTTGACAAGTTTGGCTCCACGCATGCAATTATCAAAGTTTAATCTGACAGCACCACAATGTATATGCCTATTCATACATAAATATAATAAAGTAAAGTAATGAAATAAAAAATCTTTTGTATCTTTCTCGATTTTTTTTTTTTTTGCTGCTGTCTCGCATATTGTAACTACAATGCCTTAATTGACGTTATAAGAAAGGTGTTATAAAACCTTTATTAGCGTTATTTCGCCTTTTCAAGTTATAATGCTTTTATTCGCGTTATAACGCCTTTTTTGCCTTTGGAGAATGCGTTATTATGCCTTTAAAAAACAAAAAAAATTATTTATATAAATTATTTAATAGGCCTTCGTATGTTGGTTTATTGTATCTTCTTCATTTGTCAGAGAGGTTTGAAAAATCTGTGAATTTGACCATCTGTTAAAAGACAGTGAAGGACTTGCGTTAAAGATAATAATTGTACAAAGTTGTTTCTTATTAAAAGGATGATGTGAAATACGGCCCCGATAAATTGAAAAAAAAATAAATCTAAGAATTTCTGTTTCATTTTGCATGGACTTTATCTTTGATATGTGTTTCGAATTTGTAACCCTTTTTAGCCAACAGAACACGATCACATAAATGATATACATAATTCAATTACACATTCAACCGCCGTAGAATTTTAGGTCCGGATCCGCCCCACATTTGAAAGTCTTTATATATACGAGCGCATTTAGATACATTTTTCTTCTTTAGCTGATCAATGTATTTTGTCGAAATCAATTATATAGATGTGTAAGGAAAAAAATGTACCTTCATGTGCTCATCTATACTACTATATTAAAATAATAGACTCGAATTTTTGGGCTTTAATACCGAGACACCGGAAGAGTACTGTCTTTGTTTTATGTATTTTAAACATTATTGGTACTTGAAGATTACAAATTTGTTTTTATTTTTTCTCAATCAAGCTTCGATTATTAATAATCAACGAAAATTCATTAACAAAATCCGGAAATCATCTGGATTTTTTGGATTTTACAATCTTGCGCATGCGCATTACATTCACGCTAAATCACAGGAGGCTCTTTAATTTATGTTTCCACAATATCACATTTGCATGGATAAAATCAGGAATGATAATAGAAATACGTGTAAATTTTCATTGAAAAATTGCTATATATTCTGTTCATCAAAGAAAATACGGGAGCAGTGCATACCGAAAGTTCCCAATGTCAACATGGTGTGTAAATTTGAAGCGAGAAAAGTGTTGAATTCTTCATTAATATGAATTAAATTTTTAGATGAAAGGTATTAACAGTCTCAAAATGGTTTGTTATGAATTATTTGACTGTTTATTTCAATGCAGCTTCATTAATTTTCTCCAAAATCGATTCGGAACGATTCTGCATTTTTGTGTGTGTGCTACTTTACGGGTATATGAGAGGCATTTTAACAGGGGTGAAGGCCTGTCCCGAGATACAGTTAGATTATCTAACTAAGCAGGGTGTAGTGAAATTAATAGCATTATTGTAAGCTTAAAGCTTGGTTATGTAAATGTCAACAATACGGTGTGTCGATGTATCTATTTCGTAATTAAATGTCTGATATCATATGCAATGTCAACCCGTGCACGCACGGGTCAAAGTCTAGTATGTAATGTTTTAATAATGTTGAAGTCCAAGTTGGCCTTCTCCATTATAAACTGATATTGTTTACCTTATGTGAAATCCATTAAAATTCATAATGATACATGTCTGCACTACGCGTGTCGCGTGACATCATTATCGGTAAGCATTACTATACATGCCATTAATATTAATTTATTCGAAAGTGTTATTTGTAAGCTATATTTTCGGATGTTATTTCTGATCGCTAAGTTTTCTCTTAAAGGGTCATGGTCACGATTTTGGTAAAAATTATTTTCCCGATTGTAATATCTACAATGTTTTAGTAAGGCATTTTTAATAGGTAATCAAAATTTCAGTTTCATTTGTTGAGTTATAAGCGAGTTACAGAGGTTACAGTTCTTTGTTATGTAAACGATGCTTTTGTTTACATTTTAAATGTTAAAGTGACAATTCCAGTTTTTGACCCAAAATGAATGTGTTAAACGTTAGAAACTGATTTTTATGCTTAAAATGAATAAGAACATAGACAAATCAGGTTGAAAAAAAGTTTTTTTACTGGTATATTGGACTGATGTTAACAAAAACAGGGCACGAGCCTTGTTTACATGACAACGAATTGTGAGCCCTGTATCTTGCTTATAATTCTACTACTGACTCTCAAATTTCATTTCATTATTAGAAATGCATTCCTAAAGCATTGTAAATAATAAAAACAGAAAAAAATGAATTTGACCAAAATCGTGACCACGCCCCTTTAACTGAGATTTTGGCAAAAAACAATGTCACGTGATATGTTAACGGGTCTTGTTTGATCTGCTAAATTTCTACACATATACCTAATAGGGCCCGCCGATTTGATTCATTTTTATTTATTGTAAGAACAGGAATACTAAACTGACGAAATAAACAGTTAGCGGGTCTACATAATCATCGATTAATCGTCAATTATTTAATTTAAGAAGTATTTTATTCAAGTATACAGATACATTGAAATGGATTGAACAGCAGGCATAATGCCTATTTATGTTCTCTCCTGTAGTCAAGGTATAATATGAGTAATTATATAATTTTATATAAGATATATATACATATATATTGCAACTGAGTTTTGTATAATAGATTAATATTATAAATAGCATTGGAAGGAGATACAGTGCAAAAAAATAAACAAAACAAATAGCTTATGATAGGAAAATGAAAATCAAAAAATAGAAAAATAATGGTTAATTGCTAAGGTTGAAAATAAAAAAAGTATATGTAGTGTAGAGAAAAAATGAGAAAGAAAGAAAAAAAACATGTAATAATAACAAAACAAGAGTTGATAACAGAGTAGAAAAAAATGGAAAGTTTGGGGGGAGGGGGTGGGAGGGGAAGGGGGAGAACAAATAAGCAATAATAAAAAAAAATGAAAAGAAGCCTTAGGGAGTGTAAGGAAAGTCAGTGGTACCCATTTTGATATATTTTTTATGCAATGTGTACATTTTTACCTAACTTACTTAAATCTGTTTGATTAGAATGTATTGCGATATGTATTGCAATATTTTTTTCAATTCTAAATTTGAATTTTTTTAATGTTAATAGACTGTAATTGATAGATTTATATACATAATTCATTTGCACTATATTTCTATATAAAATAAAATAAAACATGGTTGGTATTAATTTATAAATTGTTTAAAATCATAAGCCTTGAAACATTAGATGATTTTTTCATCTAGCAAATCTAGACCCAAGTAATCAGTTAATTAGGTACATTTGATATAATATATTTTAGGCAGTCCACTGATCTGGTGGAAGAAGAAAATAAAATGGGAAGCAATAAATGAATTTACAGTTAGGCCAAAAAAAAAAAAATTATTGATTTGTTTCTCAGGCACCGCCGCATCGCCGCATCAAACTTTTTTATCGTTATTTTTCCGGAATTTTCATATCTTATCATTATTGGTTTTCTCTATTATAGAATCAATGTAAACAAACGCTCAGAATAAGTGCTTTTCTCTGTAAGTGAAAACGTGATTATATATGACATATCTGCCCAGTGACCAACATAGGGGGGCGACTTGAGTTAAATACAAGTATATGTAAATATAAGTACTCGCTTTGTGGTCGGTAATTTCGCCAGAATTTCCTCAGAAAGAGAATTTGAAGTCACCCTGTATTCTGAGTTAACGATCGTGAAAATGAACCCCAAATGCAATAAAATGATAATTATTTAATCCAAAAGACATTTTCATAGCCTAAGTTAACCCCTGTTGTGATTAATAACTAGCGACTATCTTATCTTTAGAGGTTGATGCAACCACATACTCGTGATACTGTGCACTGAAAATTACAACCGATATTTATAACTTTAGTTCTGATATTGCAATTAGTTGTTAACTTGTAATTAGTTAATAACTTTGCCAAATTAATGCTAAAATAATCATTAAACCGTTTGTCTACAGTTATCTTTAAAATTAAATAGATCCACTACATGACGGTTGTAATTGGGTCAACGGGTTGGACTAATACCTCCAAAATACACAAAAGTACATAGACTGATTTCATTTGTCATTTAGCTAACACAATTACAAAATATTTCATTTGTAAAATGTATGAATACACCTAATAAATTAAATTTAACAAATTGGATAACTTATTAAAATTTTTAGGAGTTGTTTTATTTTTAATTGACTTGCTTCTAATCTAATTTGAATTAGGGTTGAATCTGTGTATACAGGTATTATCATTAGCATCATGCCAATGTCAAAGAATGGAAGTCTACCTAATTTCTCAAACTTCTCCCTATTTTTCTGTGAGGGAGAAGTGAAGTCTCCCTAAAAGTTTACCCAAGCTACATGTAGGTTGGTCACTGTTAATTAAGACTACTACTGAAATGTCTCCGTTATCTTCAGAAATTGAGGCCTCTGTAATATTGCCTGGTAGCAGGAATAAAGGACAATTGTATTGTTTGAGAATTTTATAATGACTAATTTATTTTCCCTTGATTTATGTCATATTCCCCAGGCACTGAAGATCAATAAGAAAACACCCCAAATGAATAATTATTATATGGCAAATTCAACTAGTGAAATGCCATAAGAAGTCCCCTATTTCAGTTTAGAATTGTGTAATTTCTGTAGACAGGGAAGATTGGCTGCAAAAGGAAGCAGGGCATAAACCATTTGCCCATGTTTGTTCATCTCCAAAAACTCATCCTTTGAAAATGAAACAGAAACAGTTTAAACTTAAAAGAACAAAGCAAATATTTAAACTTTGCCAATGTATCAGCTTGATAAATATCTGGTGATGAGTACACAAATAAATCATACAAGATGGGTTACCGTCATTGTAAATTGTGTCTCTAAAAAAAAAAAAAAAAAACCTGCCTGCCTCATCAACATTTCAAAATTTTGGCCTGAGAAACTAATGATTAATTTTTTTGGGCCTTACTTTAAGAAATGAATGTTTTGACTGATTGTGTCCACTTGAAGGGAACATAATCATAACTGCAACATGCTTACTTCAAATTCCTTATTAAGAATATCAGCATGTCAACACCTTTTGGCTTTAGGGAAGCTCTTTGAGCAGTCACAAGATCAAAAATATTCGACTTTTCTTTCGTGTTTGGAACAATTACAAATGCATCAACCATTTTTAGCTCACCGAGACGAAGTCGGGGGGAGCTTATGCTATACCCTAGGCGTCGGCGCCCGGAGCTGGTTAAAGTTTTTGTTGCAGGTCCTGTATCTAAGTTATTACTTGTCCTATCTTCACGAAACTTGCATGGATGATGCATCTGGACCTACTTATGGACTTGAAAGACTTGGATGCTGAATCAGGGCCATGAGTTTCAGATGCTGGAGGAGGTTAAGGTTTTTGGAGCAGGTTAAAGTTTTTGGTGCAGGTGCCCTTTGATAGCAATTTCTAAGTTACTACTGGTCCTAACTTTACCAAACTTGCATGGATGGTGCGTCTTATGATACAGATGCACCTGGCAGGCTTGAATGCTGAATCTGAGCCAAAGGTTTCGGATGCTGGATGAGGTTAAGGTTTTAAGAGCTGGTTAAAGTTTTTGGAGCAGGTGCCCTTTGATGATTATATCTTATTTGTAACTGGTTCTAACTTCACCAAACTTGCATGGATGGTGTGTCTTATGATACTAATGCGCCCGACAGGCATGAATGCTGAATCTGAGCCATAGGTTTTGGATGCTAGATAAGGTTAAGGGTTTTTGGAGATGGTTAAAGTTTTTGGAGCAGGTGCCCTTTGATGATTATATCTTAGTTATTACTGGTCCTAACTTCACCAAACTTGCATGGATGGTGCGTCTTATGATACAGATGCACCTGGCAGGCTTGAATGCTGAATCTGACCCATAGGTTTCGGATGCTGGATGAGGTTAAGGTTTTAAGAGCTGGTTAAAGTTTTTGGAGCAGGTGCCCTTTGATGATTATATCTTAGTTATAACTGGTTCTAACTTCACCAAACTTGCATGGATGGTGTGTCTTATGATACTGATGCACCTGACAGGCTTGAATGCTGAATCTGAGCCAAAGGTTTTCGGATGCTGGATAAGGTTAAGGTTTTTAGAGCTGGTTAAAGTTTTTGGAGCAGGTGCCCTTTGATTATTATATCTTAGTTATTACTGGTCTTAACTTCACCAAACTTGCATGGATGGTGCGTCTTATGATACTGATGCACCCGACAGGCATGAATGCTGAATTTGACCCATAGGTTTCGGATGCTGGAGGGAGGTTAAGATTTTTAGAGCTGGTGTTTTTGGAGCAGGTGCTCTCTGATGATTATATCTTAGTTATTACTGGTCCTAACTTCACCAAACTTGCATGGATGATGCCTCTATGATACTGATGCACCTGGCAGGCTTGAATGCTGAATCTGAGCCATAGGTTTCGGATGCTGGATGAGATTTGGTTTTTTGGAACATGTCACATATTTTGTAGATAATAGCTTGCATAGTTGATTTTACTATAATATTAATGAACCGCAGAGGTACCTTCAGATGCAGAGCTTGATCTCCATTATCAAGGATGCTAAAAAAAATCTCCTACCTCATTCAAACCTGATAGATGTGTTTGTTGTTAAATGATATAATATGATTCCTATGATATAGTATTGTATGATATGATATGATATCATACAATACTATATCATAGGAATCATATTATATCATTTAACAACAAACACATCTATCAAGCAAGTTTTATATTGTTTTATATAATACAATATCATATCATATATTATATTGTAAAAAGTTTTATGATATGATATTGTATCAATTTTTTGGTACATTATGATATGATATTGTATCATGATATTGTAATTTATAGTATTGTATATTATGATAAAATATTGTATAATATGATATTGTATTATATTCTATTTATTAATCACATGCTATTATTTCATATGATATTGCAACATAAAATATTGTATCATATTATATGATATTGTATTATATATATCGTATCACATCATATGATATTATATAATATGATAATATTGGTTTATACAATATATTATTATATCACATGAAATTGTATTATATGATATTGTATAATATGATATTGTATCATTTAATACAATATAGTATAATATGATATTGTATGATATAATATAGTATTATATCACATGATATTGTATCAATTGATATGATACAATATTGTACCTAATTATATTGTATCATATGATACAATATCCTTTTATGTGTCAAATATGATACAATATCATTCAATAAAATATCATACTATAATATTATACAATATAATATCATGTTACAATATTGTGACGTATTATTTGATATGATATTGTATCATATAATACTATATTGTATCATATATTATATATTATGATATTGTATTATGTGATCAAATACAATAATGTATAACACGATACAATGTTATATCATATGTTACAATATCATATCTCATCATTATTTATTACAGTATTTTATTGTATTATATGATATATATTGTAAGTATCATAGGAAGCAATATCATATTTTATATTATTGTATTGATAAATATTGTATCATATAATACCGTATGAAATGAACATATGATTATTATACAATTTTTTAACATATGATATAGTTATACGATATTGTGTCAAAACAGTATCCATGTATATCCAAGATGATTATTAACTATGATTTTCATTTAATATGATAAAGGTGGTCTCATAAAGGTGATTCCTCCTAAAGGTAATGCCTCGTCTCGGTGAGCTTTGTAATCTGTGATTACCTATGTTTAATTAAAATCAGAATTTCAGAATCCCGAGCCCGTAACGAAATTCCGAGCCCGATCAATTAACCCGGAATACCGGTATTGAAAAAATGTATCGCGATACAATATTTTTTGTCCACGTATCGCAATACATCGGAATATCGGTATTATTGCGCAGCCCTAATTTTACTATAATGAGAGATCCTTAGAGCCCCGCCGTAAAGACTTCCTGATTATTCTTATCCACTTACATGTAGTTTGCATGAAAATGCCCAGGAGTAGATACATGTATAAGAGTTTTTGAGAAATTTACGCATTTGCCAATCATAATCAAACTAACTCTGCCCAACACTAAAAACTAAAAAATCCACAAATATTGTACTTTGTACAGAGTTCTTCCTGCTCGTATAACATGCACTCAATAAACACGCGAAGTATTCAGATGTGGCAAAGATCTTTAAAACGTTCATAAACATTCGAGTGTTTACTGAGAATTTTGGGCTGGATTGGGCTAGAAAGCTTATTGGGTTGCATTTTAACAATCATGTCGCCTCATTAAAACTAGATCATATTCAGACTAAACTATTATACATATTTGTGGAATAAATAAGATGAACAAAATCAAGATTCTAATTCTAATGGTGGTGTGTACTATTTTAATTATAACAGGTATTTTTTAAGGGTATAAACTGATACATGTACCGGTATATGTTTTATTATAATAGTAGTATTGTTTTAAGGCAGGAAGGGAAAATCACAAGTAAAATTTTGCGCTCATAATAGGAAATCCACTTTGAGTTTACAAACAATTACATCACATGTGCAGAACTGACATTAGCTCTGCGTGTCTGCCACAAAATGTTACTGGAGTGTCGAGGACCCAAATAATTTGATATAATAGTTCGAGGGAGATTTTTGCGTTGTGACCGACTATCATGAAAGTTTCCAAATTAAGGTATTTCAACAATTTATATTTGAACTTTTGAAACAAACCTATATTTTGATTATTTTATTGTTGGCAAGGAGTAACACAAAATTTCTTGAAACAATAGATATTTAAACAAAAAAAATCATCTAGTATTTAAATATAGCAGGCCCCACTACCGCAAATAACCGGCGTTTACCTAATTTCTTATTAAAACATGCTAATACAGTCATTGTTTTAATTTTTTTTAGAATTTTTGTAGATTTTGAAAAATAAGATTACTAAATGACTAAATCTAAGTAAAACCGCAACCACTTTCAAAACAGCGCTATAAACTTTCTTCAAAGTTAACAGATTATTATATTGAAATTACCAGTTATAATCTCACAGTCCTTGAATTTTTTCTCCATGCGCTCATCTTTCACAGTTTCACTTACGTAGTTACAAGTTCTTCTTGCGCTCATGGTTCATAAAACGTACGATTACTGTTTGAAAACCTTGTGTTCAGTGTGTTCAAGAATCGTAGAGCCATTGCTCTTTGTTATGTATGTTCCTTGTGTTTTGTTCCTTTCACAGGATGAATGACCATCTTTAAGTTCTCCTTAAAGATAACTTAAAGGTGCTTAAAGGTAGCTTAAAGACGATCTTTAAGCCACCTTTAAGCTATATGTGTTGCTTAAAGGTGGCTTAAAGATGGCTTAAAGGCAGCTTAAATACTATCTTTAAGCCACCTTTAAGCTACCTTTAAGGACAACTTATAGGTCCTTAATGTCCAAACTTCTTAAGCCACCTTTAAGCCACCTTTAGGCCACCTTTAAGCCGTTAAAAAATCTCTTTATTCAATATTGTGCTTAATTTACCAACAAAATGTATTAATGATAGAAAAGGTATTGAAAACGGTATTTGTTCTAGAAAATAAAATGAAAAAAAAAAAATTCATAACGCCCAAGACGAGGATTGAACCCGGGACCCTTCGTTTACCAGCATCACCTCACTCCCTTTGCGCCACGGCAACTTATAAATTATAAGAGGTTTTTATATCCTATAAATTAGAGGCTATTGTATCAATATATTGAGTATGTATTTTTTACTTGAAAAGATTTTGACTTCCATTCAGTTTGTAACAATCAATTATATCTAATTTATAAATTAAATGCATGCAGGTATTTAGAATGAAATACGAAACTTGGTCTTCAGTGAAAAAAATATATTATACCTAAATGGAAACTGTTAGTTAATAAATTTAAACCAAGTAGATATAGGCTATGTTCATCTAATTCATAGCTAAATGAAATTAAATTCAAGGAAGAAAATGATACTATTTTTTTTATTAAATCCATTGAACCTATCAGCTAGGGTATTAGTTCTACGCAATTTCCCGGTTTTCATGATCATGGCGCCGTTCCAGTATGTATAATTTTAATAATATTGATTATTATACATTTACAACAGATCTAGAACAACAAATGAAATGATATATGTTTAAATGTTTAATTGTATACATGATTTTTAAACTATCAATTCTATAACAAACAATATTACCAATTACCGGTGACGTATTTACTGCATGTGGCAATTGCAAATGATGTATGCATATATTTGTACATACAATTGTATGATGTACCAGGCCGGGTATGTGACATATTTACCCTTATACATATATTTAAATAATTAACCCCCATTTATGATCACCGGTACAGTAATTAATTAGCCTCTAGATTTTACTCTTACATACATGTATCTTTAATTTGTAGACGTAACATTTTTAAAACCCACAGCTAGGAAATAATATTTTGAAAAAGAATTACAAATGTAAATAAACTTTCATTCACTAGACTTATCGTATACACGTACATTATAAGATTTCAATGCCTTTAGAAACCCTGACGTGCACCTGGGCACACGACACACCTGTTGTGTATATCTTGTATATTCTGTGTTAGTTCCAGGGGTTTTCTTAACTTGGACAAACAATAGACTCTAATTAAATATACACAAACGAACAAAACTATGTCTAGACAAACAAACCGGCAATATCCCGCCAGATATAATCAAGGCAGTTGAAAGTCTTTTCATCTGTATCTAGCATATCTAGAATTAGACCTAGAAATAACTAAAATTGAAAAAAAATACATATCTTAAACCGATTAAATTAAATCATGCATTATTGATTCATTCATTCATTCATTCATACTTTATTTCCCTCATATGAGGATTATTTCAGAACATACAATTATACATACATGCAACACATATAATTATAAGACAAATCATAAGTATTTACATATATACACACACACACACACACAAAAAAAAGGGGGGGGGTCCTACACGGGGGAGGGGGCACGAACAAACACAGTTTATGTTGCTAACATTTGGTTAGGTTGAGTTTTGAGGTTCCGGTTGTAGCGTGCAGCAGTGTCTCGGATGTATCGAAAATTAATTATACGAACTGTACGTGGGTCTTTTTCTGACAACCATGTGAAATATTTCCCACCTAGAAGGAAGAAGAATATGTCATCATCAGTCATGGCACACAGGTCCGCGGAGAGGTGAATATCGAAGGAGTTGGTGATCTGATCCCACCAGTATGTACGTAAGTCAGTAGTCGAGGGGCAGGAACAAGCGATATGTTGAAAAATGTCTACAAACACGGTGTCGCATAGTCTGCAGATAAAAGGAGTCTGTTCCGGAGGGCAAGCTATAAGCTTGCAGATAAATTTACAAAGAGAGATTTCATATGAGTTGGACGGAATAGACCAGATGAAACTTGGGTTTTGGTTTTGGATAATGGATTTGAAACGGTAAAAATCAATGTCATTTATCATCCTAATGTTACGGTTTGTTTGGTGTAGCTTAGATACAGCAGATCTCACTATTTTTTCCAAGTCTGTTTCGGTGGAAATGAGCAAGCATGGAGCCACGTTTGTAGGTATTCAGTAAGACTGTAAGTGGACAAAATATTGATGACATCCAGAATAAATCCTCGCTGTTTATTGGAAATGTTCTCCAGGAATGAAAATAAGCGTGTTGAGAATATCTTCTTTGAAAGAGACTGGTGATCCATGAGACAGAGTCGGCCTAGAAATAAGAGTTTGCGGATATCTATTTCTGATTTGATAGGTAGAACGTTGAAAACACTTTCACAGATATCGGATCTTGTTTTGGTCGGAAGATTTTGTGCATTTTTGCAACAAAATGTTGAAAAACATTTAGGCGTTGAAGATCGTTGGTAGATAGATTGCTCCATAATTCACAACCGTAGAGGACTGTGGGAAGAACGATCGTTTTATAGAGGTGTGACAAAGTAAGCGGGTTAAGATAGTTTGAGCCTATATCGTTGATAGCATAATATGATTTTTGTCCTTTTCTACAAGCTGTTATAATCCTATCTGAGAGTGTAAGTTTGTTGTTGATAATAATGCCTAGGTGATTATAGTTGTCAGCACATGGAATTATTGTATCACCAAGTTTCCATATATAATCAAAATCTAGTTTGGGGCCTTTGGAGCGGACTTGTAAAATGCACGATTTTTGGGCATTGAAGGAAAAACGCCACTTCCTGGAATATTCGTAAGAGGCATCAAGCATGCGTTGTAACGCCGTTGGTGTTATTGCAATACACACGATATCATCAGCAAGCGATGGACAGTTGCTGGTTATACTAAAAATACCAGTATTTGTACAGGACTTTTCCAGGTTAACAACAAGTTCATTAATATACACAAGATATAAGTAGGTTGACAGAACTTTCCAGGGGTTTTCTTAACTTGGACAAACAATAGACTCTAATTAGATATACACAAACAAACAAAATTATGTCTAGACAAATAAACCGGCAATATCCCGCCAGATATAATCAAGGCAGTTGAGAGCCTTTTCATCTTTAACATGTATCTAGCATATCTAGAATTAGACCTAGAAATAATTAAAATTGAAAAAAAAATACCTATCTTAAACCGATTAAATTAAATCATGCATTATTGGTTCATTTTTTTTATTTTGTTTAATAACCGGATGAACTAAAAGAGAGAGAGAGAGAGAGAGAGAGAGAGAGATTTCAGCGATTAATTTATAATAGGAAACAAACATACTTTAATATAATTTCTTGCGCAGATTTAGATACAGAGACTGCGCTCGCCCCTACAATAATTTTGAAACAAACAAAAAAGAAATTATAAAGAATTTTATAACGGCAATCTGTGTCCATTGGAGCGGTGTTGATGATAGCAATCTGTGTTAAATGGAGCGACAATAAAAACCGCCTGGAACCCCCCACCCCTCTTCCTCGGAAATTATATCATCACTCGGATCACCCCCTCCCATCCCTATAAAAGAGCTTTTGCATTTAATATATGTTTTCAAGATGAATCTGTTCAGCTTGATCAAATCTGACTTAAAGGGAACTTAAAGATGGTGTAAAGACAACTTAAAGGGAGCGAAAATGCCACTTAAAGATGCTTAAAGGTGGCTTAAAGATGGCTTAAAGGTGACTTAAAGAAGTTTGGACATTAAGGACCTATAAGCTCAGCTTAAAGGTGACTTAAAGGTGGCTTAAAGATTGTATATCCTTTAAGCCACCTTTACGCCACCTTTAAGTTACCTTTAAGGACTTGCTTAAAGATTGTTTTTCGCCCTGTGTTTAAAGCACCTTATAGGTTAATGCCAGTACTTTATATATATCACGACATGTACATGTAACAAACGTTTTGCCACGTATATCTATAAACAGGTTAAAATACTGTACTATTTAAATTAGTTCATAACTACATTGTAAAATCTAAGAGATATAGTTAGAATTATCATGACTATAGCTATATATATCTAATACATGTACAGAAAAGTAGTATACTTATGCTGTAACTGTACTATTTAAGCTTTTGATTTTTTTCTCTTTCTTTTTCCACAAACCGGTTTTTGCCAACCTTTTTTTCCCCATCTGAATAAATATTTTTATGCTACATTACATTATTCTATAAATAAGTGTATAATTTAATTTGACATTTATATTTTGCACTTTATATGTATTATCTTGCACCTTATGGAGAAGGCTTACATAGGCATTGCCTGCTGCCTAATCCATTTATGTAAATTTATATTTGCATAATAAAATAGGTTCAAAATAAACTGGTTACTGGTACGTGACAAACGACATAAATCGTTTTTCTATTCTTAACAATGTACATAGTCTATTAATAATGGTTGCAACATAGCTGTTAGATTCTGTTTACAATGATAATTATGATATACACTGTACATGAAATAGTGTACAACAGTTTCCTCTTGTTCAGCCAGAGATCTAGAAAACACTTAATGCACTTAATGCAATATTTACGTAATATGCGATAAATTTCATTGTATTTCTGAATTAAGTGACAGAAAACGCTGCTACCAAATCATGCCTACAACAACTATTGTGAAATAATTTACATTCGTGGGGGCCAATTTTCGTGGATTATGGGTGCTTTTTTTTTGCTTATTCGTGAATGCGTCGGTTTTTGATTTCAGTAAGAATGATTATTCTCTCTAAATATGTTTTCGTCGATGTTGCAGATGTAGAGAAGGGCTACTAACACGACAGAAATTGAGCCACCATGAATTCTAATGATTCCAAATTATTATCTTTAAGTATATAATAAATTCTTTAAAAATTCTTTTAATTAATTTACAAAAAAAGAAGATAAGAAATATTACCTCTTCAAACTAAGCTTACCCCTTGTATACTTCGATCATAAACACCAAGTTAGGAAAATCTTACAATTGATTGTTTGTTGCTATAACTGTTTGTTTTTAGGTTGGTTTCTAGCGGTTTTTCACACCCTTACATTTTATTTCAAGTCAACAAAAAATGATGAATGATGCATCGAAGTATTGAGAGGAATGAAGGTCGATCCTTATCTATTATTGCGCAGCCCTAATTTTACTATAATGAGAGATCCTTAGAGCCCCGCCGTAGAGACTTCCTGATTATTCTTATCCACTTACATGTAGTTTGCATGAAAATGCCCAGGAGTAGATACATGTGTAAGAATTTTTTAGAAAGGATGACTGCACTTAAGGACATGCAATATTTGCGAGAAAATAAACTTTTAAAAGAATTTTTCTTTCCATTGCAGAAATGGTCAACATCTAAACTGCAACTTTACGTAATTGCATTAAATAAAAGTATGTTGTTACCAAGTACGAATTTGTTTTCATAGGCGGGGGTCATCACGATTTCTTGAATCTCCATACGATAATGAGGACGCCCACTTTTATACTGACTTCATACATAGTCAGCGCATGTTTGTCTATTGTTCTCCGTTTAACAGTAGTTGTATATTTGCATTATCAAAGTTATGTCAAAAGGAGATTAATAGACAAACATGCGCTCATGGTTTAAATGAGAAAAAACTGCTTCTTCTTACTTTCGCTTTCCCTGTTGTAACTAAGGGTTGATGCATGTTGAATATTATAATTCACCACGTGATTTCTCACCTCAGGTAACTTTGTGAATACTAAATTCTATCACGTGACTTGTAAGGTAGCATGTTATGTGCAAACTAGGACAATGTTTTCGAACACGATAAGTTGTCAAGCATTGATTTAAAGTCTCCTGTACTTGCATGGGCGTGGTCTAATTGTTAAAACCATAGTAAATAGTATACTTGTACCATATAGAATAGATAGGATTATGGTGAAAGAGTGATCACATACTTTTTTATACATGGCATTGTTATTCATGGTAGTCTAATTTTAGTACCATTCTGATAATGTCAGCTCCACCTCTCATGCATATTAATATCAATCTTATGTTTGATCAAGGGCAGATAAGCAAAAATTGTACTTTTTTAGAAAGTTGTAAGGAGAAAAACATGGAATGAGCTTACTGTATCACAGTCTAAAATCTTAATTCAGGTTGGAAATTGACTAGACTCTTTAAAAAATTTAACAAAAGTGATATTAGGTTAAGAGATAAACGCAACAGAAGCGATTAAAAAGGGCCCAAAACCCGGCGCTAAGTGCAGTCATCCTTTACGCATTTGCCAATCATAATCAAACTAACTCAAAAAACTATCAAAAAATCACATGTCAAATACTGATCAGTTTCCATGGAAACTCGACCCAAACTTCAATTTTTATCAAAATTGACCATTTTTACAGTAGTGTTTTGAAAAAATGCGGCAAGATCATCGTTTTACAAGCATGGAATCAAAATTATTAAACCCTCGGCTATCAGAGAATATAAAATTATGATGGGGAAGCTATCCTTATTGTTGTGAAATAATTAGTTCAAAAATGATTAAATTTTTGGAGAATGAATTATTTCCCTTCGCAATTTAGAACTCTTTTGTGATGAGAGTTCAAACAATGAAGTGTTGACACAGCATGTCAACAAAATGTGGTATTTCCAAAATTTGAAGATTTGATCCTTATTATTGTGATGACCCATAGATGTTGTCACTAAACCTCTAATATGAACCACTATTAGTGTTTCTGAAATATCATCCAATGTATAGTGCAGATGGACTTAATGAATTCTTGTTACTTCAGATTTGTGATCTATACTTATAAATTACTAAATTAATTATAAATTACATGTACAAAGAATTTATCATTTATATTAAATATAATACCATATTTCACTGGAAATTAAATTAATTGCATGTATGTGTTATTAATCTTTCTTTCATGCAATCATAATCTAAAATTTAAGAAATATATAAGTTGTATCCCTTTTAGTGCCTATATAAAACTACCTAGAAAATTAACACATAAAAACAAAAACCAAACTTATCAAATCTGTAAGCAAAGAAAACTTTGGGCACAAATATAGTTATTACATATTCTGGTATAATATAAAAATCATTTCCTTAATGAAATCCCCACCCCCTTCCATCTTATTGCTACATGTATAACTGTTTGTTTTTAGGTTGGTTTCTAGCGGTTTTTCACACCCTTACATTTTATTTCAAGTCAACAAAAAATGATGAATGATGCATCGAAGTATTGAGAGGAATGAAGGTCGATCCTTATCTATTATTGCGCAGCCCTAATTTTACTATAATGAGAGATCCTTAGAGCCCCGCCGTAGAGACTTCCTGATTATTCTTATCCACTTACATGTAGTTTGCATGAAAATGCCCAGGAGTAGATACATGTATAATAATTTTTTGAGAAATTTACGCATTTGCCAATCATAATCAAACTAACTCTGCCCAACACTAAAAACTAAAAAATCCACAAATATTGTACTTTGTACAGAGTTCTTCCTGCTCGTATAACATTATTATTTTTAACAATCTTATCTTTTTGCAACTTAAAAAATAAAATTCATTAAGGCTATGAATAAATAAAAT
Source organism: Magallana ariakensis (assembly GCA_020458035.1). NCBI lineage: Eukaryota > Metazoa > Mollusca > Bivalvia > Ostreida > Ostreidae > Magallana > Magallana ariakensis. The sequence goes on from CM035815.1 coordinate 30,824,633, forward strand.
ACAGATGTATATCAATATATCATTGCTGTGACAATAACTTGAGAAAGTGACAAGAAGTAGCAAAGGGTTTTGTGATAATTTATTTTAGACTACTATTAATGGCTGATAAATGTAATAAATATCAATATATATTTTGATACCTTAATCATTAAAGTTTACATTAAGGAACTGGTCGACTGGTTTTTGCTTTGAATAATGAATACATGTGCATAGCATTATGTTATTTCTACCATATAATAAAATTTTACCATAGCAATCGGTAAGGCAACAAGAGGTCTAAGGCCACATGGCTCACCTGAGAAACTATAGCCACAAACTCTGATGAAATCAAAACAATATATCTTGACAATTTAGTAGAGTATATCTTGTTTAAAAAGATTTTAAAAATTTTCTGCATATATTTTTGAAGAAAGTGTGCAATGACCTTGAACTAAGTTTCAAGGTCAAATGTTAAGATCATAGCAGATGTCTAGTTCTTTTTTACCCCTCCCCCTTGAAATAGGGTGTTTCCCTTTATTTTAACACAAAATTAAATTCCCTTAATCTTGGGGTAATTTGTGCTAAGTTTGTTAGAATTTGTTCAGAGGTTCATTAGAAGAAGTTAAAAATGTTAAAGTTCACAGATCGAAGGACAGACAGAGACAGATGCCGGACAAAAAGCTTTCAGTTCAGGGTAGCTAAAACATAAGTTTAATATAACGTGCTCTTTTTTTTCAAAGATTTTGTTATCATTACATAATGAAACAAGATACAACTTCATAAACTGAACTGAATTGAACGTAATTGTTTGAATGTTTCCATGGTCACTAACGGTTTTCTATATTTCTTACCTTAATTCAGTTATTTGTAAACCAATATTTTAAACACTCTAAATGCATTATGTAGAATTTCAAATATTTTCTTTTAAAAAAGACAACATTTACACATATGTATCAATCATAGAAAGAGTTTCCAAAAGTTTAAAACTGTAAAATATACACTATTGTTTCCATGAAAACAACAATTATGAGGTAACCTCCCCATCATGTTTTGATTGTTTCTTATAACAGAAGACCCATCCATTTCAGGATTGGTGTCAGTTTGCATCAACCTGTCGCAAGAATTTTCAGAGGATCACCAAAAATGCCTCATTTCTAGTTTTTTCCCCCAAAGATGTAACATGTAACCAAGTACTTTTAAGCCTTTGGTACAATAAAGAAAAATAAATACTTTTGTGTGCTAATTTCAATAGTTAAGATGTGATGCTTTGATACTCTGATGAAGATTTATCACAACAAATAAATATTCAAACAGAAAAAGTGTGTTTTTCAGTAAAAAATAAGACCATTTTGTTCTTTACATGATAGGTATGTGTATCCATTGTAACGGAGTTGCCTAGCAACCACCTTTTGGTGTTTTTATGATATGTATATGATACTATGCATCATATTAAGATTTGAGAAAAATCTGAAGCAGATTATATACAGTCTTTTATACATTATGAGTTTGGTTGAAACAAACCTTATTTACAGTTTTGTAAAAATGTTGATAAAGTGCAAAAGAATAAGTTTACGAATTTTAAATGGAGACAATGATAGGATGATCAAGGTAACATTACATGTACCTTTTTTTAAACACAAATGACATTAACACTTTTGACTGACGTAAATAGTTTAGATATTATTATTAATATTTGTACATGATATTTCAACATTTTATTTTATCATTGGCCACTTTTGTTTGAGGACTGAACATGATGCTGGAAGTAAAAACAATACCTATACTAAATAGGAGGACTCTGTGTCAATCAGTTAGAGGGAAAGCTCGACTCGAGTTTATTTTTTAAATAAGAGCAAATCTTGACTTATTATATCATATGTACAAAATACTTTTTGTAGAGTTTTAGTTTTAGACATTGTGATATTATGAAGCTAAATACTAGTAAACAAAGGTATACTAGTAGTAACCGACCTGTTAAAGGGGCATGGTCACGATTTTGGCCAAATTCTAATTTTCTGTTTTTATTATTTACAATGCTTTAAAAATGCATTTTTAATGATCAAATGAAATTTGAGAGTCATTCATGGAGTTATAATAAAGATACAGAGCTTACGATTCTTTGTCATGCAAACAAGGCTCATGCCCTGTTTTTGTTTACATAGTTTCAATATACCAGTTAAAAATATTTTTCAAGCTGATTTGTCTATCCTTTTATTCATTTTAATCATAGATAAACAGTTCCTAACGTTTAACACATTCATTTTTGGTCTAAAGTGGAATTTTCACTTCAACATTAAAAATGTAAAAAAAAACCCTATTTTACATAGCAAAGAATTTTAAGCTCTGTAACTCGCTTATAACTCATCGAATGACACTAAAACTTTGGTTGACTATTAGAAATGCCTTACTAAAGCATTGTAAACATTAAAATCGGAAAAATAATTCTTGACCAAAATCGTGACCATGCCCCTTTCAGTGATAAGATTTATATACGGTAATTACAAAGACGCGCGCTCACAATGCCAAAACCAGTATTTTGTCATGAAAATCTATTTTTAGTATAGTGAGGTCAATAAATTTTCTATTTTTTGTATAGTAAGGTCTATAACAGAATTTATAGCACGGCCACGTGACAGCAATCGACCAATCATGTGTTTGGGAAAAATACGATATTATAATAATAGTAGTTACCGACCTGTTAATTGATAAGATTTATATATGGTAATTACAAAGACGCGCGCTCACTCTCTCTCTCTTTCTATTTTTTATATTTAGATAAATTAAAAAATGAAATATACTTTGTGTTTTAAAAAAGTCTATAAAACTCATTAAATAGATAAAGAAAAGGTAAAACACCATCTATGAACAAGACCAGTTGAATAATATGGAGTATTCAAGAAAAATAATATCCCTGGCAATTTTGTAGAAGAAAAAGATGTCTTAATGTGTAGGACAGAATTCGAAGCTGAAAGAGCTGTTATAAAAGTAAAAAGCAATAAGAGTAATGTAAGAAGGTGGTGAAATACAGTACAGTACAGTACTGTACCATACAGTACCTCGATATCGTTTACTGTACGGGTAGCTCTTATTTGTCTGTACGGGTAGCTCTGATTCGCAGTTTAACAACTGAACGCGAAGCTCCGAACATTACAAGAGATTTTCTACATGCACGTTCTCCATGTCGTGCGATAACTAACACTACGATTGACAAATCAAAACTAATCGTGGAACTTCTGTATTTAGACTTCGGTACAAGGTGAGCGAGCCGATACGTCCTTATGCGATTTATTGAGCTTTAAAACAGTAAGGTCCAAATAGATATATTTCAGGTGATGCAATCTGTCACGATTTTATTGCCCGTTTAGATACGATAAAATACGTTTCGATAAAATTGCCCACATATAATTTCCGATGTGACCTCGATCTGATCCGAACATCACAACACGATCTGTGTACGTGCATATAAGTTCGTGTATGTTACGATACGCTCATTACGAACTGAAGTCCTCTGTTGCGATGGGGCGTGATAATGATAGCGATTCTTTTCACGATTAAGATGTAAGATGACCAGAATTTAAGTTACGATTGGACCCCGACGGTCATATCTACATGTACATGTACGCAACATATATGTGACAAAAAACTACTTTTGATTTCACGAAGAATCCTTCCTGCTTTCAAAGGATTATCGCATAATAAATATTATTCCATCAAAAACTTGATTTTCGTAACATTGAAAATACATGTAAATTATATTTCTTTATTATCCATTATCTAAAATACCGTATAACAATAATCAACAACGTAAACTCCCATGCTCAGAATATACTATTTGCATCAGTATTTCTTGCTGAGGAAAATCATTTCCGAGTTCACCCTTGAAATGAAGGGTGATTCTGCCTGCGACGGGTGTTCAAAATAATATATAACAAACCACATGTAAGTTACGACGTCACCAACATTTTGAAATTACTCAACTTAGTTCTTAACTCAAATCCATGAAAAGACGAGTGCATATAATTCTGAGGTAATCTAATTCTCTCAGTTAAATGAGGAGATTCTGATTTCCCCAATATTCGTAATAATACGAACCTGCCGCAACATGAATGATTACTGTATGTTTGACCATTTTGTGGGTGGTAATTTTTAAATACATACACAAACAATATATTGTGAAATCCAATTATACTGTAGTGCAACCTGCAGTTCTGTGGAGTTAACTTGCATGCACCAAACACCCAGTGACAACAAGTACCTAAATAAGGGATTCTTTTAACTCGCAACACCCTTTGCGCCTTATTATTCTTATCAAATTATTTGTGCATGGTAATTGCATGTTTTGGGTTATTTGACTTATTTGGGGGGGGGGGGGTGCAACAAAAATATTTGTTTTTCATCATTGAAATTTTTTAAAAAAATAGTCCATTCATACCCATTGTCATTCTGTTTTAGTTACCATTCGAAAACAAACTTCTCAAAAACAAACTTCACAATGCTTTCAACAGAACTACATGTACTGTAAAACTACAAATAATTGATGCTTTTGCGCTACGCTTACAGTATGAAATAATCACAGCTCGTGATATTCTCGTGATTTTTTCTACGTTTATTTGCAATAGCATCAGAAGCATGGTCAGGTTTTTCTCTTGAGATATATATCTACCTTTACATGTCATCAATTCAGTTGTAATGATTGTATTTTGTACATAATACTGATTTCAATCTTGAAGTGTGACCCTGGATGTTGATTATCAAAATGTTCACTTGAAAATCGTATTGCAAAAAGAATATATACAACTTTTATAATTTTGCCAGTTTATTACCGAACGTATTGAGTTGTTCCAGAAGCCTTTTAAATCCATTGATCAATTCATTTTATTAAAATTACACGGAAACTGTCTTCGACTGTACGCAGAGCTACGTGTTCAATTTGTTTACTCGCTTCGACGAACAGCGCTACCCATAACTGTACACTTCCGTTCCTACACAGTGATTTTTAATTGTTATATTCAGTTTGGAATATTTTATTAAACGATAAGAATAGAAATTCCAAAGTTTTGGTGGTGTCGAACCCACAGCCAAAAAACCCTTGACTTGTTCCATAAGGTTACTTAATGTCTGCTGCTCTAACTACTAAGCCATTTCAGTCACAAGACTTTGAGTTGTTTAAATGCTCTATGAGACTTTGGTCACGATTTTACGGCCTTGTATTATTTTTCTAAAACGTTCAATTGTTGGGATACAAAATGACATTTTTAAGTTATAGTGGGTCATATTTCCACGTTTTTGTTGAATTCCATTAAACCTTATTTAACTTTGACAAAAATATGGAGCTCAGACCCACTCTATAAAAAGGCATTGAAGTTCTAAAAAATGACACTATTTGGAGGATGATTTGACAAGCATACCCCAGTTCAAATCAACCTACTCCAAGTATTTAACAAATCGATACTATATTAAATATACATTGTTTTCAGTAATTAAATGAAAAATTATCAGATTTGTCGATATTTTTTAGTTTTACAGTATCCTATCTTTCTTCATATAGGCATTTTACACGTCTTATTCACCCATCTTCTTTCAGATCTGATCGATAATGATATTAACCTTATTTTATGGTAGAAAGCTTCATAAATCGGAATTAAGGAAGACCCACTCGTTGCTCGCAACGAGAACGATCTAGTTATTATTATAATTGAATGTATATTTCAGGGGAGCGTTTTTGCTGACCGGATTACTATTTGTGATCATTGTAAAGATCTTGATGAAATCCTCTCCACACCAACAGGGATTTGCCACATATTTTAATAGTTCATATCCGAATTTGGTTAATTTTTACTTCTTGGAACAAGCTAAGGGATTAGAGAATAACACCAATTTTGGGAGAAAGCTGCTGTCTGTGATCCGAAGGAAAATGATGCCAGCGAAGTTTCTTCAAGAAGAGTCTTGTGAGATCGAAACGGCACTCTATTATCTAAGAAATCACAAGAATATTACTATAGACAACTATAGTAATCCATTTGTTAGTAAGTAGTACATGTAAATGGATTGATTTATAAATAGATTTTGACGTGCCCATCAATACTTAAGCTATATACTGTGGTTTCATCAATATTCGTGGGTTTCAATTTTCGTGGATTTTCTGAAAACCACAGTTTCAAGGATACGTAAATTCGTGGCCAATGACCCTATCAATACAAAATGTTAGTTGATATTGTTCTTCGATGAGCATTTAATTTCGTGGATCAACTTAACAACGAAATCCACGAAAATTGGTATTCAACGAATATTTATGAAACCACAGTATACCCCTCTGAGAAAAGATTAATTTTCATTGACAGTGTATTGACAGTGTAAAAGGTTGATCCATTTTCATGATTATCTATCGGAGCCGTTTTAACAACATCTTTACGATGTAACTTTAGGCCGTATATGTCAAACTCCAATTTGATGAAGGTGGAGTCTTTTCACGGTTAACTGTCTAAAAGTTAATGTGCTAATTGATACGAATACATTGAACGCAATGACACTCGTTTAACTGCATCCGTGCTGTATTTACATTTCAGTTGAAACAGCGTTAATTTAACACAACATAGCACATCTTTGGAAAAAAAATTTTTTAGATTTTGGCAGTCTTTGAAAATTGATAAGCTTCCCTTGGCATATAAGAAAATGGTACCCAATATTAATTTTGACAGCTTATTTTGATGAGCAAAATAGATAGCTGCATCCCACGGAAAGTCCAAGCTCTCATTACAAAGACTCATTTACTTTGTTGTTGATTGAAGATTAATCTTTCAATATAGAAATAGAGTAATGTGTATGGTTTGGTTTAATATATTTTGTTTTATTCATAGAGGTTAAACGTTAACCTTGTAGATTTTACGCCTATTGGCGGTGATGATTGGACTTTTTCATCAACTGTTAATTGCCTTCGAACCTCATCTACTGGTATTTTGGAGAAATCAAATATAGAACGAAAAAGACTTCATATTGGATGTTCAGAAAATGACGTGTACATGAATCTTATACATTTGAGCCCCGATTCCCCCGACCAAGTGTTTCAATATCCGAACAACTGTCTCAGACGTGTTATCGCCAAGTACTGTACAGACAACTCAACAGTGCCAAATATAGTTCACTACATATGGTTTGGGAGCCTGCCCTTTGATTTCATGTATTTCATTAGTTTCTTGAGTGCGTTTAAGTACCAAAATCCCTGCCTGATAATGTTTTTTCATGACATGCTACCATCTGGAATCTGGTGGAATCTGCTGCGACAGACAGTTCCTAACATTGTACTTGTAAGAGTAACCACGCCTACCCATATCTCTGGGAGAAAAATCAAATTTATACAACACAAGGCGGACATTTTTCGACTTCATATACTTAAAGGTATTATATGCAGACAAAATTTAATATATCCACACCGTTCATTTTTAAATAATGTTCATGAATTATCGATAAGTTGTTGCATTGTATTCCTTACATATTTTACTTCGATTAAGATGTCAAATCAAACAGCTTGTTTTCTCGTCCAGGATAAAAGTTTCAAGTGACCTTAAAATTCTGTTCACATGTTGTCCGGCGTTCGCATATCCGCCCTGTGGCAACGCACTTTGAAAAAATTACGCACTTTGAAAATTTTTTTCAAAGTGCGTTAAATTTGGTAGAAAATTAACGCACTTTGAAAATTTTTTTCAAAGTGCGTTATATTTTGGTCCAAATCAACGCACTTTGAAATATTTTTTCAAAGTGCGTTATGATTGTAGACCAACATTTTTTCACATCATGCCACTTAACGCACTTTGAAAAAAAAAATTCTTAATTTTTTTTTTACAAACATTTAGATATATAGTTGTGTTTATATATGAAATATTAATTGATATTTCGTTTTCGATGAAGCGATACGGCGATCCATTCTTTCAGCAAAGCAGATAAAAGCGTCAGATCGTATTGACAAGGACGTTTCTCATGCGCTGATCCATACTGGATGAGCTTCCTACATAGAACATTAATCCTACTGTCCTTTACAAAAATTTAGAATATTGGGAATCAAAATTTGTACATGACATTCATATTTCTTTCCCTTCCCAACTTCGCGGGTTATAAAGCGATGATTGTTCAAATCAATTAACACCACATAAAAGAATAAACAATAAATTTCATATTCATTTTTTTTTCTTAAACAAACTAGAATCATTATTAATAAACGTTAAAAAACGTTGTTCTAACCCAGTTCATGATGTCTAAGTATAACGTCGCTAGCTTTTGAATTTAATTTAGTCGCTATTTAAATTTCGGTTCTTACTGTATATAGAGTTAAGAAGATCTTTTAGCATCAAATTATGACAACAAAATTATGAAATGGCTCATTAAAAGAATAGATTCATTTTTAAAATCCTATTTTAACATTCTTTATACTGAATGTACATTTCAGCCAATTGCGTTATAAAAAATATAATTTTAAATTAAACACTAAGTAATTTGACGGCTACTTCTGTTGAAATAGCCCTTCAATTCGAAAAGAAAAATATGAACTCGTACTAAGAATCGCGTAGACAGAGATTTTGAAATATTTTGAAATATGGATCTATAATATATGTAATATGAGCGAGGGCTATTTGTTTATTAAAAAATGTATTCTTTATGCACAAAAAAATTAACGAAGAAAGAGATACCTTATTGACATTTATGCCTTTGTTGAAATTAAAAGGAATTATTTTGACTTAGAATTACTGCTTTAAAAAGAATCGCATGTCTATACTTAAATACTAAGTCATGAGTCACATTATCTTCTTTTCAGTAGGAAAATGACAAATATCCATTCCTTGAGCCAGAAAGGATTAACTCGTAAATAAAAAAAAAACTCTCGTCAGTACTTTGATTTTAAAATGTAGTCCCAATACTGTAATATTTAGGCGAGACAATTAATTACTAGCACACAGTTAACGAGGCTGGGGGTGGCTGCCATTTTAAAGCGTTTTTATCTCTATACCAAAAAGATTTTCACTTTAATGTTCTATAACTCTTACATTGTACTGAATTTGTCTTTTGAAAGAAATACAATACAAGATGGCGACCAAAACAGACGTGTAGTGGGCAGCTCAGGAAAGTTGAGGGGTAATTAAAAAATTTCTGTGTGAAAAATACAAATCAATGTGATCAAGACTGTTATATGGCTACTCTTGTTTAAGTTGGACATATTTAGGCGCAAGTAGCTGAATCTATTTTGGATATTTTGACCTGTAAAATTTATTTTTGATAACTACTCATGTCTTCAGAAAGTTCTGCTACAAGTGTATCAAGATCGAAACGTAAACAAAGAAGTCCATTAGAGAATATCACAAAAACCTGTAGACGCAGAGTGCTTTCATCATCATTGCCGGATATAAGTAAGAGTAGTTATTGTAGTAAAACTGACGATTCCACGACTCTGAATATGGCTCAGTCCGGTTCTGACCCCTGTAGCTCTACTGATTTTTCTGCAACCCAGCAGCCCCCCTTAATCGAGACCCAGGGTAAAACATACAGCCTACCAGATCTAATTTTCAATGCAATACAAAATCAAAACTTTATGACCCAGCTGGTTCCAGTTCTTGCTAATGCAATAGCCCCTTCTATTCAAGCTGCAATCCAATCAGCATTTAAAGATCTGACTGATACAATCCAAAAACAGTCGACAAAAATAGAGTCACTGTCTCAAAAACTCTTAGAGGCTGAAAAATCCAATGAGGATCTTCAAAACCAAATCTGGAATCTTGAGGACACAATTGATGATTTGGAGCAATACGGGAGAAGGAACTCGCTAAGATTCCATAATTGTCCAGTTCCTGCTGGTGATCTTACTGACATTAACACAGATCACATTATCATGGGTATCTGTAAGGATCACCTCAACATTGAACTGTCAGAAGACGACATCTCCAGATCCCACCCCATTGGAAAACCGAATAGCAAAGGAAATATCCAAATTATATGCAAAATGAAGAACTGGAAAATTAAAAACTCAGTATTCCAATCTAAACGAAAATTGAAAAACTCTAACGTGTTCATTACAGAGGACCTCACGCGATTCAGACAGGGCATCGTTCAAGAGCTTACTAAAGGAAAACGGGCCGGCAAAGTGCATTCCTTTTGGACCAACGATGGCAGAATCTTTGCAAAACTATCAGAAAAGGGCCGTAAATTTATCATCCGATCAGTGAATGAATTGCATCAGCTAGCACCTCCGGAATCATAAATTTTCTATTCATCTGGTTTAATTTTTGTCTTTAATATATCAAAACTATCAAGAACTGACGCCTGTTGGACCATGCAGAGCGTTTTGATTGCTTTCAGTTACCTATATATGCATGTGAGTTTAAAATTACCATCAGTAACCCTTAATTCTCATAACTCATTATGATGTATTAATTCATATAAAATATCCCCACAAACTTTCATTGATCTTCCATCATCTCATGTTCATTAGCTTTCATACCATGTTGTTGTATATGTTTTTTTTGTTCGCATTGTTTACAGACATTCCTGTTCTCTCAAGCCATCTCGAGTCACGTGACACCTTTTTGTTTTATTTACCTTCACCACGTGACACACCTAATTGTTTTGTTTTCCCAGTATTTCTTGTTTACCCCATTGTACTTTTTTATTTTTTCCAATTCGCTATCGCATATATCAAAGGTCATATTAAGATGCAATATTATTTTTTCTTTGTTCTCGAAATGTCACTAGCGGCGAGGACTTTTCTTTTTTATGTAGTCTTGAAAAAGTACACGAGTACTAATGGCGGGTAATACCATTGAACAATATCGCGCCGCAATTGGGACATTTTATATTGGCTGTAGATGTACTTATAAGGTATTGTCTTTTTGTATATTTGGCACACGTAATTTTATTCATTGGCTTCTATACTACCTAAAATGCTATTGTTCTGTGTGGAACAGAGTATTCACAAGTGTCCAAACCAATTTTACATTTATTCAGTATTGTGTACACATTATTTACATTTTACTATTTTTGTGTGGTGACATTGAACCTAATCCAGGTCCGATTGAAGACAATGCGTATACTTTGGATATACTACATTTAAATGTTAGAAGTATTCGTAACAAAATTGAAAATTTGTTATATTTAGTGTCGGATTTTGATATTTTATGCTTTACTGAATCTCACTTAGACGCAAACGTTTTAGATAAAGACATAACAATTGAGGGATTTAATACAATTTTTCGTAAGGACAGAGATTCTTTTGGAGGAGGAGTTGTAATATATGTATCTGATTTATTGAAGGCAGTTAGACGCTTTGACTTAGAACCCCATAACACTGAATGCATCTGGATAGAAATACATAACCTTACCTTCAACATATTTCTTTGTTGTACATATCGTCCTCCGAGCTGTGACAAATCCTATTGGGAACATATTATAGGTTCACTAGAAAAAGTATCAGATATATCCAATCACATCATACTAGTAGGGGATCTAAATGTCGATTTTTTTAACATTCCAAACTCCCACAAACTCAATGAAATTCCCACAAACTTTTCTTTGAGAAACACAATAGTCAACGCAACAAGAATCACACAAAACACGCACAAACTCATTGATCCGATTCTTGTGTCTGAAGATGTCTCCTTTTTTGACACTGGAACAATAGACATTGAAAGTTCTGTGAGCGACCACAAAGCTACCTACATTTTTGTAAAAACTAGCGTTAATTATAACAAATCTTACACTCGCAACATCTGGCTATACAAACACGCAGACTTTGATAAATTAAATACCTTAATTTCTGATTCAGATTGGCATAAATTAATTATGGAAGCTACTGATGTTAATCATGCAGTAAAACATTTAACTTCATCTTTTTTAGGACACGTCAGCGAGTGCATACCCGAGAAAACTATTGTTATTAGGCCAAGTGATAAGCCATGGTTTGATTCGGTTTTACTTAGAGAAATTCGTATTCGAAATCGTTTACGGAAAAAAGCACAAAAGTCAAATAAATTATGCGATTTACTGAAATTTCGAAAAGCAAGAAATAAAGTAAACAACATGAAAAAGTATGCGATAAACAATTACTATAACAACATTGAATTAAATCTTGCTGATGCTAGTAAAAATAATACCAAACTTTTTTGGAAACTTTTGAAGGATGTATTTAGTGTTAAATCCCCCACAGTTATTCCCCCGTTAGTGTATTCTTCTAATAATGGATATCAGTCGATTGCCTTCTCTAATGAAGATAAAGTAGAAGTCCTTAATAATTATTTCTCTTCGATTTCATGTGTTGATGATTACGGAGTTAAATTACCAAACAGGTTTTCTTTATGTGATAGTGTTGTAGATAACATTGTTATCAGAGAGCAAGATATTATAGATATAATTACAATTTTACCTTCAAACAAAGCCATTGGGCCAGATACCATAAGTCACAAGATGTTGAAAAGCACAATACATACAATTGTTAAACCTTTATGCTTACTTTTCAATAGATCATTGAATGACTGTATATTTCCTTGCTCATGGAAAATAGCAAATGTACTTCCTTTATTTAAGAAAGATGACCCTTCTGAGCCGTCAAATTATAGACCTGTTTCGCTTTTGAGTTGTGTTGGTAAAATAATGGAACGCATTGTATTTAAGCATTTGTACAATTTTTTTCATGAAAATAATCTATTTTACAAATACCAGGCGGGTTTCTTACCGGGTCATTCAACAGTATATCAACTTATTGAAACTTATGATTGTATTTTAAAAGCCATTGATGAAGGTAAAACAACTTGTGTAGTTTTTTGTGACCTGTCTAAGGCCTTCGATCGAGTATGGCACAAGGGATTGTTATTTAAGCTTCAAACTTATGGAATCAAGGGTAATTTGTTGAGATGGTTTCAAAGCTACTTAGTTAATAGGACACAGAGAGTTGTGTACCGTGATTCATATTCGTCTGTTAATACATTATATGCAGGGGTCCCTCAGGGATCTGTATTAGGACCTCTTTTGTTTTTGATATATGTGAATGATGTAGCCAATAATATGCTTACTTTTTGTAGACTATTTGCTGATGATAATAGTTTACAAGATTCTTCAGAAAATTTAAAAATTATAGAAAATAACATAAATAAGGATCTTTTAGAGTTAGATAATTGGTCTAAAAAGTGGCTCCTTAAATTCAATCCGACAAAAACAAAAGCTATGTATTTTAACACAAAAAACGTTTTTAAATATCCATCTCTAAACTTTCAAAATTGCAACATAGAGTTTGTGTCTAGCCATAAACACTTAGGATTAACTTTTTCCGAAAATCTCAGATGGACAGCATATATTGATAATATAATAGCAAAGGCACACAAAAAATTAAATCTAATGAAAAAACTAAAATATAAATTAAATCGTAAATCTTTATCGCTTATGTACACATCCTTCATTAGGCCACATTTGGAATATGCTTCAGAAGTTTGGGGAGGATGCTCTCTTGCAGACACAGAAAAGCTTGAACAAGTACAACTAACTGCTGCTAGAATTGTTACTGGTTTATCAATATTTGCTTCCAGAGACTCGCTCTACTTAGAAACAGGTTGGAATTCTTTAAGTACAAGACGTAAAATAGCTAGACTAAAAACAATGTTCAAGGTAGATAAAAATATAATTCCTTCTTACATTAAGGAATGTTTTCCAGATAAGCGGTGTAATTTGTCTAATTATACGATGAGAAATTCTCAGAACTATTCCTTTCCAAAATGTCGATTGCAAGTGTACAAATCTTCTTTAATTCCAACAGTCATTGGGGAATGGAACTCCCTACCTCTGCATATCAGGGAGGTTAATTCACTATCAACCTTCATCAATTTAATCACTTCAGATAAAGATATTTTAAATATAAATAAATCTCCGCCATCATACTTCTCTTTTGGAGATAGGTTCTACAATATAATCCATACTAAACTACGTCATAATTGCATACTAAATTGTGACTTATTTCGATATAATATCATTGAGAGCCCTTCATGTACATGTGGAAAAGTTGAAGACACTTATCATTATTTTTTCTCTTGTACTAAGTATGCACGCGCCAGAGATGAATTTTTTAATAAAGTTTTTAAGATCCGAAATTTGAATATAGTCAACACACATGTGTTGCTCTGGGGCGATGTTACAGTTAGTGATAGTGTTAATGAAACTTTGTTCTCTATGGTTCACCTTTTTATAAAAAAATCTGAACGTTTTTCGTAATGTACTACACTTTATATATTTATATCTATTTTATAGTGCCATAGGAAACTTTAGTAATGTATGTGATATATATATTGCATCTGTTTTAAATATGTGACCTTTTACTATGCTTTATAACATGTTTGCTAAAAACTTTTGTAGGGAGAGGGCTTAATAAGTTATGGAACTTGTGCCCAATCCCATTGTATAAAAATATACAATAAAATATGTTCAAACCAAACCAAGAAATGGATATGATGGTATTGAAACATTATTTAAAGAGTCAATTGCTGGTAAACCAAGGGTTACAAGATGCAAAAAAATAATTTCGGCTGTTTTTCAGCATTTCCTAACTTTTCAAAGGGAGATAACTTGTAAAACTCCAAATATTTTGTTCAAATATTTTCCTTTTTATCTTTATTTTTTTTTTTTTTTAATTTCACCATCGAAATTTTTTTTTAATGCTCAATCTTTATTACACATGTATTTATTATTGTTTTTATGTTAAAATTTGGAAATAATCTTGTGGCTACTTTTTTTTGTTTTACATATTTGCATTTTTGTGACATATATATTTTTGGTAAAATTGTTATATTTTCTTTATAACAAATAATGTTAAGTTTTTATTATTGTGTTAATTTTTTGTGATGTTATTGGTATGTTATTTGCCTTTATTTATATTTCATATATTTTTCATATTTTTTTTTTTTACATAAAGTGCAATTTCTTCAGATGCAATACATGATAAAATTAACGATGATTGTGGTTTGGTCTTTCACATTAAAATTTAAATTAAGATTATGTGAAACATTTCTGCAAATTTTGTAAATTTTGGAGAATTTATTTTTTTGACCCCCCAGCCTCCTTAAAGTAATGATACCACACTTTTCAAATTATATAGACAAATATTATTATATATTATGAATTTTTTTTATATCAAGATGGAATAACATAAAGCTTTCATGTTATCATAAAGTCAGCATGACTTGGACGGTATAACATTAATTTAATTTACTACCAATTTTATCTGAAGTTAAAGAAACCGACATTTTTTTTTCAAAGTGCGTTGATATCGTCGATATTTACGCACTTTGAAAAAAAATATTTTTTCAAAGTGCGTTAAGACGGTCCCAAGTTTAACGCACTTTGAAAAAATTTTTCAAAGTGCGTAAATTTTTAAAGTGCGTTGTAACACCACCCGCCTATAAACTTTCACAAGTTCGACTTTTCTTTAATGAACTACGGGGCTAGTTTCTACCTTTGCAAGTACATGTATGCAACTGAAAATAAAAAAAGTCAAATTTCTCGTCTTTTTTCAAAAAGAGGCAATTAAGATTAAGTTAAAATTTAAAATTGTCTTCTTTAAAACAGTTAAAACGTGTGTGAAAGCATCCTCATATGCATGAGATGTACATTCAAACTAATTCAAAGAGAATGGGGCAGATTTCGTTACACATTATAAAGACAAGAACATCAAACCTTTTTGTTAAAAAGATTCAATTTTCTAAAATTTGAACTTTCCTTTGCTTTTCTTTTGTAATTAAGAAGATAGATAAGAAATAGATCACGAACACTTGCGCAGGTGAGTGTTATTACCTCGGGACCTATTATGCACATTTTTCCGCATGAATAAGTATTTTAGAGATGGTTTTAATAGTTGCTTACATTATAAATTTAAGAAACAATCCATATCAAAACATACACTATTCAATAAGAATAAATTAATCTTTGAAATGATTTCCTTTTTCCTTGAAATTCAATATGGATGTTAAAATACAACCGTACATTAACCTTAAAATCAAAAATTACTTTCGTGGAAACGTTTTTAACAAATTTATCTTAAAGCAGTAATAAAGTTTTTAATTGTTTACAAATTCACAAAGTCTTTAACATTATTTTTAATTTTCTGTCTTACTAATTGTCTGCAGAGTACGGCGGTATATACTTGGATACCGATCAATACATTTTACGGTCGCTAGATGAGTTCAGGAACAACGAATGCACGATGGGAGTAGCCCATGACGGGTCGATTGGCAGTGCGTTAATTATTGCATCCAGACATTCCAGATTCATTAAAAAATGGATTGAGGGTTATCATTCCTATGATCCAAAGAGTTGGGGAGGCAACTCTGTAACAATGGCAAAGAAACTTGCTGAGAAATTTCCCGACCTTGTTCGACTATATAAACATCATTGTGTGTTCTTTCCCCATGGACTGGTTTTGTTTAACCAAAATTACAAGTGGTCACATAGTTATGCGATTCATATTTTTAAAACAGGACACATTGATATGTTAAAGAGCATCAACTTTGATAGTGTGCAAAAGCTAAATAATACAATCGGTGCTATTTTCCGATATATATTGTATGACAACAAAGAACTTTGTCGCAATTGATATCAATGTACTGAATTTAATTTTTTTAGTTAGTTTAGATATAAATACAATAAAACTATTTTCATAAATGTAATAATACAACCATGCAATCTCAATCGCATTGCCAAGGTGTCAAATTTGCACCCGTCTAAGGTTCATGCTTCGAAAAATTCCAGTATAATTATCATATTGAAGATCATTGCTTAAAGAGTTGAGAATCATGATGTATCTCACCTCATCTCAGGGAAGATATTTATCTTAAGAAAAAAAAACTATTCCCAAATGAAAAACAATTTTCCTTTAACATCTTTAGATTTTCCTACCGGGATAAAAGAACTTCCTATAGGTATTCGAATTTCGATATGATTTGAACAAAATTACCCCAGGATTTAAAAATCAAAAAGGAAATCTCACTTTGCCTGTCTGAATTAAACTCCTGTAGGAATTTTTTTTAACCCTACAGGGAATCATAGAATCTTACAGGATTTTCATAATATCGCATGGCAAAAATATTCATCCTCTATAAATTATTACATTTTCATGGGTCATTATTTTTAAAGGTAAATATCTCACCTGTCAGGTGAGACACATTAAAACAAAAGTTTAAATATACTCACTAGGCAGGGTCTATTATTTGTTTTATATTGATTTTAAAAACCGCAGGTGCAAAAACTGACATCTTGGAACTGGCATAATTATCCAGCACATTGTAAAAATCTTATTAAAAAAACCTGCTACAAGTAAGCTGTTTCAAAATATGAGCAAAATCATTAATTTAAAAATATATGATGTTAAAAATATTGTTATACACAAGTATCTAAAAAATATATTAGGCTCATTGTGTAGATATGTGGCATATACCGTAAGATAAACTTCAGTCCATTGAAAACAGAATGCTTTTATTTGAGTGGTTTAAACAAAATTAACATATAAATATGCATGGATACTGTTGAGATTTTGTCGATTTAAAAAAAATTCACAAATTTTTTAGTGAATTTGGTTGTTTAAAAAAAGTACCTTTTGTTTTTTTTTGTTTTTTTTTTTGGTTTTTTTTTTACAATGCTTTGACTCTTATTTGAGGAGACAGTCACACAATACCAGAATAAGAGTTAAAGATGAGTGATCCTTTACATTTATTTAATTACCACTTGTAAAAGTAATTGTTATGCCTTTTAAGCACAATATTCAGCTTAGATGTTTTGTCTTTTCTGTATTAATCATAAAAGTAGCTTGTTGTATGGTTAAAAAGGGGTTCTTTAATACAAAAATTCGGACTTGTTGCACCCCCCCCCCAAACATCAATGTTCTCTTCCCGCCCTCCATCCACTTCAGCACTATATTGATTGATTCTTTTTCAGTTAGGGACTGTTGACCCCCTAACAAGGCCAAAGTTATTTTGTATTTTTGTATTATGGAGATTAAGTATTTGTTACCTGTTAAAGTTTTTTGCATGTTTTTTTAGTAATAGTTCATTATGTAATCATATTTTACTATTTTTGTTTTGAAATGTATGTTTTACATGTTTTTTTTAACCTAATTTTGAGTAAAAAAATTTTCGTAATATAATTTGGTGTTCTCTCTTCCTTGATCATTCATTATTTTTGTAGAGTAAGTATGATATGCAGGGTAAACTGTTTTGTTTTCATCATGAAAGAGAAAGGCATAAAAAAGATTCTTTATTTAACCGAAACTGGTTAAATCACCCAACCACACAGACTCTCTCTCTCTCTCTCTCTCTCTCTCTCTCTCTCTCTCTCTCTCTCTCTCTCTCTCTCTCTCTCCATATAAATATTAATTTAGTCACCCAAGTTAGTGAAATCATTTTTACTGGTTTTGTGCTTTACGCTCTTAACTTAAACTGGTTTTTTTTTTTGGCTCAGTAATTTTAGCATTGAATTTTTTATTTACCAAATTCAATATAATTTCTTCAGGCGTAAATATATTTCTAATAGTGAAGCAAAACACTTTGAATTATTGCTGCTTTAAAACTCCGTTGCCGTGGTACGTTTTACAGAGGCTAACAAACGGAGACATCTATACTACTATATTATAATAATAGACTCAAATTTTTGGGCTTTAATACCGAGAAATTGGAAGAGTACTGTCTTTTGTTTTATATATTTTAAACATCATTGGTACTTGAAGATTACCAATTTGTTTTTATTTTTTCTCAATCAAGCTTCGCTTATTAATAATCAACAAAATTCATTAAAAAATCCGGAAATCATTTGGATTTTACAATCTTGCGCATGCGCATTACATTTACGCTAAATCACAGGAGGCTCTTTTAATTAGTTTATGTTTCCACAATATCACATTTGCATGGATAAACTCAGGAACGATAATAGAAATACGTGTAAATTTTCATTGAAAATTTGATATATATTCTGTTCATCAAAGAAAATACGGGAGATAACTCTCAGTGCATTTAATATGAAAAATAACGAGAGTTCCGAATATCAACATGGTGTGTAAATTTGAAGCGAGTAAAAAACGTTGGTAAAAAAATGTTGAATTCTTCATTAATATAATATATTGTCGTAATGGACGATGAAGTTACCTGACAAATCCCTCAAGATATAGGCTAAATGACAGGATATGTCGCAGCACACGTCTGGGAAGATGGAGGTCAGGGTAGAGAATTACATTAGATAAGTCGTACGCGGAAGAGTCGGGCTGTGGTACCACACTCCTCCCCTTCTTGTAGAGCTGATGATATCCATTGGCGAATCAAAAATACTTAATTAGAAAAAATCCACCCCTCCCCAAAATTGTGTCAGGTAATGCTTTAGATAGATGACAGACGAATGGTTAACTTCTGCAGTACTCGGTGTGATATGAATGAAGTTCTGTGAGAGATAGAATCCCTACACAGTAAAATAAGTTCAATCTCAATGGTACTGAAGCAGTATGTGGTGGAAGAAACGAAGGGGAAAAAAAAGTAAAGTCTATATAACTGGATGGCCCAGATCACAACATCAAAAATATTGCTATTATATACTTTTCCTAAGCACATATGAAAACGCAACTAAAAAAAGGCATATACAGTGTATATCAATTGTGGATCATCTACAGAATGACAATTTAAGGGCATCCGTAGAAATCCATAGCATTGGCGTTAGCCACCTTCAATAGGAGTGAGACAGGAGTGTTCCTGATGAAGGCGACTTGTTTGGCCAGATTCCATGGACGGTTGAGGCGACATCCGGGAGCAGGGGGCAAATATGGAGCATCAGTCTCCAGGAGAAGCCGCTCTGGTGGTATTAGCGCTACCGTCCTTGGGTCTTGAATCGACTTCATTGTTAGTCCAAATTTGGCATTTGACAGCTCCTTTTGCCACTGACGCAACTCTAGGGCCTCGCCCGTGAAACAGTGCCGGTGGAAAATATGATCTGACATGTCCATCATCTGGATGGTAGAGAGTGTCTGTGCGGCTTTCTCTCCAGAACCGTCATCTCGACAATGCAAGATCACTGGCTTGCCCAAACTCCTTGCATTCTGAAGAGCCTCAGACAGGAAATCCAGCTGTTTCCTCAGTCGAGTTCGCCGCCATTCGTGAGGATCACCACAGGGGCTGCAGTGGCATCTTGTAGTCAGGTCTACGCCCACCTCTCCGATTGCACAGCATTGTGGTAAGCTAGCAAGCACACCAAGCTTGTCCAATATTTCGGACGGTGCGTCACACACCACGTGAGGATGAAGTCCAAGTGGCTGAATACACATTGTCCTCTGTATCCGGACATAAGATCTAGGGTGCTGTGTTAGACCCGATATCAGCTTTACTGGAAATGTGTTGTTCTCCAGCGAAATGGTGCACTCCTTAAAGTTGACAATTCCATGGTACGCTGCCAAAAAGTCGAGTCCCAGTATCATTTCATCATCTATTGGAACAGCGCAACAGTCCCAGGAGACATGAAGATTGCCAATTGCAAAAGCCACTCCTTTTATCAACCTGCCATGCATAATCTGGGATCCTATTCCTTTCAACTTAATGAGCTCGTTCATGGCTAGCTGGTTATCTGGGATTAAGCTCTCGTTGATAAGAGTTATCATTGCGGCTGTATCTATAATGGCGTTTATAGGCTTCCCCCTTCCATGATGACATCAAGCTTAATACTTCTTCCTGAAGTTCGTCGTATAGTAATAATATGATCTGTTACGCCACTCTTATCAAGATTTTTCTCAAAGAGCAGGCCTCTTGATACTAGTGAGCTGGGTCGAACTTGATTCCTGCTGAGTGATTGTTGGACGCTAGTTGTCAACTTCTCAACCAGGGAGGTAAGATGACTAATCTGCTCATCCAATGAATGATTGTTTTTGTCCTTCCCATTAGAGAGCTTGGGTTCAGCCCTTCAAGGAGAAGAATCATGTGTCGGGGACCCCTCCCTGCTAGGAATAGAGACTTGGCGTTGAGAATAGGCAGTTGCTCCGCTAGTTCCCCTACTTCCATATAGAGCACGGTGATTGGCAATAGCAGTTTTTACGTATCTAACAGCTTTATGCAATGTTGTTGGTTCTCGGTCCATTGCCTTCATGGCCGCCTCCTTATCTCGACAGCCTCGTAGAAAGGTTTCCATTGAAATTTCCTCAATCATGTTCCCTTCGCAGTTTTCGTAGCCATCTAGTGCTAAAAAGTAGACACGCTGTGCAAACTCTTCAACGTTTTCATTTTCCAGCTGTTTAATGAAGGGCAACTGTCGACGAGCAAGAATTGGCACTTCCTTCCTGCTGAATCTCTGCTTGAGGTGTCGTTTAAGGTCTTTGTAGTCGCCATTTTTGTTTACTTTACGGGCGTACTCTAACGCTACATCTCCTAAACAATCCAGCAGACGAAAAGCTTTCTTGTTTGCAGACCATCCTCTATACACTGCAACTTGCTCAAACTGGTAAATGAAAGATTCCCAATTTGGGCTGTCACTACCTTTGAATACCGGCATCTTTTGAATTTGCGGACTTTTACTCCTTGACCTGCTTCTCGAGGTACGGGTCAAATTTGATGAAGCATTATCCGAAGAGGACGAACTGGTGGACCTTGATCTGTGTCGCTTGCTTTTCATTGTCGCTCTACCCCGGCCTGGTTCCCTGGGAGTCTGAGACCCCACAGCACTGGGTTTGTTCTGTGAAGTTTGAGACCCGGAAATAGGTGTTGCTAATTGTTTTTCAGATGCTGGTTTTTCATTGCGCACCAATCTTTTGGGATGTGCATTGGGCTCTAGAGTGTATTGAGAAGTTGGCTGTATTGGAGAAATGGTTTGGAAATCAGCATTCTCCAGTACCCTATTGAGGGGTGTACTTGTTTTAGGCTTTGCTCCCTTAAATGGATCAGAGATAAAGCCTGACGAGGGAATAACTGATGTAAGTCTGTCTATGATCAGCTTCTGATCTGCCCCTTTGTCTGCAAGCTCTGTTGTTGCTTTGTCTTTACTCGTAGAAATGGTCAGTGTATTGTCCAGGCCTTCCTCCGCGACCTCAAGTTCACTTGCCCGTGCGGTAGGTGTTTTGTACACCGATTCATCAACCTCCGATTTCAGGACAACTTCAGTCCTCAGAAAATGTACTTCATCATGTAGAAGCTTAATGCTTCTGTTCATTTCTAGGAGGGTAGAGTGAAGCTCTTTGGTGGACAATATATTACTTATCTCTTGCGCAGGTGGGGTCACAGAAGACTCTGTCTCAAGTTTCTTTATACACACCAAACCTGCGTTGCTCCACGCTATCCATTTAGACTGCTCAGTCTGTGTGACGTCAGCCACATCATCAAAAGTAAAATCCTCTCTCTAAGCTGGATGATTCTCTTGGCTTTCGCTTGGCCTATGCCGTCCAAGGATTTCAGGTCAGCCTCAGAGGCATTCCAGAGGTTGATTGGATTTGTAGCCATATTTGGTTTATGAAATATTTAATTTTTGTAATATGTTTACAGTAGAAGAATGAAAGAGTGAAAGCAGAGCCAGTGGCCCCAATACCTATAAAAAGTATGGGGCTATGGTTTGTAAGATTAATAGAAATCAAAAAAAAATTTGGATAAAAGTTACAAAATTTCCTTTAAGTTTCAGTATAACATTCTAAAATGAAAGTTTCAGTTCCGAAATGCGTAAATTATAATGGCGCGAACTGCGCACCCTACTTACAAAAGCGAGGGAAACTTGGTCACGTGACTTATTTTGGAATTAAAAAAATCAGTCCAAATATCAAACTTACTGCATCAATTTCAAGAAAATTTACGGTTTTGGTAATAAATGTCACAAAAAATTACTATAAATGAATTTACGTATCAATGCTTATCGATATGGACCCCGAATTGAAAATCAACAAACAGGCAACACGGGTTTCGTGAGGCTGTCTGATTTTACGGGAAATAAAGTTGTTTGCAAGTTGGTAACTTTGAAAACGAGGTTATCGTAGATTCCTCAGCTACCGGCGACGCCAATGTCGTAATGGACGATGAAGTTACCTGACAAATCCCTCCAGATATAGGCTAAATGACAGGATATGTCGCAGCACACGTCTGGCAAGATGGAGGTCAGGGTAGAGAATTACATTAGATAAGTCGTACGCGGAAGAGTCGGGCTGTGGTACCACAATATAAAGGTATTTACAGTCTCAAAATGTTTTGTTATGAATAATTTGACTGTTATTTTCAATGCAGCTACATTAATTTTCTCCAAAATCGTTTCGGAGCGATTCTCCATTTTTTCCCTACTTTACGGGTATATGAGAGGCATTTTAACTGTGGTGAAGGCCTGTCTAGAAACACAATTAATTTATCTAACTAAACAGAGTGTAGTGAAATTAATAGCATTATTGTAGGCTTAAAGCTTGGTTATGTAAATGTCAACAATACGGTGTGTCGATGTATCTATTTCGTAATTAAATGTCTGATATCAAATGCAATGTCAATCCGTGCACGCACGGGTCAAAGTCTAATTTAACGTATATTAATAAACCCTTTTTTGTTGGAAACTGCTAAGTGATACGGGGAGGGCGGACTCCCAAAACATTTCCGACATGTCCAAGGGCTGTCTAAGTAAATGGCTATGTCCTAATTTGTTAGTTTCTTGCAGTTCTATTATATTTAATACCTCATGATAGGCAGTGATGGGGGACATTCTTAACATACATGTATTAAGCGTATTTATTTTATGTAGACGCATCGTAAGTCAACGCTGGATTAAGTACATGTACTTTAATGGATGTTGATTTTATTCTTTAAGTCTCCAATTTCAACAGCAGTCTTTGTTGTTGTAGATGCATGTTTCCAAGTGCTTTTAGCCGATCTGCAATTCATGAAAAAGTGAGGCTTAAATATTTCAGATTGTGTAAATCAAATATATAAAAGAAATGATATAAAAAAATTCATGTAAATAAAATAATATATAACTACATGATTCGATCAATACAAGGTATTGTAGGGAATGCATTTGCTGGTCAACTCGTACCCCAAATAATTTCGAAATTTCGAAAGAGTTGACTTCCGTTTTTTTACGGGACGAATTCGCCTGAATGCGATTGAGTAGACTATAAATCACGTGTAGGACCTTGGAATTTAACATAATTATAAATATTTAGCCATCGAATTTTATTTAGTGAAGGAGATTAGATTGGTCTAAAATTGCCATGACCAATCAGGCCTCTTAAGTAAAGTGTTCAGTCAGACATAAATAACATTCGAAATCGTTTATTACATTTTGAATTTTAAGGTTATGGTATAATAAATACATTGCATACAGTGTTTGTACAAATTCTTACTTAAGTCATATATTTTTCATAATCCAACTGGAAACTGGTTTAATCAATTTGAAAGTAAAGGATACTGACGGGAGTTGATTTTATTAATTATATTTGCTTAAAAATTAACAATATGTAAATTTGCAAAGCAAGTAGTTTCTTATGTGTATTTAAATAGTTACGCCCATGTATTTCTAATATTAATTATCGGACTTTTTCGACAAGAATTCTGGGCTATAGTCGAAAAACACCAACATATAAATCATGTTGTGTAATACCGTATTTAAAAAAAAGAACTAACGCCATCAAACTTTACGATGCATACTACATATCAGTAATCGAAATAATTCTGATAATACAAACTTTATATCATTAAGCGTTGCAGTCGCAACCGTTAATGATACAACATTGTAAAAATGAATGGAATTTAATCTTTTCATTTTTTTCAATTTGCTCAATAATCCTATTTTTAGTTTAAAAGATCAATTCTATGTAGAAATCAAAATTGTATATAGGAGTTCCGGCACGCATAGTCACTAATTATCTTTATATTGCATACAATGATACATATTGATGTATTCAGTAGCTAGATAACATAAATTTGTTTTGCTAAGAACTACCGTTGCCATGGTACCGGAAACCAAAGATACAGAAATGGCAAAATTTAATCTTATCAACTTTAAAACAATATAGAAAGTATTTTCAGCTTATCAAAGTTATGAAATATAAAATTTTGAATTAACTATTGATCAATTTTCAAATTATAGAAAAATAATGGTGGGCAAATCAACTTCTAAAGAATGTTTCCATTATCTTGAAAATATATTTTCCTATGTTGAAGTGATTTTTTAACCTAACTCATAGATGAATAGTTGTAATTAAAATATGCACGTCATATAAAAATTAAAACATGTTACTAACCAATCTTTGTTGCCATTTGTGGGAAGCATGTTTACTTATTTATCAAATATATTCAAGCATCATTGAGCATCGTTAAATTGACCGTGCTAAGGAAATATGTATAAAGTAAAAAAATAATGCAGAAATATTAAATTGTTCAAAACGTCATTGCAACGGCCATTTATTTTGCTAAAATGCAGCTTCAACTGATATTAGAACCAATTTAACTAGAGCTTGGACTTTGGGTAGTTGGTGTCAAACAGCATTGTGACGTAATCCTGTCTATTTCATCGTAGGCCACTCAGCCATTGCTCATTAAAATCGACAAGATTTGTCTGGCTTTTGAGTAAAGACTACGCAATCGGTATATATTTCACTTGAAACCAGCATCATTTTAACTTGTTTTGACGCAATAAATAGATGGTCACGTCCTACTGAAAGTCCAAGGCCTTGTTAAAATGGTTCTACATGAAAGTTGAGAACATGTTTAATCATTCAAATCATCAATGCTATTTGTCTCCAAAAAAGCTTAAAACGGTCATTTTCAATCTTGTACCTCTGTTACCATGACAACCGGTATCCATGGCAACAGTTCAAGGTTGTCTTGCATATTTATATAATTATACCAATACTAAGGTATTAAAATAAGAACATAAGGAAAATCTGTGACTATATACATATGTATAACCACCGATTTTTGATATTTATAGACAAAATATCTTAATTTACTACATGTATCTTTAATGTTTCTGCACGTCAAGCTCTGTAATAATGATATTACTTTCGATAAAAAAAATTGCAAAATTATGATAGATTTTGAGAATTGAGCATGGCAGCAAAATATGCCAGATATTGTATAAATGTCAATCAATATAACATTTACGAGTAGCAATTTATTATTTGAAGAAAAGGAGTTGCTTGATCAGAGACCCCCCCTCCCCCCCCTTTCTCTTCATCTACATTATTGCCAATGTCTAAATTACTTCTCATATAGATTGGCAAATAATTTGTTCGTCCGAACAAATCTTAATTCTTCCAAACAAATCGTTATTCGTCCGAACAAATAAGATTATTTATGTTTTTATTTGGCAATTCACGCCGCAGTACTAATTCATCTGGCCCATTCGAACAAATATTAATTTTTTTTTCATCTGGCCCTCCAATGCCGCCGTAATATAATCATGTATATAAAAGAGGCATTTTCTTTTTTTAATACCAAACACTTTTTTAATGAACAAAATGAAACTTATTATTTATTTTTTAATTTTCGGTAACTTGTTCAAAAGGGCCGGCTTACTTGGAGTTACAAGGTGCAGATCACCAGATCAGAAGTAATGCGTAGCATGGAGTTTGATGTAATAATCTTTGCCATGCAACGTGACGCATTCTGATTCTTTACATCATGATCCTCT
Organism: Magallana ariakensis; assembly: GCA_020458035.1. Taxonomy (NCBI): domain Eukaryota; kingdom Metazoa; phylum Mollusca; class Bivalvia; order Ostreida; family Ostreidae; genus Magallana; species Magallana ariakensis. Next base: position 30,851,237 of record CM035815.1, read on the forward strand.
ATCAAAATATATATATTTTTTTCCACGCAAAAAAACCAAACAAAACCATTATATTTATTGAACACAAATTATTCCAAATGAACACTTTAAAAACGCAAGTAATAATATTTTATTAGCTTCAGAGAGTGGTGGTAATACAAGTAATTTTGCATTGCTTCGCGTCTCGTTACAGACTTTGCGACTCCACGTGATCATGGACGCGGGGACTTTATTTACCAATAAACTGTTTCGCGACGACTGATGTTCGCATCCAAGCCTTATCCTTACCTCTGTTAGTAGAAATTCCACTTCAATGAACATTTATTTTTATGGATAAACTTAACAACGAAATCAACGAAAATTGGTATTCAACGAATATTGATGAAACCACAGTATGCAGCTTCGTGTAAATTGATTTCATATTTTGATGCATTTTTCTTGAAATGTAAACTTTTATACAGTGAAATTATTATGTAACCACGGCATGTATTTTAAAAATTCACATAATTATTTAATAATGCTTAAATGCGTAAAAATTTTAATCGGGAAATACGCAAGCCTCGTCTACTACATCAAAGTATAGGTAAGCGATTTAGGAAAACAACGATTAAAACATCGCGATTTATGCTATTTTATCCACGTTGTAGTTTCGGCATATCATTAACCTATTCCGTGAAGCAGACAGTTCATATCACATGCCGATCATTTCTTTAAAAGGATTTTTTGTTTCTGTACTGTTCACCGACAATTTTACAATTACAGTCAGCGCCTTTGAACTATGCATATGGCGTGGAATCCCGATCTCGATTCAGGCAAACGTGTGCTAGTCTGGTTCCCTTACCAACCCATTATATCCCGCAGGAACCAGGCTAGCTCATGCGAAAGCTGAATTTTCCCCATAGCATCCGGTTTAACCTCGCTTATATAATTTCTGCGTGGACCTCAGGGTCCACTCAATAAGTCTAGTGAATTCGCTATACACGTGTTTTTCTTCAAGATGACTATCATTTATGGTTAACGAGGAATCAAATAAAATATCTACTTTAGAAACCGTAAATACACAAATGATTTTGACCCGCAGTAGTGTACTATTTTCTGGAATACTTGTTGCAATGATCATTAATACTAAAGTGTGAACGCCGAAAAAAATTATATTTATCTATTACAATTTAACAATTATTCAAAATAATTGTGTTGAAGTATTTCTTCTCTCTAACAACCTATTCCCAATTATGTCTATTGCATGTACAGTGTATAACCGTGCATGATGATCATTATATGCAAACAATAATAAAAATATAGTTCACTTTTGTATAAATTTGCGATCTCGAACAGCGTTCAAAGACCGATTCATCAGTGCCGTGTTTGTGTGTTTGTGTGTGTGTGTGTGTGTGGGGGGGGGGGTGACAAAAGGTCAATGTCTTAATATTTTTGTTTTGTATAATATAATTGTTGCACTAAACTGAATTACTGTTTTATTTTTCTGTAATAGTGTTCACACTTGTAACGTCTAACATGCTGGACAGAAATTCGAATAAAATCTTAAAGGGAGTTCAATTTAGTCTTTTATAACTGTTGGCTGCATGTATACAGAACTATTCTTACGAAATTTCCAAACATTGTCTACATCGCACACATGTATATATGTACATGTACAATACGATTCATCATCGTCATATACATCTACCTATCTTCATCCATAAATTTTATTCATACATCGAACAAATAAATTTTAATTTTCTAACTTATAAAGCCGCGTAATTACCCCTCTTTGTTTGAATTAAATTTGTGTCCAGTTATCATATGATAATTTTCAATTTAAACTCGCCTGTAGTAATTTCAAAATTTAAAATATGAAACAAAAGTTTATGATTATTTTAATGATATTGAAATTCATAATAAGTCAGAATAGCATAACGAGTAGAACCCCATCCCCTCCCTCTATCAAACCGCCTGTGGCTGAAAACCCAAAACATAGATCTCGCACAACAGTACACACTTACATTGGCCTAAGTGCCTGCGTGGATGTAGCCCCCCCCCCCCCCAAAAAAAAAAGAAAAATAACAAAATAAATGAATGAATAAGTAAACAAAGACTAAAAGATAACATTTTGAACTCCTTTATAACACGATCCATAAAAATAGTTCTTTAGTTTATAAATAATAGAATACTAATCAGTCCGTGAGTTATATGACGAAGAAAGCCCTGTCTGTAGCACTTTTCATTCCGCTTCCTTTAAGCAGCCGGTCTCCTAGGCAATCATGCAGTTGTTTCAAACAATCTACATATTCAAGGTTTTATGCGCTAATATACTTGTGTATAAAGACAATCATGTGAAGTGTGTATGCAATCGCTTCTGTTATTTGATCACGGTGTCATCTGCTTTTTTTTTCATTCAAAATTTTGTTCAATGTACATGGTATAAATGTTATCAAACAATTTGTTAAAAATATGTTTAAAATATGGATTAATTAATAAGGGTACTAGTATTTCAGCTAACATCATAATTAGTATTTTCATGTAAAGGATGACTGCACTTAAGGACATGCGATATTTGCGAGAAAATAAACTTTTAAAAGAAGAATTTTTCTTTCAATTGCAGAAATAGTCAACATCTAAACTGCAACTTTACGTAATTGCGTTAAATAAAAGTATGTTGTTACCAAGTACGAATTTGTTTTCATAGGCAGGGGTCATCACGATTTCTTGAATCTCCATACGATAATGAGGACGCCCACTTTTATACTGACTTCATACATAGTCAGCGCATGTTTGTCTATTGTTCTCCGTTTAACAGTAGTTGTATTGTTATATACATACGTATATTTTATTGATAAAGACAATTTGGTTATATATTTCATTCATATGGAATTAATTCTTCTTTTCTAAACTGAGTGTTATTTTATGTTTGAAATTTAATTTGTTTGATCATTGTAGAAAGACATTGCCGCATCTGTTTGTGATCTCTCATGTTGACATCTCCCTCCTCTCCCCTATCCATTTCTCACAGTGATCCCCTGTTTAATGCCATTTGTTTATTTTCGTTTATCTGATTGATGGTCAGATCTTAGACTGGTGTGTCTTTGAATTTATTATGGTAATTCCCTCCTGTATCCTGTTCTGAGAATTTATGTCTTTGAGCGTTCTCCAAATTTTGGTTCCATTTTAAAGTTATTTGATTGGTCCTTTATAGAAAAAGGGGAGGAGTTGTCAAAGATGAGACATGCGGGATAGATAATTATTTTACACTCTCACTTTGGATTTCTTTTAAAAATGATGTTTGTTTAATTTGTGATTTTGGACTTTAATAAATTCTAAATTTTCAAACCGGATATTTTTATTTACGCTACGTTACGTAACCAATATACGTAATCACAACATGGTGGAGAGTTTACGTAATCACAGCATGGGAGAGAATTTACGTAATCACAACATGGTGGAGAATCCGGGTAATCACAGCATGGTAGAGAATTTACGTAAACACAACATGGTGGAGAATCTAAATTCGTTTTGTGCTTATTTTTGACTATTTTTGTGTTAATTACTTGAGTTAAAAGGAAAATGTTTACGCCTGTGCGAGGACATAACAGTGATTTGAGTACACCCCCTACTGTAATCAATATGGAAGCAGGTCTTGATGACACTCCTGTTTTTAATCCTCGGAGTTCACAAAACTATTCAAGAGTTAACAATGTTCCTTCCATTTCGGACAAAGTTTCTTTTAAAAAGTTCAGTGGATTTAGGAGCTGGACACTTGAAACGAAGCTGTAATTGGACCGGGCATGGTTCCCAAAAATCTCAAGCAAAGTGCCAGATATTTTTCCAGACCGGACATACCGCCGCGGAATGTCGTCTGTTCGCTACAAAGAAACCAGTCCGCAATTCCGAACCAAAAGACGCACAGCGCCCGGAATAAATGCAGCATCTGTCTTGGGCTCCAAGAATGATGTGTCAAATGGTGCCGATAAGTGTGACATTTTTCAGCAAGGAAAACTTGTGTATTTACCTGTACGTTTTGCCGATAAGTGTGACATTTTTCAGCAAGGAAAACTTGTGTATTTACCTGTACGTTTTGGTTCTAATTCAGTTTCTGCACTTTTGGATTCGGGTGGAACAATCAATTTAATTTCATCAAAATTTTACCAAACTTTGGGTTCCGTGGTCTGCACTTAACAGCAAAGCCAGACGCGCAATTGAAATTAGACCGCCACCTAATCTGTAATTTTTTTTATGGCTTGTGTTGATATATTAATTGACTGTGTGCTATGTTTAGTTGTTTTGTACTTTCATTTTACTGCAGAGTATGTTTGACCTGTAGTAATTTATGAACATTACTGTTTACAAATTTTGTCATTGTATGTAATCACGGATGTTTTATTCCAAAAGGATTACATGTACAACTTATGAAATGTAAATGAATTGTTTAGAATAGAAATGTGTCTTGTTTGTATTGAGTTAACTTAGATGGATACATCGACAAGGTTTAACAATTATGATACAAGTTGAGATATGTGGAGAGTGCGGCTGTGCTAAGTTTTGCACAAATTGCGACATTTGTTTTTATGTCCAAGTAAAAACAAGCAAAATTTTTGTTGTTGTGGTTTACATAGATATTGCTTTCTCTAACCAAGGATGTGTTATTCCGACCGGGTTATAATTTATGCAATTCTATAGTGTTTGAGAAATCTTGAATAAATGACATAGTTACTGCTGTTTCTAACCAAGGATATGTTATTCCGACAGGGTTATAATTTATGCATTTCTATGGTGAGTGAAATATTTTTCAAGATAAGATTGATATGATTTAGTTGGTATATTGTGTGTAAAAAAAAAAAAAAAAAAAAAAAGGTTAAGATAATGACCATGACATTGCAGTGTAAGGAGTATGTGTGAGTACATGTACTGGCCAAATCATGTACAGTGTGTAAGTGGTAAAAGTAATTTTTTTTCGGGTGACATGATCATTTTCTTTTCAGTTATGTTTATTGTTTACTTGCATGACATGAGTTTTGTTTTGTTTTGTTTTTTTGTTTTTTTCATATGGTGCGTAATGTTGATTTTTTAAAAATGTTTTGTGAAGTATGATTTAATTGTCTTTATCTATTTTTTTTTTTTATCTAAAATTGAATGTCAATTTTTTTTTCGGGGCGGATGTTTTATACATACGTATATTTTATTGATAAAGACAATTTGGTTATATATTTCATTCATATGGAATTAATTCTTCTTTTTTAAACTGAGTGTTATTTTATGTTTGAAATTTAATTTGTTTGATCTGTTTGTGATCTCTCATGTTGACATCTCCCTCCTCTCCCCTATCCATTTCTCACAGTGATCCCCTGTTTATTGCCATTTGTTTATTTTCGTTTATCTGATTGATGGTCAGATCTTAGACTGGTGTGTCTTTGAATTTATTATGGTAATTCCCTCCTGTATCCTGTTCTGAGAATTTATGTCTTTGAGCGTTCTCCAAATTTTGGTTCCATTTTAAAGTTATTTGATTGGTCCTTTATAGAAAAAGGGGAGGAGTTGTCAAAGATGAGACATGCGGGATAGATAATTATTTTATACTCTCACTTTGGATTTCTTTTAAAAATGATGTTTGTTTAATTTGTGATTTTGGACTTTAATAAATTCTAAATTTTCAAACCGGATATTTTTATTTACGCTACGTTACGTAACCAATATACGTAATCACAACATGGTGGAGAATTTACGTAATCACAACAGTATATTTGCATTATCAAAGTTATGTCAAAGGGAGATTAATAGACAAACATGCGCTCGTTGTTAAAATGAGAAAAGACTGCTTCTTTTTACTTTCGCTTTCCCTGTTGTAACCAAGGGTTGGTGCATGTTGAATATTATAATTCACAACGTGATTTCTCACCCCAGGTAACTTTGTGAATACAAAATTATATCACGTGACGTGTAAGGTAGCATGTTATGTACTAACTAGGACAATGTTTTCGAACACGTTAAGGTTATCAAGCATTGATTTTTTTTAAGTCTTCTGTACTTTCATTTACATGGGCGTGGTCTAATTGTTGAAACCATAGTAAATAGTATACTTGTACCATATAAAATAGATAGGTTTATGGTGAAAGAGTGATCACATAAATTTTTATACATGGTATTGTTATTCATGCTAGTCTAATTTTAGTACCATTCTGATAATGTCAGCTCCACCTCTCATGCATATTAATATCAATCTAATGTTTGATCAAGGGCAGATAAGCGAAATTTCTCCTTTTTTCGAAAGTTGTAAAGAGAAAAACATAGAATGAGCTTATTGTATCACAGTCTAAAATCTTAATTCATGTTGGAAATTGACTAGACTCTTTAAAATATTTAACAAAAGTGATATAAGGTTAAGAAATAAACGCAACAGAAGCGACCGAAAAGGGCCCAAAACCCGGCGCTAAGTGCAGTCATCCTTTAATAGAAATGTTTGTTGAATCATTAAACCATTCTTGTTTAAATCCATTACGTAAAATGATTAGATTAAACTTTGTCTACATACATAATTTTCTTATACCAGTATGAATACAGTATGGATACACAACTAAGTCATTTATTACTATTTATCATTAAGCGGCGATTATGTAGCTACTGAATACATCAATATGTATCATTGTATGCAATATAAAGATAATTAGTGACGATGCGTGCCGGAACTCCTATATACAATTTTGATTTCTACATAGAATTGATCTTTAAAAAAACTTAAATTAGGATTATTGAGCAAATTGAAGAAAATTAAAAGATTTAATTCCATTCATTTTTCCAATTTTGTATCATTAACGGTTGCGACTGCAACGCTTAATGATATAAAGTTTGTATCATTAGCGGTTGAGGGTGTCGATATTTGCTTGTTTCATTAAGCGTTAAGGTTGCTGTGCATTTGTGCCGCTTAATGATACAATTCTATCATTAAGCGGCGATTTATCATTAACAGTTGAACATGCCAACTGTTAATGCAAAAATTTATTGCATTAAGCGTTGCAATTGCAATGGTTAATGCTATTTATATCATTAAGCGGCGTTGTATCATTAACGGTTGTTACAATGGTCTTTCATTTTAGGTTTATTTGAATATGAATTATAATTTCTGTTACTTTCTGCAAACTGCAGTCAAAATTACAATATTATAAAGATTATTTCACAAATTATTAAAAAAACTTATTCTGAAAAACTTAAATTTATAAAGGAGTCATTATTCTACAGGGGTCACTTTTCTTCATGTGTAGTGTGCTCAATTTTATGAAAATGACACTTATTCCTTTTCTTCTCCTTTTCTTCTCGGGCAAAAAGGTCATTTTTCTACGTAGAATAATGAACGGGGGGGGGGGGGGGGCATTATTCTACGTCTAAAAATGACCCCCGGTTGATGTCCAATTATTAATTAAATCATGTTTTAAAAATTATAGAAGATGCATTTAAAAATTGTGTTATGTTTCAACTACCTTTTAAATGTTAGACATAATTATATTTGAATTGTTTTATCAATTTGAAAACCAAACAAAGCACTTTTATCCACAATTTAACCCTGGTAACGATAATTATTAGATTTTTTGCATGTTTTAGCATAATAATAAAGTGTGTGTGTGTGTGTGAGCATTTGAACAACACTTTTTTCTACATTGTATTCACAAGACACATGCGATTTTGTTTTAATGATGTATCAGATGCTTACAGATTGAGGATATCCCTGGGACTATGTATTTTACTCAGTTTTGTAATACAAGAAAGTGACGCCTCGACTCAACTTTTAAGACGAGAAAGATAACAACGAATGACGTTGTAAAAATTGTTGTGCTGTATTTTAGCGTCAAAATGAAGTGTGAACCATTTAGACAGAATGCTCCAGTCACCAAAGACAAGAAACTGAAAATATACTTCTTAAAGTTAAAAAAAAAAATAATTCAACTTTAAAAAATAAATAAAAATCCTTTGTTTTAAATATACACTTACAATCACTTTGTTTGATTCACAAAGTTATATTCTGAAAGAATAACTAAATCCAAGTTTAAAAAACTTTATCACATTCAGCAAAAGAAAAAAAATGTTCAAGTTATACACACATAAAGTTATATATTGATATTTAGTATACATACATAGGTAAATCTGCACCAGTAAAAAGATAGAATTAATCATAATCGGAAAGAAGATAATATGACATCACTTACATAGTGCAATGTGATGAATGTTATTGTTTTGCCTAATACAACTTGTTAAAATACTCTATATCTCTATATCGATTTGAGTTACTCAAAATTAATGATCAAGGAACATATACGTATTTAGCAAACATGACAAGGCGAATTCAAAACCGTATATACAGTATCTAAATAATTTAGTAACATCATTAGGACTAATATATACAATATTCACAGGTACCTATTTCAAATATATCATTAGAGCGTTGTTAAATATAACTAAATAAATTAAATCAAATAATCGACGTAATGTATTAAGTATTGTTATATGTTTCAATCACTACCCCATACAAATTGACAATGTCGACAAAGTATTAGTCTATATTACAATTGATCATCCGATAATATAAACAAGTATTTTATTTGAAGTGGGGTTTTCGACATATTCGTCAATCTGGGTAACTATGCATTGCTCCACCAGTGCACATTTCTTTGTTTCTCTGTGAAGCAAAGAAAAAAGAATGCAACAGGTAAGGTTCATACTTTAAAACGTAAATCTGTTTTCAAATTAAACGAAATAAAATCATGTGCATCAATGGTAGAATATGATATTTCTCAAACCCCTTTCGTTTTCCGTCGAGCAGGTTAGATACTGCGTAATATCACTGTCTTCTGTTCGTCTCGGAATCTCAAGAAGCAAGCTAGAAAACAGAGAAAATAGTTGGTTTTATATTTGCTATGGATGTGTAGATTAACTGAGACTGAATGGTTAACAAATTATCCATCAGATGTTACTTACATGTTTAGATATGATACTTTCAGCCAAAAAATGTCGTTTAGTAAAAAAAAATAATAATCAAAACATTTTAGGTTTAAAATTTGAATGCATTCCAATATCTTTAAAAAAGAGCTTTTCTTTTCAAGAAGATTAATATAGTCTATAAATGACCACGACCATCGCATGCTGTTTAAAGCGTTTCACCGAATTGTTTTTGTTGTTGTTGTTGTTGAAATCAAAACTATAGACTTGTTAATATTACACTCAATTACTCGCTCGTTTATGGACGACAATTGCAAGGCAATAACGAGACACCTATTTCCAGAGGGACAACCAGGGAACATACCAGTTGTTCTTATCTTGGAAGATTCAACTAAAGCATAAATCGTCTATAAATATGGATTTCATTACGCCAAGGCAAACGTTTAATTAAGAATTCTATTCCAACTGCTCTTAATGACAATTTCAAGGGCGGTCTTCTGTAAAAACAATGCTACCGGTAGTTTTATGTATTACATAAGAAATAGACATACACCTTTAAATATTTTTCATGGTTAAGAATTTAATTGTTTGCACTTACAGTTAATGTAGAATTCCACCATGAGGAATGAATGAAATACTTTTAGCTTACTTTCATTATTCAATTTAACAAGTATTTTTTATGCAAATGAATGCTTAAAAGGATTGGACATCATGCAACGCCTATGTAATTTTAATTACATTTTCTGTAACTTTATTATTTATCTTTTAGAAACTAATTGTCTCACCCGTCGCTTAATGTGATTATAATTTTTTTTTGGAGTGGAGGGGGGATAAGAACAGTTACTTTGATTATTAAGAAGCAGAGTAATTATGTTACACTAGTACTTACCTTGGGGACGTATCGGAGTTTACAAATGCTAAACATAAAATAAACAACAAAGATAAGATCTTAAATAAATGATATCCTAAATCTTGTAATTTTTTTATCTTGAATGAAATGGTAACGATTGGAGCTAAAACACCCCCCCCCCACTGCTTATTTTTATTGTGTACAAAGCTTTTTTCTAAAGACCTGCTACATGTAATAGTTATCCCAAATTTGAATAAAATATGTACAGTTACAAGTGAGGCACATCACTCACATATGTTATCTATACAAAGCTTGTGTCAAGTTTTTCTCTTCACTCTGTTGTATATTGTATTTAACAGTACAACTGACATTCAAATTTTGATTGGCCATTAAAAATACATTTGTTAAGCTATTTATCTAACTATTTTGAATAGAAAATTGAAGTTTAATTTCATTTTAACCATAGTCATGCTTTACAATAAAAGCTAAATAAAAATCTGCAATAACAGTCTTAAAAAATCATAATGGCAACGACGATTACAGTTTAAAATTATAATACGGTTAACTTTTTAAGCTTTGAAAGATGGGCATTTTAAACATCAAGTGTTTGTGGCACATTTAACAAAATTCTATTTCTGTACCGTCATCGTCACAGCCTTTCTCTTCCATTTGATCCCCAGCCGTTAGATATTCGCTTTCTTTTGGATTTGGTCGATAAGGGAGTTTTGGCACTCTGGTTTTCCCCTTGGTGTCGCTTTAAGGATGAATACAAAATATTGATTCAAATTGACAAATTCATTATGTAAGCTCTTCTTTTATAAAAGTATACAACAATTTTCCATAAGTTTATTTCAAATTTTTGTTTTTGTTGATATTTTTCGGGACTTTGATTGAATTTCGTTATAGCCGTTAATTCGCAATATCTCGTGTTCATAATATTCGATTTGTGATCGTCCCCCTGCTGAGGTCTTTATCACACTGATAAGAGGCAAGCTAGACTGGTTAGTTTTACTGAATAGTTTAATACATGTACCTACCCAGCTACAAGATAGACCCCATTGTCTACTCCATTGTCTAAAATGAAAATAAAAGAAGAAACATATCGATCAATATTCATAATCACTAACATACATGTATACACTGTATTTGCATGTGGATTATGCGGCCTCGTTGTGTTTTTTTAAACTCAACAGAAATAAGTAGTTTGGTTGTTAACAAAATATTGTATATTTTTTTTATTTTTAAAATTAAAAAGAATATTTACAATACTGATGATAATAATATACTTTAAAAAAAAAAATCTTACAGTGGTCCCGTTCAGAGTTCATTTTCAAAATTGCAGGATCATCAACGCTTGCATATTCATTTCCATCAGCGCTAAAAATGCAGATAAAAACTTTCAGGTACACAGATATGTGGCTATTGATGATCATGAGCAAAATTTTGAAAATACGTACCTTCATCTCATTACATTTGTCAATATAGAAAATTCGCCAATTACACATTTGAAATAAAACGAGTCACAACGATATCATATCCTGATTTATTTATCACCGACAAAAATACAAACGCATTTTCAACTCCGACTATGATCGGTTACGAGATTCTATAAACAAAAAGAAATTCTATAGACAGATTAAGGATGGCAAGATACATTGAAATATAATACATGTATCTCTGATAAAACATCTTCAAAGCAAGAAAGACAGAAAGATATAGAAATTTATAAATGTAAACAAACGTGTTCCTGGATTCCTGTACGTATTGTTAAAATGTCAAGCTTCGTTTTTATCAATAAGAAATATGAATATTTATTTAGCTTATTTGACAAAGTAGAAGATATTTATAAAGTCTGATTTTGGCAAATTATATTTTTATAAAGAAATACGTTTCACACTCATATTCATTAAAAAAAGAAAATGCTCAAACGTGTATATTTCTGAAGAAAAAAAATCTTTATTATATACAAAACGTCATTAAGTTTAAAATCAATCAACACTACATATACGCTTCGAAAAAGTTTTTAAGTTATCGTTTGAAACTGTTCAAAGCAAAAAAAAAAAAAAAAGCAGGGTGTACTAAAGCCTTCTACTTACTTAAGTCGATGGATCGCTTAATATTTAATAAATGTGAACGAGTTATTCATAACAAGAAAGCAATGTCAATATATTCCAATATCTTTGAGAACAAATGCACCACTTTTTCAACAATGTACTCACAATGGCCGGGTTTTTGTGACGTCATCATATCTGGTGTTAGATAGGTATCAAAGGTAGGATTGATGCTTGGAGTGAAAATTAAACAATTCATTATTGTAATGACATTAACACACATAAAGAGACAGCAGGTTTAATTTTTACAAATATTGATTATCATTTCATTTTACCCGTCATAAATTTTCTTGGTGTCTTTTGAGTCTGAAACAGCAAAATCAACATTGTAGTGATTCATTTTGTAATAACCTTTCTAAGCATCACAATTACAGACGTCCTTTAACATTACTTACATTTACAAATACCTACCTTTAGCTATGCCATAATGAGAATAATTGTTTCTTTCCAAAGAATTCTGGTGTCTGAAAATTATTGATGTAATGTTATGTTTAATACATTAATTATAATATATACATTAATGAGAAATCGACAGCAAAACTCGTTAAATATTTAATACAATTCACACTGTTACCTTTCCAAAGAGAGAAGTCTCGAACCTAAAATACGGTCAGCAAACAGTAAATCAAGTGTCAATCAGGATTGATTAGATTAAAACGCTAATCTTATTCATCAATTATATGGGACTAAACAAGCTTGAATTTATAATAAACGTATAATTTAATGCTTACTTCTCTTTATTCTTCTACGTCTTCGTTTTACGATACACAAGGTGCAAAGAAGGATGTTAAGGAGACCAAACGTACACACGACAGCAATGGCAATCCAGTATTGCTCAACTTTTGTTTTTAAAGTAGATTGAACAGAAAATAAAATGTAAAACAATATGGATAATCATTTCTTCAGTAACACGTCCGAATTTTAGAATTAAATAACAATATAACAATATCATTATTCATTTATATTACCCGAAGTTTCTAATGACAAAAAAATTATAATTAATATCATACTGTGTATGTTTCTTTTTGAAAACTAGGCAGCTTTTTATTAAAGTGATTTTAAGTAATATGACATATGTAATATTTATTTTAAGAACAACATCAGACTATAATAACTTTTCCCCATCTACTATCAAAGCTTGGAATGAATTACAACAAGATACTAAAGATTGTGTTTTAGTTGCCTCATTTAAATCAAAGCTCAACAAAATTTTTTCAAAGAAAAACAAACTGTTTGACCATCGACCAGAAGAAAAAATATTATACAATGTCAACTAAAAACAAAGCAAGTAACCTAAACGCACACTTATAAATATATGATGATTTCTTCAATAAAGACCCATATTGCCAGTATTGTGGTAATTCTTATGAAGATACTGAACACTCTTTTCTTGCTTGTCCAAAATGGGAAATATTGTTACATACTGTACTTATTTTTATAATACATATATCTGTAGAAATTTTATTACATGGTAGTAATTAATGTAAGTTAACTGGTAATAAACAAATATTTGTACATCATCAGCACATCTTTATAAAATATTCCAAAAGATTATAACAATAGTCTAATTGTTAAGTACATATTGATATGTAACAGTATTTAATTAGGATAAAAAAAGTCAGTGGATTGTATTGCAAATTTATTTTATTACTTCTTTAAGGTTTTTGTTTTTATTGTTGTGTGTGTGTGTGTGTGTGTGTGTGTGTGTGTGTGTGTGTGTGTGTGTTTTCATTATTTTCTCTTTTATGTATTTTTCCTTTTTCATTCTTTAATTTTTGTTGTCTATGCATTGTTTGTTTGATCATCATTTATTTACATGCACCATACTTCTATTATTAATCTAATTACACAATGTAATCTTGATCTTGTTTGTAATGAGATGACAAAAATAGCCCAAGCCTGCTGTCCGATCCTATTTAATTTTGAAATAAAATATTGTTTCAACTAAGGTGATTTTAAAAGGAAAACATATTAGGAAGGGACTAATATTCAGTTTTAAATAGTTACTTTGATTATAAAACCTCACCTATCGATTTAAATTCTGGATCTATGTGTTTAACTTTGAATGTAGAACTGCAGTTTTTCCCCAAGACATTCGTTGTACATATCTGTATGATACCGTCATTGTTCTTTGTAGCGAAATTCTCCAGTGAATAAGTATAAGATGGTAAGTTTGATCCCGGCAAACTGTAAACAACTTGATCGTGTCCAGAAATGTTCTTCTTTACAATCTCATACTTCATATCTTGATCTGGGAAAACTCCTTCCCACTCCAACGCGACATAGGTTTCAAACTCTTTAATGTGGATATGAAGGGGTTCGCTTGGGAAATCTAAATAAAGTTAAAATTATCATATATTAACTCTAATCTGCCATATTTGTACTTGTCAAATGTAAGATCTCTCATGATTTGCGATGGTATATGATTTTTATCCAACGTGTTGTGTGTTTTCTATCCTAGAGCCTTTTCGAGGAGATAGAAAACACGCATGGATGCTAATCTGCCATATTTGTACTTGTTTATTATAGAATATCTCTTGATTTGGGATGGTATATGATTTTATCCAGCGAGTTGTGTTTTCTCCCTCCCAGCCTTGGCAAGTGGATAGAAAAAACACAACGAATTGGATAAAATCATATACCATCGCAAATCATTAGAGGTTCTCTTTATCACATGTTCACTACGTCTTTTGTTTTGTTAAGCCTCAATCTTTTCTATAAAGTTATTATTGTGTCACACAACACATTTACTACTACGTCAACAACTTTACGCACGGAAATAAGTTCATTAAAGATTCACTCACAAACATATCATTTTCGAAAATATTTTGATCAATTCGTGCAAAACATAAAACAGCATTAAATGCTTCACATTTACGACTCCACACTTTTCAACTGCATTATATTTTTTTTTTACTTTTTCATTCTACATCAATCAACTGCCTAACCTACGTTATGTTTAATGATGACGTAACATTGAGTAAGAATACTTAGTGTAATATCAAAAAATTATTACAAGAGTAATATTCATCGAATATTGAGCTAAACATGTGATAAATAACATTTAATGCACTCTACGTTGCAGTAATAATGTTTATAACATTAATATGGTATTACGACTAAATAAAAGGCAATTGATTTTAAACATTTAACTGATTGAACTTTATTCAAATTGGTAAATAACATTACTCACGATATGCTTCAACCAAAAATATATATTCTTTTGTGCCGACGTGATTTTCAGCAGACAGTACAAAGGTTGTGTTGAATTTGCTTTTTAAAGTCCCAAAGTTCATCTCAAGAATACTTCCATTCATGACAACTATTGCATCATAAATTGAAAACCTTATAGGTTTTTCTACTTCTGTTTTGTTGTAAAACGGCGGAGGACTCGATCCTAGTTTTGTGTTCACTTTTAATAAAGAAACTGGAGGATTACCAACGCATTCTAACCGAACTTTGAATGATTTTCCCACTTGTCCATAAAATATATTTGTCGTTTGAAGAACCCAGGGAACGGCTATAACGAAAATTTAAATGAAAAAAAGGTTTGTTAATCAAATTGTCGAATCTTGATAATAAGACGAACAGCATTAATTATTTCACTTTATGAAATTCAGTTAATAATAATTCAAACTGACCTTCTACTACCAGTTCTGTACTCGCAGACTGCAAAATGTTTCCACTCACGCCATTCCTCATCAAACAATTATATGTCCCAAAATCATTAAAAGAAATCTGATTTGAAGAAAAATAATGTGCTGTTCAATTTTGCTTAATTATCAAATTGAAATATTTGTTGCAATGAAGTGCAATGGACCTTTTTTATTTACGAAAGTAAGGCAAGAGGCACGCCAGCAACAAAAAAAAAGAAAAAAAAAAGAGTCGTAATATAATCTTACCGATTGCATCGTGAGTGACATTATTTTGATAGGAGAGTTATTTGGAAGGTTGTCCGGATCAAGATTCCTAATGAACGTGTTGCCAATCCAATGTTGCCATGTTAGGTTGCTGTATTTTGCTGGATTTCCATCTGTGACAATTTCGCAGAAAAGCCTGACGCCCCTCGTTCCCTCGCGTAAGGTGGTCTTATTACTGGGTTTAAGTGTTGGTGGATCTTTAACAATCAAAACAATGTTGAATAGAAAATAAACACTGAAGCATTTATATCTTTAAAATATGGCGACATATTGAATCCCTCTTCTCTTTCAGGGAATATGGTAAATAAATATAATATTTATCCGTACTTTTTTTTATCTGACATCATGCAAGATTAAAACAGAAAGATTTACATTTCTTTTTATATATGTCAACATGCCAGACATTTACTTTGACATGCATCTCATATCGATGTGCAAGATCGATATGCAAGCCAAATGAACATTTAAGATAATGTAATGAAGAATAAGAAGTTTACTTCCGTTAACATGTCCTGACATGAAAAAAAAATTGTGAAAATACTTACATTCCACGACCAATCTGACTGTTTTTGAGTCGTTGAATGTTCCCTTAAAGTTAACAAACACTTTACATGTATAGTCTCCTGCTGCCGACCTTGATATATTGTTTAAATTCAAATTCAAGGGTTGACGCAAGGCTGATGACGTTATTGTGCTGTTGTTATGTTCCCAAGTTACATTTGATATTGGATTCCCAGTAAAGTTGCAAGGAATGGAAACATCATTGCCTTCTCTGATGACATATGTCAATAGTTGCATTGAGATGACAGGCAACTCTTACAAAAATAATAAGACATTTGGTATTTCATACATACACTAGTTTTTTTATAACGTTTACGTGGCTACTTTTTTTGTCATATTAACATATAAGAATGCAACTTTTGATATGATCAAATAACTTCTGTTTTTTAATACAATAACATGTAATATAATGTACATTATTATTTTTCATTACTTTAGAGTTTGATCGATTCTCAACGACTATTGCTTTTTAAAAATTTTTGATATTGATGATGTTAAAAATAAAATTTAATTTACCGCTTGACGAGAAAATCCCATACATCTGACATTAGTAAACAAATAGAAGTGACTACGCATATGACTCAACTGCGTGTATTTTTATGTTGCATGTTAAAGCTTTATTTTTTTCTGTCAGTTTAACAACGGATCAGTGATTTTTTTTTAACATTAAGCTGCATAAAAATTAAAAAAGTTTACATACCTGGTATGATATTAACCTTGGTAATGTTGTTGCCAATCTCAGCGGAATTGTATTGGAAAATGCATTGCCATGTTACGTTGTCCAACGGACCGAGAATTCCAAATGTTATCTTGTCTCCAGAACAAGCCACACTATAAAAACGTTCTTTGTCTGGTGGAACTCGGCAATAGACATCTTTGAATATCGCAAATTTGAATCCAGTTTCACCAGGAATCTTTAGTGAAGCCGATTGCCAAGGGTCGAGACATGTGCAATTGAAATACAGAGGTTTTCCAAAAGTGACATTTGCAAATGGGGCAGGTTCAATTAAGATTGTTGATTCTGAAAGCATTAAACATTATTGGTATGGTAATATGATCTGGGCGTATGTAATTATATTTTACAATGCGGGTTATTTCCACAAGAAATGTCACAGATGCGACAAACCTGTAAAAATCGGCGGAAATATGCATGTAATGTGTTAAAATTTTGTAATAAGTTATCTACATATCTTAGTTTAGATCTAAAAATTTAAACCAATATGAAAACTATTTCTAAAGATCATGAAGCTAATAGCGCTTGAGCTGGGGAAAGTCGCCGCACGCAGGCGATGTCATTTCTGGATTTTTTCCGTTATGTTAAAACTTCACAATTACGTACATGTAATTCAGTCCTTTAAACAAAGAATTAACTATGATGTTTTATTCAATTTATTACATATTATTTTATTCAATTCAAAAACTTATTACTCTGTGTTCAATAGTGTAGTATTTTGGATTATTTAATGTGCGATCAGGTTCATCGATGGTAATTCAAAGAATTATAAACGTAGCCTTATGATATGGCTGATGGCTTAAGAATTCACTTTTTAAAATTTTCCTTCTGATCGTTTTCCTTCTGACCGTCTCGTGTATTTATAAGAATAAAATATGATTTTTTTAAAGAGGATCGCTCCTTAGGTTTTGGATAGCCATTTTGGGTCACCTCTAGTCTGAAAATTCTGCATCACATATTAATTCTAGTAGTATATTTATATTTTAAAATGCATGCCAAATAAACTATATTAAATAAATTTGTTTTTAAAAAATTACATTTTTACAGAGCCTAGTAAGGGAATATATTTTGTGGCGGAAGGTTTTCAAGAAGGAAATGAACAATTTTCATAACTCACTAGTTTTAGAGTACTGTTACTTTAGCTTCCTAATTTTCAGCGCAGACCAACTTTCTAGATAGTTTCTGTATTACGATATATTCATGATATTCTTAAAACCATATTTAAACAATATTTTGATATTTCTATCGATATATTTTGGCATATTTAGCTTATTTTTCAAAGAAGTTTAGAAAAAATCAACTCCAATTTTGGCCTAAAATTAGCCTATTTTATGCTTTATCTCAAATTTTTGAGATGTGATCCCTACTTGTTTTACTTTTAAATGAGACATTAAATGTCTATTTGTATGCAAAGTTTTCGAAAGATGACATTACTATAATTTTCTTTTTTTTTGCGTTATAATTTGATTACTCCAAAATTTTGTAACATCTGTTGTTGTGCTCATTATGTACTGGCCTTTGAAGCCACCAGTAAAGCAAGAAATTTCAAACTTTGACTTAGATTTTACTTTTATAGTCACTACATGTGTTCAACTTCATACTGTATTAAAATCATAACTAAATGATAATTCAAACTGTAAATATTTGTTTGATTTCTTCAAATTATCAATTTCTATGTCAAATTTTAGCAAAAATTTCAGGAAAATTATAATTTCTGTTTGGGGCCCTATATTTCCAAAAAATGGCATGTGACATGGGTCACAAATAAAATAAATGAACATTATAGGTCCCCATCTTTATATTCAAGTAGTTTTCGGATGATTGGCATTACTATTATTTCAGGTGCCAACCTCCTTAAAATATCGCATCCACATTGTGGGTACACTGTGGACTGGACACATACACACACGCACACATTCTTTCTCTCTCTCTCTCTCTCTCTCTCTCTCTCTCTCTCTCTCTCTCTGGCTTTAACTATTGTCAGTGAAATCAAATAAATGAAACAAAAAATATAATACATAATACCAATAATCTACAAAGAAACCATTATTCACTTCAGAAAATGTTGGTTTAAGATAAAAGTATATAAAGAAGTGTCTTATGATGAGTGCAATTTATTCCCTAAAAAATCATGACAAATAAATGAATTTAAAAATAAATAGATGAGAGAAATTGACACAAAATATAATTCAAGCTAAAATAATTTTAAAAAACCAGAAATGAATTGTTCAGTTTACAATACAACTGTTAATATTTTGAAATCGCACAACCTTCTAAAAATTGCCGAAGTGTACATGTTATATGTAAGTGTATTCAAAGATCAAGATTAATATTGATGATAAATATTTATAATGAAAGATAACTCACGTGTGGTTTCTCTACTGTGGATAAACAGTAAAACTACCAACAGCACTACCATATCTAGGAAATGAAAGTGAATCGCATTACATTTCTGATTTGTTTAGTGACTAATTAAAAAACTTAGTTATACATGTAGTCATAAAATATGTCCCATGACCCTTCCTTTGACACTAAGTAGGGACTGATAATTGAGGATAAGCTCAATACATTTCTTTGGAGAGAAAATAACTGGTAAAGTTGAATCTACACTTTACAAAAGTGTTGTCCTTTAACCGCCGTTTTTGGGCAAAACCCATATATTTCTCACAGTAGCCATTATAGTTTAGTGGTTTGTATTAAACATGTTGATTGCCCAAATATTTTGTTACCCATGCATTGAGTTGTTTAAATCCAAAGAAATCTAATCACAGGAATATATTTGTTAGATCAAAGAAGGGAAATGTTATTTTATTTCCCTTTTGGCCTTTGAATTTACCATGCAGAGGGAGACAACTTTTGCAAAGTGTGGATTGGTCTATTCAGAGAATTAACATAGGGGTTTTCGTGATTTTTTTTCAATTGATAGAGACTAAATAGATAAAAATCACTCCTTCATGGCCTTTAAAATATAGCAAACATGCAATTCCTATTTTGTTGTGACATAATGAGGTTAGTTTTAGCCTTTTTCACCTTAAAAACCTTGCATATCAGGGTTGATGTAATAGATCTAGAAACATATTACTGCCTTCTCTTTTAAGGTGGTATGGGAAATCTGTCGATATTAATGTGAATTAAAATACATTATAATTAAAATACTTTTTCCGGTTTAGAATTTTTAAATTTTACAATATTTAACACAAAAATACGTTTAAAGTTGTTTTGGAATGATAACAATTTTTGAAATCCCCAGCGAGATTCGAACTCATGACTTATAGATTCGTAGTGAACCATCTAGCCCACTGCGCTTCGCTGTTAGGTGACAACTTTGGGAAAGAAACTTTTAATAAAATTACACTTGATTTTATTGTTTATTTCGATAAATAGTACGTCACAACATGGAAGTGTCCTATACCACCTTAAGGAAGTTTTTGTTACTGTGGATCTATGACTCACGCGCATTGTCAGTATTTTATGATCTTTTCAACTTCCTTGTAACACGGTACTGTTTTTTTTTAAAGCTTTATTCAATCATAGTAGATAATGAAACATTTAACACATTCTACTTCTACAGGTTTATATGGGAAGAAACCTTTAATGCACTGACATTATGGTAAGGAGATTGGATGGTCAACAAATTATAAATTAACCATCAGAGTTGCCTAAAAATTAAAGATATGATTTGTTCAGCTATGAACTATTATATAGTAAAAGGAAAATTTCAAATAAATCATCTTTTTAATTTAGACATTTTTTTAAAAATATTTTTATAAAAAGCTCTTCTTCTAAAGGAGATCAATACAGTCAAAAAATGACCACGGGCATCGAGCCTTCTCAAAATGTTTTTCAAAAAATAAGAAGAAATACGATAATTCATTCATCATAAAAATCTACCTTTTATTGTTATTTTATATCTATTTGTTTTAAACGCTTTGAAAAGTTCAATTTCACACCCGACTCTTTTAAAGATCTCTCTCCTGAAAAAGTAAATGCGCATTATCGCAAAATTTTAGTATAATAAATTCGATTTATCTATAACCCGATTTCACGATGGTCTTTCGATAAAAATTTTAAAGCACTGTAGCATAAGTGTAACTTTGGGAATGACCCAATTTACCGCGTACTACGTCACTCAATTGAATATCACGTAATTCTACAAATTGAACATACCGTCTAGAATCATTATTGCACGAAAACAAGAAGACGTAGTTTTGTTTTTTTTTTATCAGAAATCATAAAAAACTAGACGGCATATTTTAAGAATAATGGGAGTTAGAAAATTAAGATTAAAAAAGTTAGATCCAAACTGATTATCGTAGTTGATAACAGTGACAAAAAAGTGAAGATGGTTAACAATTTGCAACAATTTATGTTACAACCTTAGCAGATAGGTTAATTTAACGAAACACAAATCTTAATTGTATTTCGTTTTATTAACCTTTACACGACCATCTCCACATACATAAAGCTTCATATATACTGTTTGATGTATGCAATAATTTTTCAAAAATGAAAAAAATTTACAATCCTTAAAAAAACCTCAAAACGCTTTATATACATACTTGTATACGGAATGTTCAAATGTAATGCTCAAATATTAGGATGTTTAGAATATCATATCTTAAATCTGATGGTTAATTTGTTGAAAATTCAACCTCCTTAAAAAACAAAGCAACAACTATTATGACAAAGCGAAATATTGATTGCAAATATAATCTCACCTGTAGTCCTTATCCGACAAGATCAACAGCGTGTCTGTTTTTCATTAGATAAAAAGGTTCATACAAGGAAATATCAATGAAATGCATAAGGAAATTGATGTCACTTCACCCGTAATAAATTACCCGTATGACCAGTCAATATCATCAACAGAAGAATTTGAATAGAAAAAATGGTTATTTATGAGTGTAATTCATGAGAAATAAAATTAATGGAATTTATACCTAAGGATAAATCCATTTATACAAGCAACATTAATCTTAAAGTTTTTTTTTTTAGAATTCTATTTTGCTGCAAAAACCTGCTAATATTGTAAGTATCATAATGGAAATACTACAGAAATTGCTTTAAGTACATGTACTTTGGCTATACAGATAATGCATGCGTGTTTATATTAATAGAGAAATGGGGATGAACCTGTCTGTGCCGGGTCAGAAATTATAAATAAAATGCTATGGCTGACCACGGTGCGTCAGAACATTAGTATGGAATTGGGCTCATGAACTTATAAGGTTCGGGGATTTGAGGTGCAGTGTCCGTGCGTATAAAAAGGAGGTGCGGGGAAAGAAGCTCTCCAGTAGTCAACTGGAAGCTGTCTTTTGCCTCCTCTGTATATACAGGTAAGACCATATTTTAAGATACTTGCGCGTTTTTATAAAAGTTAACATAAATGATTCAGAGGGCTCAAATAATTAATACATGTATTTTATTTTTCTTGTAATCAATATCTATTGTTATTTATTATACAATATATTATATTTAAATTGTGGTGATTTATTCGGAATGTTTTATAATTAAAAATAATTGTTATATCTAAATAAAATGAGTAGTCAACTGGAAGCTGTCTTTTGCCTCCTCTTTTTATACAGGGAAAGGGCTACTCCCCAGGTTGAGGAGGAGATAATTCCAGGGTTAAATAAGGTTGTACCAAGGACGAATCAGATCCCGAGGATCGAAGGAACTTAATATCGTATTAATAAAAATCGGAGTACGATATAAGTCTGAATGTAACTTAAACTTTTATGATAAATAAGATTAAAAAATCATTAATTTTTGTCAGAGGAAAGATTTCTCTTCTAAAGAATATATAACAGATCAATTTTTGTACAGGACGACAATAGTTCAATTTTGCCATAATTAAGGTTTCTTACCGGCCTTTTTCAGAAAAATATGCCATTTCAGTTAAAAATAACATTTTCGTAAAAAAAAAATGAAACATGAAAATTGCAGCTCATATTGCTTTAACCTTAGTCGTGATCCTAATGAGGATCGGGGCAGCGCTTTAGCTAAACCGTCGGGTTTTGATGTTAGCAATTCTATATCGGGTTCGGCATCCTTTTACATCAATTCTTCCATGATGCTGGATGTTCAGACAAAATTTCAGGTTGTAAATCTATACTATCTGACAACTAGAGTAACCATCGATCGAAAATATCTTGGTTAAGTATACGCTTAATTACTGTAAGTATTGCCTTTTAGCCGAATTTATTTCCAAATGTTAACAAATACAGGAATCACGTTATATCAACACGTGCACTTAAAATTTCCCAACATCAGTTGTGCAGAATATTATTCGTTATAAGAATTAAAAAAAATATTAAGTCAACAGTTATAATAATTTCCTCAGGCTATTTGAAAAATATTTAATATATGTATACTTTGATTACATACATGTACCACGCTACAATGACTTTATGTTATAACGTTACAATTTTTCTTGAACTTGTTATTCACCATTTTAGAGCTATGCCACTTTAAGATTTTGTAGCACCTGTGTTTTCCAACCCCTGAAGTCTGTGTTAAGAATATGATCACCTACTGTAAGTATTGACTTGTATTACATTTAATTCAAAATCCAGTATGTACAACTAATAAGTTGGTTATCAGGTAATGTCATGCATTGATGCGCCTGACAATAAACGAACATTTCATACAGTATTATGTGTGATAAAACAAATTTAAAGCAAAATCGAGTTTCTCATTAAATTCCAAAAATTATCTTAGGAATTTTCATAATTTTAATCAAACCCGATTACTATAGAATTAATAATTAAGCTTTTATTTACACTAAGCTAAAACTTGTTTTACTACAATATTGTAGGGTACTGCCACAAGTAAAAGTGATTTCAATTACAAATATAGTCTACTTGTTAGGGGACACCATGTTGAGGTACATCACTCACCTAGACCTATACTTTTCAAGACACTACATCACAAGATGGCGTGTTAAACTATCAATCCAGTTGGTTGTATAGTGGTTTAAGTATCTGGCTTGTGAACTATGGAGGGTAATCGTGTTCAAAAATCCAGACCTGTAAACTTGTAAATTCAAATATGCAATCGTGTTGGTGTGAAAGTCTGAGAATGAATGTATGTGATTCTGATCGTGTAACCTATAGAAACTCGAGCATAACCATTTTAAGATTTGACTCAGTGCCTTCGTTGATGCATATTTTGCTGCTTAATTGTTTTTGTTAGTTAATTTAACCTTTAACTTTGCACATTTTAAATCCATAGTTTCTGCATTTGTATCTTCACCCTCGGATATAGAACAGCTGACATGTTACAAATTGACAAATGTAAAGTCTACAAGTTTGTCGAATTTTGACATGACCTTATATGGCAAATGCTCGATGCGGGAAGAGGCATGCCGTAATCGCCGGAATGGACTAAAATAATTAAATAAACATAAAATTCAGTTAAACTGTTCTAATGAACGATACTATTTTCTTTGGATCAAAAATATTTTAAAAAAAGAAAAAAAAAGATTTTGAGGTGTGATTGAAACTGGACCAAACAAGAAGAGGTGAATGTTTGTAAACATCGGTGCCGGTGTGACGAATGCGCTGGTTTCTGTAATATATAATTCCCATGGACACTGGTACATGTAATATACGATAAGGGTTAACTTTTACTAAAAAAAGAAATGCCTAAAATCTATTCTAATACCGCTAAAATAATTTGACATATAATTTAAACTGAAAAATATAAAGTTGAATACGTACTCTTTTTTAGAAATGGGACGGATCAAGAAATTTCCTAAGGGGTGAATATCTTTTGTGCGGTATGGGGTTTGGAGACCGCCGTGAAGCACTTATAGCTTCATTGCTTACCTAAATGCTAAGAATTTTGAAAGTGAATTTTATATTCCTCATTTCTTTAGAAGTAAACGACTTGAAAAAAAATTTGATAATTTTTCGCGGAAATATGTATGTATCTATATTTTTTCAAATATCAAAATGACTTTGTTGTGCAAGTGCATGATAAATAATAAAACAATCTGAAACTGTTTTGAAAGAAGTTTTATAATCATTATTTAAAGTACAAAATGTCAAAAATTGAAAGGTTCTGAAGAAATAAATAAGGGATACTAGTATGTCTATGTTCTATGGTTTCTTTTTATTATTATTTTATATTTTTCCTCTGACATTTTTCGAGCGCTATAACTCAAAAACTACTTGGTCGATTTTCACCAAATTTACAGGACTGATAGAACATTAAATGTGCTTCCAATAATTAAATTTTGAGCCGATGACGTCATTTCCGGTTTGAGATTTTGAAGATTTTGTGAATTTTTAAGGACCATTTGTCCACGTAACTTCTCCGAAACTAATGGTAACAAAAACGTGAAACTTTCAGGAATATGTAGATGGATGTCTGTAGATGATCCTCTGTATTTGACATTGTGGAAAATGCGCAAGGCGCCGAAGCTCGCCCGAGGTCGAAAATTAGCACCGAATTTTTTGGCAAAATTTTAACACGTTTTATAAAATATCGTTTAACTTGTAAATATTTTGTTCCAACATGTAATGCAAAAGTTGCTTAAATTTTCACGGGCTTTCATTTGTTATCAAGAAAAAGGGGCTGGCCCCTCAAATAAGGGGGCAAGAGGGTTCTAAAGTCTTTTTGCAATAACTCTTTACTGGACAATAATTTGTTATCAATTATAGAAGCAAAAAAATTTATTGTACAGCTATATAGTACCATACCTTAGTCATATATTACGTAATTAGGGGTTTCAAGGGGCCAGAAGTCCAAAACTCTGATCATTAATATCTAGTAAAAGAGAAATATTTTGAAAAGCATTGTTGAACAAAAGTTGCTTAAAATACTGTTCTCAACAATACGCTGCCTAAATTTTTTTGTTGGTGGCCCCAGTAAGGAGTTTAAGGGTCGGCTCTGTAATAACTCATGCAGCCATGTTGCGTAACCGGAAAAAACTAACTTTATTCAACTTCTTACATAAGAGAGTTCCAACAGTGTAACAGGTCATACATAAGATAATTCTGATTATATTACATCCCCCCTTTTATAAAATTTAAACATTATGCTTTATATTTAACTTATAATTGTGTTAATAGGAGATTAGAATGTGATACATAGTTGAGTTAGCTCAAATGATTCGTACAAATAAAATATTGTCAGATCCAATGTTCATTATTGTTATTATTGCAAATGAGGCTGAACAAATTTCAGAATGACTAGAAATATACTGACTAGTGTAACATCAACTAAACGACATTAACTAACATAACAAATGAGTATAAACTGACTAAGGGATTATTATGCCCTTTCACATCATAGATAATCACTGGGTCGCGAATCACACGGTATAATCGGATAAGTACTTTGGCTTGGTGATGGCCCGTCCGGAACGTGTACATCTTCGCTGTGTATCTTGTGCTTGTACTGGCTCGGATTTCTGGTCAATCTTTGGCTTCTCTTCTGGTAGCGGTGGTTTAGGCTTCG
The DNA here is from genome assembly GCA_020458035.1 of Magallana ariakensis. NCBI lineage: Eukaryota > Metazoa > Mollusca > Bivalvia > Ostreida > Ostreidae > Magallana > Magallana ariakensis. The sequence goes on from CM035815.1 coordinate 30,877,775, forward strand.
CTGGGGGTAAATGGTTTGTAGATGGATTTCTCAGTACTGAACTTCAGGAGTGGGTGAAACAAATCCTTCATGTTTCGGTTGGATCACATGCGGGTCTTCTCTTGTTTTCATCAGTTTACAGTTGTTCCTGCGGTATGTTATTCCTTGACTGCCAGCTTCGACAATGTGAGAGCGCGGATGTACAGAGGCTGACACGTAGGTTGCTGGTTCCCAACCATCGGGTGTTTGAATACGTATGGAATCTCCAGGTTCACACTGCGGTCTTGGCTTTGCAGTTTGGTCATAATAAAACTTATGCTTTTGTTTGTATTCCATAAGACGAGTAGAGACTAGGTTTGGTTCTATAATACATGGCTTTCGCAATGTGTCACTGATGGGTATCAGTGTTTTAGCTCGCCTGGACATAAGACGCTGCATTGGTGATCCGATTTCATTATCCCTGGGGTTGTTGCGTAGATCGAGTAGCCCTAAGTACATATCATCCCCAGACTCTGTGCATTTCTTTAAGATGTTCTTGATTTTTGTACTGATCTTTCTGCAAGTCCATTTGATTGTGGATGTAATGGTGATGATGTGACATGGTCGATCCCATATGCCCTTGTAAACTCTTTGAACTCTTGGCATGCAAACTGTGGACCATTATCACTCACTAGTACGTCCATAATACCATAACGAGCAATACACTCCTTGATCTTTTTTTATGACAGTTTTTGCTCTTGTGTCTCTTTCTAATTCTGCTTCTTCAATAAAGTTTGAGTAGTAATCAACCAAGATGAGGAAATGACGATTATCAAGCTCAAATAAATCGGTTCCAACTTTGCACCACGGGAGTGAAGGTATAGGATGAATCATCATTGGTTCCCTTTGTGGTTTGTTTCTAAGTGTTAAACATGCACTGCATCTGCTGACAACATCCTCAATCTGTTTGTTTATTCCTGGCCAGAACACTAATTCTCGGGCTTTTTGTTTGCTCTTAAGGATCCCCTGATGAGAATTGTGGATTGTCTTCAATGTAACTGTTCTTAATTCCGACGGTATGACTGTACGTTCCCCACGATAGATGAGTCCATTGTAAGTAGATAGCTCATCACGAAAGTCCCAAAATGGCATGACTTCAAGTGGTACATCACATTTCCTCTCTGGCCATCCTTGGCAGATAACTTGTTTCAGAATTTGTAACTGTTGATCTTTCTTCGTAGATTCGACTAGCGTTTCATGGTTTGTATATGATAAGGTTTCAGCTGTCATGACCATCATTTCATCATCTATTAGCCTCTCGTCGCTGTTCTCTAAGGGTAATCGGCTAAGACAGTCTGCCAATCCAATTTCTTTGCCTTTAATGTAGATGAGATTGAACTCGTAAGGCTGTAATCTCAACATCATTTTTTGTATCCTCATTGGTGCTGTATGAATTGGTTTTTTCATGATAGCTTCCAGTGGTTTATGGTCAGTTTCTATTGTCACATTAGACTTCCCATACAGCAGTTTGTGGAAACGTTCACATCGAAGACTACTGCCAACATCTCTTTATCGATTTGCGCGTATCTCTGTTCTGCTGGGGTTAGAGCTCGAGATGCATACGCCACAATATCATTTTCCTGCAAAATTGCTGCTCCTAAGCCTTTCATTGATGCATCAACGGTAACGGTCACTGGTCGAGTAGCGTCGAAATACTTCAAGACATCTGTAGATGTAAGTGCTTTCTTGACATTAGCGAATGCTTGTTTCGATTCAGCGTCCCAATTCCAAGTTTCACTTGTTTTCAGTTTCCGTAGTGGAGCTGTGAGTTCACTTAGTTTTGGAATGAATTTAGCGAGGTATGCTAACATACCAAGAACTGTCTCAAGTTCCCCTCTGTCTTCTGGGTCCTTCATCTCAAGAATTGCTTTTACTCTGCCTGCTGATGGTTTCAAGCCTTCTCCTGTGAGACGATGGCCAACATAGTTAACTTCCGGTTTTACAAGTTCACACTTGGCTGAGTTTAACTTCAATCCAGTGGTCCGGGCTTTTTCCAAAACCTTTGTGAGTCGGTCTGTGTGCTCTTCCAAGGTCTTTCCATGAACTAATATGTCGTCTATCACGATTTCTACTCCTTCCATGCTGCCAAAGTGAGTCACCATCTCCCTCTGAAAAAATTCACCTGAACATTTCAATCCCATTGGAATACGAAGGTATCGGTATCTTCCGAAGGGTGTGTTAAATGTTGTCAACATAGAACTGGTCTTGGACAATTTGATCTGATAGTAGCCCATGTTGGCATCCAAGGTTGAAAAATACTTGCTTCCATGCAATCTTGTCACAATATCATCAATACTGTTCATTGGATAATGTTCACGCATAATTGCCTTGTTGAGATCTGATGGGTCGATGCAAATTCGCACGCGGCCATTTTTCTTCCGTACACATACCATACTGTTGACCCATGGAGTCGGTTCTGTTACTGGGGATATGATGCCGCAACGAACTAAGTTGTCAAGCTCAAGTTTTACTTGATTACGAAAAGCTACTGGGATAGATCTTGGTGCGTGAATGACGGGTGTTACTGTTTTGTCGATTTTTATTTCGTATTCGCCAGGAAGGCATCCAATGTCCTGTCCAATGACATCTGCATAGTTTTTTCTTATTTGTTCAGTAGCGGTACTGACATTGACACTGTTAACTCTTGCGATCAGGCCAAATAGAATGCTGTCTTTCCTACCAAGTAACTGCAAGGGTCTAGGATTGTCAATCACTTGGAACCCAACTAGTCTTTCTGTGTCCTTGTATTTGCATGGTAAGCTTATCTGTCCAAATGCTTTAACTTTGGTGCCTACACCGTTGATAATAATGTTACTATCAGTGATCGGAGCAATGGATGAAAATTTCTCTGCGCTTGTTTTGGATAATATGTTGCACTGTGCACCGCTGTCAAAGTCCAAGGTTAATTTCTTGTTGCCAACGTCAAATGCAACTTTCCAATCACCGGTTGACTCGGAATTAGTATCTGTGCTCACGGTCCACACATCTTGTACTGTGCAATGATTAAACATCTCTTCTAACTCAGAGTTGTCCTGTGATGTGTTGTCTTCCGCATAATATACTCGCGAACGCCGTGGAGGGTGTCCTCTTCCTCTGAAATTACTCCGACTTCTCTAATGACCTCTTGGTGGTGCTGCACGACTTTGACACATCGAACTTACTGAATACTGTCTGTAGATCATGTTTATTTTCTCCGGGTTGTGCCTCGATGTTGTTGTCTCTGTCCTCTTCTATTTGTGGAGCCCATGTGAACGAATCGTAGATCTTCACAGCTTCCCGGCCCATGTTAGCTAGCAATAGTCCTACTTTCCTTTTGCCGGGTTTTTCGTCCAATCCTAGAGCGTCTAAATGTATTAGAAAGTCGCGCTTATAAGCCTCCCATTCTTTTGCTCCTGTGTTAGCGTCAGCTATGATAAATTCTGGTAGGGTTTTGATACCGCTATGTGACATTGTTCTTGACGATGGACGCGGATTGTCTGACACCATGTAATAACTCATGCAGCCATGTTGCGTAACCGGAAAAACCTAACTGTATTCAACTTCTTACATAAGAGAGTTCCAACAGTGTAACAGGTCGTATATAAGATAATTCTGATTATATTACAGGCACCTAAAACACATTTGTTCAGATATCTTTAGAACAGTCAACAATTCCTGAACACTTGTTGAACAAAATGTGTTTATATTTACAAGACCTTTATTTGATAATAAGAAAAAAGGGCTGGCCCCTCAAATAAGGGACAAAAAGGGCTCAAAAGTCTTTTTATTATAACTCTTTACTGAACAATAATTTGTTATTAATTATAGAAGCAAAAATGTTCATTGTTTAGCTGTTTATCTATACAGTACCATACCTAAGTCATATGTTACGAAATTAGGGGTTTCAAGGGGCCAGAAGTCCAAAACTCTGATCATTAATATCTAGACAAGGAGAAATATTTTGGAATGCATTGTAGAAGAAAAGTTGCTCAAAATAATGTTCTCAACAATATGATACATACATTTTTTTTCGTTGGTGGCCCCGGTAAGGAGTTTAAGGGTCGGCCCCTAACATACATTTGTATAGATAATTTTTGAACGGTCAACAATTCAGGAACACTTGCTGAACAAAATATGTTTATATTTGCGAGACCCTTTGTTTGATATCAAGAAAAAGGGGCTGACCCCTCAAATTCGGGACCAGAAGAGCTTCAAACTTCATTTTTTTTAACGATCATTTGTTATTAATCATGAGAACAAAAAATAAGAGCTTATTTAGCTTAATTTAAAGCTGAAATCCGTTTTAAAATCTGACGATGCATTAAAGAGATATTGGGGTTTAAAAAATGTTTTCCGGAAATTTTGATTCCACATTCTTTGTTAAGAAAATAGTTTTATGTTCAAAGTTAAACTAACTCGTACCTAAAAAAATTCGATAATTGTTAAATGGTACTTAAACACATTTGGATTTGTTTTTGCTAGGTCGTTCTTGAAATTGATAAGGTTTTTGTTAATTAAGAATCATTCGTATTTTGTTAACTCGTACCAAAATAATTCGATTTTTTTCTTTTCGTTTTAGTTTCTCATGTTTATTGGTTTCAGAATTCTGCTTCCTACAGGAACTTCTAGATTTACTTTCGACATTAAAGGAAGATCCACTCGTTGCTTTGCAACGAGCTTTGCTCTAGGTATAATTATATTTTTTCTTCGAAAATCGAATTTCTGAAATTAAGGAACGGGTTGGTTAAACAGATTTGATTCTGTATGAACTGGTAGAGTTTTAATTTTAAAATCTTATAAATATATTCTGTAATGACATTAATTTTACAAAACTAAGAAGCTACTTTATGGTTATAAGTACATGTTCACAAGTGGCTGTAAAACTGTAGAGCTTTCCGAAAAATTTTGATTAACCAACTTCACTGAATGTCTGGATTGAATCGACATTCAGGACGCCATACTTATATCCCGTAATAATTGCTTGATATCAAAACATTTTTGCCAATTAATTTTTACCGTTTTTTTTTCTATATATTACCGACGAAATGAAATATTTTGTTGTAATTTATACACATTTCAATTTCACGACGGTTAACCTTATCTTTGGATTTTTTTTTCATTTAAAGGAGAGCCCCTCTCATGTCTCATCTAAATCAAAATCTTAAAACTACTGTTTTCATGTATAGTTAGTTTTTCTTATCGATAACTCATTTTTTTAATAAATCAGCAGGCCGACCCCCCCCCCCGGTGATTTTTTTCTTCTTCGTGGGTGGGGGCTCTTGTCTCAACATTGTGGTAGCGATAAGGATACTTTTGGTGATATTTTCTTTATTCAGCCGAACTCTAAGTATACTTACACGATTTGTTACATGTACTTTAAGACAATAGAAATGCGAGTATACATTTAAACAGAGCACGATATTTAAAATTTTCCAGATCTAAGACATCTGATGCCGATTGAATTCTTCGCTCGCATCTTTTCTGGATTTTCTTGATATAATTTAATAGCTCAAACCCTAATTTTTCTAGTCTTTCTGTTTTAGCCTTCATGATGCATGTATCATTCAATGGTGCATTAACAAGTACACCAGATTGTGTATCAACAGAGGCATGCACTATTTACCGCTCCCAGTCTTACACAGATGTTACACCTTTTAATATCATAGAACTCAATAGTCAATATCACTGTCTATTGAGGCTGTCATTTCTGCATCAGCAGGTACGTTAAACTACGGCATCTTTCATTATTTGGCTGATTTAAGGTTTCTCCACCCTTGACGTTTTTATGGTTTATTCCGTGTAATTTTTGTTTAAATTTGAAGATTTTAAAATATGTACACATTCAATTTGAACTTGAATATTGGTATGTTGCAAATATTTTGTTCATGCTGTAGGAGCTAACACAGGTACACTATCAGGGTAATTATAGTGACAAATGCTCTCCAATCAAACATCACATTTTTAAAAACTAATTTCTATATAATAAAGCAATTTTTTAAAGAAATTAATCGCAATCCTTTATTTTATGTATTTTAATACATTTTAAGGCCATTTAAATTTGCCAGTATGAAAGCTATTACATTTACAATGCATTTTGATACAATTTTCAACCATTAATAAGTACAGTTTAGCAACATAAAACGTTTATAACTTTTGAAATAATGGTTCAAACTCACCGAAAATTGGTACATTTGTAATTCATTATATATCCTTTCGAAATCTGCAAAGAAATGTTTACCTTGCCAGGTAAAAAAATATGAATTGTAGTCTCTGTCAAGTTTGCCTATGTACAGTTTTATCAGTTTTTCATTGAATTTAGCAATTTCAACTCAAACTACTGTCTATACATTTTTAAACATTAGCGTCATTTCACTTAACATAGCTTAAAATGTGTTAAACAAAAGTATTAATCAAGAAGTATTGGCAAAACCATGCATCACATAACAATAATACTATAACCGATAACGGTAAAATATTCCGGAATGCTCACAATGACGTCATGCGACAATCGAAAGACTTTAAAAATTGGATAGGAGACCACGTGATGAAAAAAAAATCCCGACTTTTGATAGCAAGATATGCTAAGGGTTCGTGAGGAGCGGTGTGAATCTGAAACCCTTGGCTAGCGAAAATGTATGATGATATGTAATATTTTTTTGTTCATTCTGTGACCATTCCTGCGATTACGGCAGGCCTTTTCCTGCAGCTATCTGTGACGTCACTGTTTCCATATATGGTCATGTCAAAATTCGACAAACTTGTAGACTTTACATTTGTCGATTTGTAACATGTCAACTGTGCTATTTCAGAAAACGGAGATATAAATGCAGAGACTACCGATGGAAAATGTATTATAGTGACAGGTTACATGTAAATAACAAACAACATTTTAAAGTTGCAAATGTGCATCTGTGGGAAGAGTTACATTGAAGGTCTGCGGAGTCAACTTTAGAGTGTTTATGTCCGAGTTTTATAGATTTAACGATCAGAATTACAAACATTCATACTCAGGCTCACACACCAACACGATTGCATATTCGAATTTACAAGTTTACATGACTGGATTTTTGAACACGATTACCCTCCATAGTGAACTACAAATTTTGAGTTCGAACCCGCTTGGTGCTTTTGTTCATGTTTACGGAATCAAATTTTTGAAAATACATTTTTATATCCAAATTGCAAATTAGTTCACCTATTTGCCTTATGCATTTCTAATCCATCACATCATCTAGCATAATTATGTAAGTTTCTTCTGATCTTAGAAACTATTTCAAGGTGTAGCGAGCCACCTTAAAGGGGCATGGTCACGATTTTGGTAAAAAATTATTTTCCCGATTTTAATGTTTACAATGCTTCTGTAAGGCATTTTTAATAGGCAATCAAAAATTGATCGTCATTCGTTGAGTTATAAGCAAGCTGAGCTTATAATGCTTTGCTATGTAAACAAAGCGTTTGTTTACATTTTGAACGTTGAAGTGAAAACTCCAGTTTTAGACCGAAATTGAATGTGGTAAACGTTAGGATCTTTTTATTTATGCCTAAAATAAGAAGATGGGAAAATCAGCTTGAAAAAGAACTTTTACCGGTATATTGAACTAATGTAAACAAAAACAGGGCACGAGCCTTGTTTACATGACAACGAATTGGGAGCTCTGTATCTTGCTTATAACTTCACTACTGACTCTTCCATTTCATTTGGTCATTGGAAATGCATTCCTAAAGCATTGTAATAATAAAAACAGAAAAATAGAATTTGACCACAATCGTGACCATGCCCCTTTAAAGCAAAGACATCAAACCTTTATTCAGAATATGGCTATACTAACCATTGCTAGCTCCACATACGCATTTACAAGTCAGGCTCTATGCATGTTTATAATCGCAACCCTGATCTCAAACATGTGATGGAAACAATTAAAGACTCTTTATGCCTTTTAGCTTGAATACACCGAATTCAATTGGTATGAGATTGGTCCAACTTGTACATATACCCCTATCATTTACATTCAATAGTCTTCTAGCTGACTGTTACCGATACAATGTCTTGTCAACATTCATCCATTGAACCTTTAATGTGGCTTTATGGACTTAAAAGTGTGCCACAATTTTATGATTATCTACTTGTCCAATTTTATACATGTTTAGCTTACAATAAAAAAGTATATCAACAGATCAACTCTGCTTTTTTCACATTGCAGGGTAATCTAACGTTCATTGGTTTTCTGATTTAGTATAAACACATTTCTGGTCCATGCTCCCAGTTGTCTCTGTATCTCTCTGTTCCCAATTCCTGGTCATGGCCTAACTTTAAACATGCCCTCATCCTTATGCTCGCCCCCTACAAAGGGTTTCGGGTTGCAAATCGTCCGGCGAACAAACACCTTAGCTTAGCTGTTTGTATGGCAGAATTTGCAACATGGCATGGTTTCTCAGGTCTTTGATGTAGACAGCTGTTCCCATGGCCTGCTCAAAGCTTGGAAATAGGTGGTCAACTTCTCCCAGTGTCTACCTAACCTAGCCATTAACTCACTTTAAGCAAATTTGATCTATTGATTATTTATTGATTCAATTCATCAATTGACAATGATGATTCATATGGTTTAGTCTTTCTCGAAGTCTGCTTGTGGCGTAATATATCGATGCCGTTAGAACTTGTGAGATATATATATAATATTGGATTTCTTTTTAGTGTTTGTTCTACATCTTTCCTCACGAATAAGGCAATTCACATACTTTGAGTATCATTTCTTCATTAAGTCGATGTATTGAATTGGGGCTATCGTCGTCTTTAAAAACACTGAGGGGTTTCAGCCTTCAAACTCCCTGTATTTAATTTCTCAAGTTTTATATATAGTCACATGTATTTCTTGTAAACTGACAATTACGTGTTTACAACATATTCAGCAGCCCACTTGGATACTAAATGGAAAATGTTAGCTCATTACTACTACTGTTAATTTGAATTAAATCAAACAAAGATATTAATTTTGTGTGCATTATGTGAATAATACAATGTATTTAAATGTTGAATCATAATTATCAATTCAACGTCTAAATTTGTGTAAAACAAACTTAAGATAAACCTAAGCAACTTCTATTAGACGCCTTAGTTTTAGGTAAATTATCCTAGCTAAGCACTCTTCTAGCTAGTTACGGACTTTAGTCTAAGAATGTACTTAAGCCCTACTTAAGCTCTGTCTTAGACTTGAGTACCGGTTATGTTACGAACCCCTGTAACATTTTCCATATAGTATGCCGGGGGGCTGCTAATGGTTGTAAACACGTGCTGTATGTATATGTAAAATCTCAAAACTAGAGACATTTTTAAAAAAAGGGCGTTTAAAAACAGAAAAAACTCTCGGCGATATTTAAAGTTGATTCATTTCAATATATTGCTTTGGTGTTGAAAAAATACTCAAAGTATTGGTGGGTTAAGATGTAAACGAAAGATAAGAAGAAATCTACCATATCCAAATTCTATCTCGTTCTAACGACAACGCAATATTACGCCACATACAATCTTCAAGAACGACTAATTTAGAGAATACTAGATGATAACCCGCGCGAGCGTGGGAATTAACACTTAACATAATGCAATAATGTTGAATCATATTTTTTTCCGTATATATTGTGTCTGAATTATTTCTTTATAGTTTTCTTAACCTATTCTTTAAAATTGAAATTAAAAAAACTGCATAGCTGGATATTTAGAAAAGGTATGAAAAATTTAAACTGAATTGAATGATATATACATGAACTTGGCCTTAATTCTGAGTTGAAAATGATTACAATGATTTTTATTTAAACCAGTGAGTGGGTATTTAGGACGTCATATTATCCTGGGTCAAATTTCACAAAAATTTTTATCCCTGTCCTAAATGTGAAGTTCAGATAAAAGACTGTTTCGAAAGAAAAAATTGGGTAGGGTAATCCCCCCCCCCCCCCAATTTAACTTCCCTGTTTGATGACACAATTAATGTATGAAGTTCACTACCAATCTGTCGTGGTATTAAAATATATGAAACTTAAAAAAACGCTAGTATATGCATATTTATTTGCATTTTTTAAACTAAAGTTATCATTTTCAAAGTATCTCGCTTTACACTTTCCGCCATAGTGTAAATTAGTCAAACCGCGTTCCTGGGCACCCCGATCTGGGAAAAAATTATTTCGATCAAAACTAAAATCGCATCAAATTTTTCCATTTTATTTATTAACTTTTTTGTATTAACCAAAAATGTCCCATTCAAGGTATGAATATCTACCCGCGATGCATGATGAACCCGTCCTACATGTACACTTTTCGCCAAGACGTTAATTAGTCAAACCGCGTTCTTGGTTACCCCGTTATGGAAACTTCTATTCCATTCTTTCGCTAGAGATCGCGCTTCGCTAGAACTAAAATCACTCATTCAAGAAACGAATTGCCTTGTTTCATTTATTCAACATTTGTCAAATCTTAACTATGTGTAATCCAGGTAAGTTCCTAATAAATGTATTCGCTGTTTACGTAATCATTCAATATTATTTCATTGCAAGCATATATTTTGATGCAAACGATCCCTGTTCCTGGATCCGCCAAAGCGTGTCCACCACCTTACTCTCATTTTTGCTATTTCGGGTTTGTTTATCGAAAATGAAAGTAGGTTTTTGATTAATTTCACAATAATAACTTATCAGTTAAAATTCAATTATTCCTTACGGACATCATCACGCATGTGTTGAAATACCAAAGGTGTAAGCAAGTACTCTGGTGCAGGCATTTCGTAGTTTATTTGCAAAATGCCTTAATTTATAAGTATAGATTCGTCTAAACAAAGAAGCAAAAATGGACTGAATGCATTGTCTAAGATTAATCGCTTTGAAGCTATATTACATTGTTAGGTACAAACAGAAAATGCGTGAACTCTTGCCGCCTTGAATTTTGTGTCTGTACAAAACTTATATCCCAATCTAGTTTCAAATGTATCAAACACATGTATCTTTAAATACACAAGATATTAACCCAAGATATTGATATGTTACCGATACATTCACATTCGAGGAATGAAAAGAAAAATTCGTTTTTTACTTTTTAACAGGACCACGACTTAGCTAAGACATTGACAGCTTTATGTTACGGTATAAGCCATATTAAAGTTGGACTAAGGCAGGTCCTAAGATTCCGCCTAAGCCTACTTACCTGGTATGACCTTCTTTGAGTTAAAATCTTTAAAACATGCTTTATGATGCGAGCCAATGACACATATTTTAATTGACTTGTAATAATGCCTTACTGGAGCATCGTAAACAATATGTTATTTAATGAACAAATGTTAAATGTTTGTCTAAAACTGTTTCATGATCATGGGGCCTAAACTTTAAATGCTCTATGTAATTTCTAGTACGTACATTAACAATGGGTAGGGATTATTTTACTGGTTTGCTACAAATTGCATTGTAACAAATATTATCGTATTGTATATAAAACCTGCATGTTGATTAACCTTAGGTGTATATCTTTTTGATAAAATGTTACAACTCAGTGTTAGCCAATCTATTAACAAGAAGATTGTTATTATATTTACTGTGTCGCAGAAAATCTGCAAAGTAATATGACACGCCGGTAAAAATTCTCAACTTTAATTATTAATGTTCAGGAACTCGTCCTTAAGTGCATGGCAATTAGGTATCTGAATTAATATATTATTTCAGCATACCATAAACATTTTCTGGCCAAATCAAATGAACCCAATCAATGATATATTACTTTTTAAAAATGTCAAAATGTGTTATATTAAGCCAATGAGTACTTGAACATTTTCTCTCTCTTTTTACAAACACAATTTGCTCAGAAATCATCTTATTTTCGGCAACAATTTTGAAAGTGTTAATTCGAAAGGAGATATAGAAGGTTAACTGTTAACTACCAGTGAAACTAGCACCAATAAACCGGCTTTTGCTCTACAGCTAGAGCAATAGCTCGGTAAGAAATAAAAAAGGAACTTTCACGTAATGTAAAATCATAGCACACCTTTATTACGGCTTCGGATTCCAATAAGGTGTCCAGTTTACCATCGTGAATAAGCTTCTTATTTTGAAGTACATCAAACAAGTACACGTGCCCACTGTAAGTACCAACTTGTATAAGAGTCAGTGGACCCCTGCTCCCAAGTTGAACTCCCAAACAATCTACCGCCAGCACGGACTCACTTGACAATTTAGTAACAACAACGCGACACCGCTCTGTTTTAACAACGATTTCTACTTCCGGTTCATCTTTTGGTTCCTTCGTCTGTGATTCAACATAAACGTAAAATAATCATGACCTTTGATATTAAAGTGTCCAGCTTTTGTTTAGGGTAAAACATTTGACATTTTGAAAAGCACACTGTAAAAATGAATACACATAATTCAGCTATATCAGCTTCCTTGAATGATTCTCGTTGTGTTGATTCAAATCTACAGTGCTGGCAGAAATTATACTACATGTACAACCCTGCGGAACCTATGGATCGAAACCATTCTATAACAGTTTTGCTTCCGTATTTAAACTGAGTTTTGGCGGAGGAGGGATTTGTGATCAATAGTAAACAGACATTTTACGTAATAAAATTATACTTACGATAATAACAAATGTTACACTACAGCTGTGATGACATTTTGTTAGAGAGCTGCTATACTTTTTGCAATTTTAGGTTATCAAATAATAATCTTCATGACTATAACTGTCAAAACAACATATTTTGTTTAATTGTCCGTTTAAGTATACATGAAAATTATTTGTACAATAAATGCATTGGCATATTAATAATTCTGATTTTTTAATTAGACTATGATTGCGATGCAATAATTAATCATTTTAAAATATGTTAAGCTTATTATGCGGTGGATATCACCCTTTCAATAAATTTTTGATATCATTCTGCGAAGACGTCATAGTGGATTTTAACGTATTTCTAGTGAATTGACGTTAAAAAATTTGCATAAAAATTCTATTAAAAAGGGATTGAACTATTAAGACATTATTTAAACATCTGATAGAAAGAATATCCATTGGTTTAAAAAATTAAATACCTTGATTATAATGAATTGGATTATTTCTTTTATACATTTAAAATCCTCATCAATTTTTTCTATTATAATTCAATCATAAAATATATGTATCAAAATTAGCCAAACTTACAATTTTGTGTTTTGTCAAGGTTCTGGATTGAAAAACAACTCTATGTACATGTAGTTATTGTCTCGTTTATATAGGATCATATGGTCTAAAGTTTTCGTATTATCATAGTTTACATAATGCATATAAATGATCATCATATGCAACGGGATATTGTTTTCATTCATTGTAATCAATACCGCTGAGATTGAACTTATCTATATCTTTTTCCACTATCGAACAGTGCATATTCAAATAATACTATCTCTGTTAACTACGACAGCAGAAACTTTTAGATTGGGTTTCTAAAAATGCATATTATATTCTTCCATTAAGGTAGTCTACACATAACTGATATAAATTAAATAATTTTGATTGATACACTTAAAAACAACATTGATTGATAACTATGAGGCTGGTATAAACCAAATTTAAGAGGAGACTGTGTGTAGTAAATTACTGAAATATTTGCACGTCAAACCTACATGTATTTAAAGAGTTATATGTCCTTCATCTTAAAATCATTTTATCAAAATATGTATGGTTAAAAATAAACGTTTTGGGCTTTTTTTCTTTAAAATAGAAAGGTTTTTCAATTTTTTGTTTTGCTTACATTGCTATTTAATTTTTCAAAAAATATCAGCGGTGATCGTTATCATTTTATCAACCCTTTATAAGAATATCCAGACTCTAGTAATCAAACGTACAGTCTAGTTTTGAATGAACTCATTAAACTTGCGCAAAGTTTACATATAGTAAAGGTGTATTTTAAAGCACATAAATAAGAAGAAACTAATAAGCATGATCCTGTAATTTGTTTTTGTTTGAAATAATGATTTATCATAATTACAATGTCGGTCGAAAAATGAAGAAAGTTATCTTACCCACGTCCCTTCATTGCTTAACTATCCTACATATAAGGAATACCGATTTATGTTTTTATAGAACATAAAGAAAACGGGGCAAATAAAACCTCACAGAAAACGAAATTGAACCGGATTTACGTGTACCAAGTTTGTCCTTATTGACCTCTGCAGAGAATCTTTTAACTTTCGCATTAAAGTCATGCGATACACTGCTGCTTCATGAGATATCAATATTTATGTTGAAGTGATTAATGAAAGCTGTAATATGTTAAGTAATTGCGCTTCTTTTTTCTTTTGTTAAATCATTTCAAAGTTAAGATTGGCAGTCAATCAATATTTTACCATTTTAAAACAATTTATGTCTAAGATGACTTTTGCATACACAATGCATGCCTGTTATAAAGGTCGTACACGAGTTACAAACCCAGCTTATCCTTTATCAAAAGGGGTATAACTCCCTCAAATTAAACGTATCGAAACTCATTGTGAAAATGAGCATCTACCAAGCATGTAACTATCGTTTGTTTACATCATGTCCTGCGAATCAGAAGGCTTTGCACAAGGATTCAAAGTTAAGGCAAAGACTGTGAGAAAAACAATTTTTTTTATATTTTTTGGTGGTGAGTACAAAATAAGATTATAAGGTGAATGTTTTACATTAATATGATAAAAAAATCGTATCTTTCCAAGTCAAGGGTTTCTGTACCCTTCAATTTTTACGACGACCCAAATTATTGTTTAATAGTTTCAACGCACTATGTATGAACAACAGCAAGCACAAAGATCACAATATATCAGAGTAACAACGGGGCGCAACTCTAGTTTCTTTAAAAAAACCTTAATCTTCTGATCATATGAAAATCAAATATTACCTAATTTTTTATACTAGGTCATTATAAATTTTAGTTATCTTTTCATCCTGGTAAACTATTTTATATTGCTCCTGTATTTCAAAGCCGAGCTCCTCCGACGCTCAGGGTATCAATCATAAAAACTGACGATTGATTAGGTTGACGTCTAAAGGGCAACCTACATTTAATTTCACTTTCCTTACTATTTCGGTGCTATTGGGGATGATTATATCTATTGTAGTTTTAACTTACGCTGGCGGATATGTTTTCAAAAACTCTAGAAAAATATTTATTGCCATTGCAAATAACTTAAATTTCAGATAAAGATTTTTATGGTGGCATAGTTCTGCCACCACTTGTCAGATAATTATGTTGACATGTCAGATCTTGATGTCGACTTGTCAGATAATTATGTTGAGTTGTCAGAACTTTATGTCGACTTGTCACTTATTCACGTGTTTAAAAATTCAACACTAAAACGTGTCCACGCCCAATTTGTGCCATCCAGTTGACATAATATTTTCTTACAAGTCGACATAAGGATCTGACAAGTTAACATAATCATCTTTTTAAGTCGACATAATTATTTGAAAAGTCGACATAATTATCTTACAAGTCGACAAATTATTTGACAAGACGACTTAACATTTGACAAGTCAACATCATTATCTGACAAGTCGACTTATAATATGAATAATATTTTCTTTATGTTGACTTGTCAAATTAGTATGTTAACTTGTTAGATCTTTATGTCGACTTTTCCGATATTATGATGACAAGTAAATGGCAGTTGGTGGCACTAACACGCTTTGACAACAAAATATTGTGTTTCTAGTCAACATGATCATTTTCTGACAAGTCAACATAAATATCTAACAAGTTGACATAAATATCTGACAAGTCAACATAATTATCTGACAAGTGGTGGCAGATCTATGCCACCATAGTTTTTAGAGTATCCTGCAATTTTATTGTTAATTATGCGAAAGTTTCGGGATTTCATGGAGTCTTTTAATTTAAACGTTGCAACAAACCAATATTAGAAAAATTTTATCATTGTCATTGGCGAGTCTTATTCCTTCCCTTTTTTCGATCGTCAACATGTCATCTTACAGCTACATGTAAGTTCTTATTCCTGTCTCAAATTGGAGGTTTAAGCATACCTGAGATCCTGGTTTATCAATACTTTTTTTCATCCTTGGACATATCGTTTTTTTTCTGTTTTCTATATATCATCAGTCATTTCTGTCGCTTATCTTAAACTTACATTCCCCTTCTAAGTGCTTAATCAAGCGCAAGGTAGAGATAAACCAATCAGATATCTAAAATGCCATGTTAAACTAATAAAAGTCAAGCCAACAATCGCATTGGGACGTTGTGCTATCAAACTACTAAGGCAAATGTTTGGATGAACATGACCTGTCGTTTAGTTAATCTTTTCACTTTCAAGTACATAAATCAAGTACGTATCGATTAGCACTGTACGGACCAATTTGTATAAGAGTCAGTGGACCCCTGCTCGCAAGTAGAACTCCCAAACGATCTACCGCCAACATGGACTCATGTTACAAGACGGAAACTACATGATATGGCGAAACCGTCTTGCAGCAGCGACGAAGTCTTCTTTTTGTACCTCTACTGGTGTTGAACTCATCTGTGTTCAAACATAATCTTTAGTTATTTAAACCTGTTATTATATCTGTGCAGTTTTTCCCACGTCCAAGGTTTAATTCGTAACATTTTTTAATTACTGTAGATCGACCTATCTTGATTATCACTTTCTTATGATTTCGATGAATTGATCTTTAAATGTGAAAAATGTATTTAAAGTCTAATAATAAAGTATTTAAAAATTCAATTCAATTGCATTGCAAATTGCATTTCTTTAAAGATTCGAACAAAGATGTAATTTAAAGGTAAATCAATATTATATTATTACCTAGTATATTAGATAAAATTAGTCGTGTATTAAATGTCCCATGATATCAACTGCGATTTCAAAATATCGATTTTTTACATACAAAGTACAGTATCAATATATTCTTGTTTTTAATTGTTAAGGAGATAATTAATATTTCTATTAGGAATACTTACGATTTAAAAAATTAACATAATGTAATAAATACAAATGCAAGAAGCTTTTAATCATTAAAAGCTGTGATTTGATTTGAACATATTATATTGTTTGCTGGTGTAAACAAACGGATTAGGCACAATTTCTAAAAAAAAACGTAGAACGTCATTTCCTACATAATTAGTGCTAACGCAAAGTGATGTTCAATATAAAACACAAAAGTGTCAAAGGTCAACATTCGTATACACATTATAATGGTTGAAATTATAACAGTAGATATACAGGCAAATAAATTCAAAGACAAAGAGAAAGTAACTTAATAAAGGCTATATATATATATATATATATATATATATATATATATATATATATATATATATATATATATATATAATTTATATTAATACTTATTATTAATATTATGTAATATATTAATATTATACCAACCTGATATCTTTAAGAATGACTGTATATTGGAGGAAAAGATTTTCATTTTCTGCAATACAAATTGAGTTATTGAAAGCTGTAAATGAATGGATAAAAGGTGTACTTAATTAATCAAAACGAGGCCAAACGAATGCGGTTTGTAGTTTACAAGTTCATGTTTGTAGTGATCATTTAGGACTATACATGTATGGACATTTCACATTTAACGTTATCATTACAAGGTTTTTTTCCGTATAAGAAATTTAAAATGAACGGCACTTATATACCTCACTATATTATAAAACATACATTTACAACTGGTAATTGTATGTCTCCCAAAAAATATCCAGTGATTCATGTACTTTGATCATGGGTTGATTATAGTCGTCTACAATCGGTTATGTTTTCTGCGAAACTATTTTGATATTTTATAACATGGTGGTATTTAACTAGATAAGTGTTGACATAAACCAACGCATGTACATGTATATATATTGAGCAATGTTAAGATAAGAAGAGTTTATTTTCTGAAATTTCTAGATCAATGGAAAAAAGATATCGAAAGTGAACGTATAACTGGTATATAAACGTTTCAAATCGCGCACAAGCTGGGTAACATTAGTCAGTCAGCGTGTTCGTGAAGGGTAAGTGCAATGACATGTAACACATTTACTTGTAATATCTTAAACTTTAATAAGTTGTTAAATTAAATATAATTCAAATATTCAAACAATTTTTAAAAGGATTAAGAATCAACTTGATTTGTAATTATCCACATCGATATCACAAATACACTGCATGACTGTGAAAAATAAGAAGTTTTGTTTAAGCATTCAATGCTTATATTTTTATTCATACTGATGTTTTTTTGTTATAAAATATATGTGTATCGTCGCTGTAAAGCCATTATAATCGCTCTCAGTCAGGGATATGAAACATAAATAGAACAGCCATATTAACATATTATTTAAAACGCTTCCACGGCTAAAAATATAGTGCCATAAACTTTGTAAAGAAAAATCTTTTAATTAAGGAGTAAATATAATTTAATGATTATTTTTCAAAAGTACATATCAAATTGATTATGTAAGGTTGAACGTTTCATTTAATCTTACAAAAATAAATAAACTCAAAACACGTGGTGATGTTTATATTTGTGCTCATGGCGCATGGATTAGCATAGTGTATTCATAGTAAATTGAACGTGGCAGATTTCAAATGCAAACATAAGGGGAAATATACACTGAATGTAAAATAATAAACAATAATGAACAAAACACTTTCTACGCAGTTTGTAAAATGTGCTACAGATGAATTTAATATCTATATTGATTTGTCCTGATTTTTAAAGTGGTCTGTTCACTATACGTCTACCTTACTGTTTTGAACATCTCTTGATCGTTATCTTTTCTTGTAAGCTCTCTTCTTTATCAAAGAACAAAATGTGTTTTATTGGATGTTCTTCCGAGACTTGAGTTTTCAATCTCAAACTATTAAAAATTTAATTGGTTTTATTGCTTAATTATGGTTATGAATGATTAATTTATAAAAATAATTTTCCTATAAAGGTGTTGAGTGTGGCAATTAATCTTTAACCCCTCTAATCAAGAGTGACATCGTCCATTCAGTAACAAGGTTTTAAAATGATCATTTTATTGTGTTCCTAAATACCAGAGATACAAAATACTAAATTTAAAATCGGTATTTTTCCTTTTTAAATATATTTTAAATATACATGTATTTTCAAAAGTCTAGAATGAAGACGGGTGATTAATACATTAAATTTTGCCAATGTATAAACAAATACGCTGTTGTTTTTAATCATAGTTAAGTAAACCGACGCACAGATCTAGAATATTATTTTAATACTGGAACTGTACCAGTTATCGGCTAAGACCAGTTATCGGCTAAACTGAGAGTTCGGGTTTATAGCAAGTGACTATCCGAGATTTTTTAAATTCAGTCGTCTGTTTCGAATAAAGAAAAGTAAGTTTGCTTTAAAACTTTCTTAAATGTGATTTCACTATGAGCTTAAACATCATTGTTTACCGCTGATTTACATCTTTGCACTTTCAGCAGTGGGGGAAGTGACGTAATAAGTTAAAAATAGAATATAACTTCTTTTTGATACGTTATTATATACCTTCCTTGATTTGACATATAATATCAATACATATAACATGTAGAAACAAAAAGAATTCATTGTATTCTGAGAGATACATAGTGCAGTTGAACGCATGGTTGCAGAATTTTACACATTGAATAGTCTACGATTTTGTATATTACCGTATGATAACAAACGAATAATTTTATAAGTTTTCTTTATGTATCATAAATCCTACGAACTTTAGTCTGACCCCAAAAGGGGCATAATTCAAATTACATTTTGCAGATTATCAAATCAACATATACAGTAATATTTATATGTTAATATCGGGAAGCCGCTAACTGGTACAGTAAATCGTAAAAACTTGGTAAATTCGGGGCGTGCTAAAAAGCACGAAAACAAGATGTTTTGAGTACTTAATAATGATATAATCTAACAGATGGATAAACAAGGAAATCACCATTTATAGTTTGTCAAGTTCTATCCAAAAATATCAAGAAATAAAGAAATACGAAAAGAAAACGTTAAATTTTAGCCGATTACTAGTACAGTGCCAGTATAGCTCATACAATATCAAACTAGATTAACGGAACACAGTTTCAAAATGACACATTGCAATGTACTGTTAGTGTTTTTTAAATGAATTTATTACAATAGCTGGAAATCCGCTGCTGAACAGTTGGAACACACGCACTGTCTGACGATATTCAAAGCTTGCAAGTTTGATAGATGTACATTGTACGTCTATATAGTTTAAGACCCTTCATCAAATAGGCAGGACACTTCAATAATAAATAATTGTGTTTGATAAATATAAATGCCTTTGAACAGGACGAGGTTTGGATGTGATTTTTTAAATTCTGGTTGAAGAGAATAAAGGGACACGGTCACGATTTTGTTATAAATTTATTTTTCCGTTTTGATTTTTACAATGCCTTGGTAAGGCATTTCTAGTAGTCCACCAAACTTTGAGTGTCATTTCCCGATAAAGCTCGCAGTTCTTCCTTATGTAAACAGTTTGTATACATTTTGAATGTTGAAAAGAAAATTCCAAGTTCAGACCTAATATGAATATGACGCTAGGAACTGTTAATTTATGTTCAAAACTAAATAAGCCGATAGAAAAATTAGCTTAATAAACGAATTTTTACCGTTTATTGAACCAATGTAAACAAAAACATGGTAGACATTGTAATTTACAGAACAAGAATAACGAGTTCTGTATCTTGTTTATATCTCGACCACTGCCACTCAAATTTTAGTTGATTATTAACATTCCTTAATAAGCATTGTAAATAAAAAAAAATAACAAAAAATAGGAAAATCTATTTTAGCAAAGATCGTGAGCATGCCCATTTAGAAAAATACGTGTATTTCCTATTTTCCACATTTCGTTGGGTTTTTTCTTCACATTAAACGTTAACAGAGAGATACATACCTTTTTCATTTTATTTTTGATAATATGTTAAATCTTCTAAAATATTGATAAAAAATAAGCATTTTTCGGAACAACTCATAAACAAAACAACATAGCAATCAACAAATATTGATGGAGCAATATCTTTTTCAAACAATAAAAGTTTACTAATTTTAGTTATGATACATATTTTGTTGATTACATTTAAATGCATTGCTTTCGAATCAATTTCAAGACTTTAACTTGTTTAAAACATTTTATGATGCATTTTTTCTGTTAGATAAAATAAAATGGCGACTAAACAGTTACCAGAAGTGATTGAAGATGTTCGTCGATGTAGAACGGTGGTAGATTTGCTGGAACGTGAGAGCGTTTTGGGAGTAGATTGTGAAGGGATTTCACTTGGTGCGGAGGGTCCCTTGACTTTGGTTCAAGTCGGAAATTCCACAGGACATGTTTATTTGTTTGACATCTTAACAAATAAAGATCTTCTGACCCAAGGGAAGCTTGGAGCCCTTCTGGGGTCTCAAAATGTCGTGAAAGTAATTATTGTTCTGCTTTTTTGTTAAATTTTTATTGTTGAATGAAGAGCCATAGATATGTTTAAAAATGTATCAAAACTGGGGTGGGAATTAGACTGTATAATACATTTAGGTAACATTTTTCACTGCTGTCAACTGTTTATACGTTAATTTAATATAAAAGACCAATCTAGGAAATCAACACATTTGATTTAACCGATCTTCATTTATATTTTTAAAACAATCTGAAATTAAAACAATAAAACCCACACTGAACTGTAAGGTATGCTAATAAAAATCAATATAGTGTAATTATTTCAAATATTTTTTAAAAACTGAAAGAAATATAATGTATGTGTTAAAAGGCTTACTGAGCCAACCTTTCTTTTATTTACATCTTACCGTGCTAGTTAATATATAACCATTGACTAGCTTTTTGATAGCTTCATTAAGTTTTTTTTGGGTATTTAGGTAATGCAGTCGTGTTCCAACGACAGTGCTGCATTATACTATCAATTCGGAGTGACACTTAAGAATGTCTTCGATACACAGGTATGTAGCTTATTTATATATGTAATGTACGATTTGGTTGTTGACAATATTAATTATATTTTTTTTTTGAATCTCAAATCACAAATAAAGTTATAATTGCTGCTAATGGATAATAAAGCCTTTCGATGCGTCCAAGATTTATAATGGCAAAGAATTTAATGCTTAGGTGGCACAAGACAGTTATTTTGATACCTCAGTCAGGGGATGTGTGTATTCAGGACTCTGTAACTGGAATTTCCTCAGTTACCATTCAGCACGAATACCTTTAATTCACCCCTTATAAGGCAAATCACTAATTTCTAAGGAAAATTACTCCTCAGAATGTGTAGTGGTTTTTTCTGAGATTTCGACCCTTTCATATTTCGCCAATTTTTCATGATTTTTCAGCTTTTGAGACCTCCCCAAGCTAATTCCCTGCAAAGGGTTGACATTCCGTACCGTGTGCATGTTGCACCATCACATGTCAGAAAGTTACTGATGTATAGCTTACAATGCCCCATTTACCTACTTTCATGTAATTTTTCCTCCCGTCTGTTACTTGCAATTTCACTGTGTGAAGTCAACACAACAGTCATATCCGCAAGTTTCGCATTTTACTTCTGATTGTAGTGAACTTAACATTTGGGGGTCTACATATTACATACCAATTTCAACACGAGCCATCCTTATAATTTATTAATATCGTTTAAAATTATTTGATGAATTGTATCAACACTCATAAGCCTTTAAGTACAACACTCTCAATTTTTACGGGTACTTTATCCGAAACTGTTTCCCTCTACCTAAATACAATTAGGGTTTTCGTTTTGAAATTTTTATCAATTAATTGATTACTTTAAAAGACCGAAAAAAAAAAAAAAAAATGAAGAAAGAAAGGAAAAAACAATTTTTGCGTGAAACAAATAAGTTCCATGTAATATGCATACAATTGATGTTATTATATTATAGTATAGTATAGTATAGTATAGTATAGTATAGTATAGTATAGTATAGTATAGTATAGTATAGTAAAGTATAGTATAGTATAGTATAGTATAGTATAGTATATAGTATAGTATAGTATAGTATAGTATAGTATAGTATAGTATAGTATAGTATAGTATAGTATAGTATAGTATCGTATCGTATTACACTACACTACGCTACATCAACAAAGACTTTTTATTGTTTATTCAGGTTGCCAATATAATAATCCAAGAACACAAAGGACGCAGATTAGCACCCCTTCTGAAACTTGCTGCCATTTGTGAAGAGTACGGAGGAAAGGCATTTTCAACAGAACTGAAGGATAGTATACAGGTATTATGAATATATGAAACATATGTTTATAGTAAAAAACGTGTTTTATAACAAACAATTAAATCAAAATACATCCATTTGGCAGACTGAATGGATAACAGAGACGAGTGACTTGTGGGCCAAACGACCAATGACAGAGGACATGATTCTTTACGCGGCAGGTGACGTCACAGCCATTGTACCTGAAGTGTATGAAAACCAGAAAAGGTAGGAATTGAGAATTATGCATTAAGAAAGTTGAAACTAGACAAAGATAGACAAAGAAAATTTTTAAAAAAACATAAATTAAAAGCAAAAAGTTCAAAGTAATAAAATTTGCAATTTACTTTTAAGGTACCTTGAAGAAAAAAAAATAATGAATCAATTTCAAGAAAGAGTCCAGGAAGAAATATTTTTCCATATTGACCAAACTATTAAACAAAAGAGAAGAGACCGTGTCGATGCCACAGTTAAAGAAATTGTAGCAGATATAAACGCCAAACACTCTAGCAGCACAACATGTAACATAAGTGATTTTGATGAAAATGGTGATGAGTATAGGGCTCTCCATAGGATACACTACAAAGATGCTGCTAACATTTCGCCGTTTATTGATAGTCTTAAAACAGAGATCATACACAAAGTATTAGCAGATCTTTTGCAAAAGCTTGAGGAGGATAATGATAGTTTTTTCCTAAGATGGAGATCAAAAGGCAATATCTTTGCTTTTGAAAGACATCCTAATAAGCTAGTCGCGGACAAAGCAAAAATAGTAAATGCAAAAATGAACAAAATTGCAATGAGGAACATATGTACCAAATACAATATGGACTCCAAGCTTAGCCACGTGCCTCAAATTGAGAGGGAGACTCTTCGGTCACTTAGACCAAGTGGTAATGCTGATCCAAACTTTCCAGATGTCGTTCTTCATCTTTACTGGTTACTTATGGAGGATGATTTGCAGACGAAAATCGTGGAATTTAAAGAAAACCGTCGACACTTTAAGATGACAGAAGGTTATTACAAGAAGATGAAGTTTTTTATTGCAAGAAGAACAAGGGTACCAGAAAGCCTAAAACAAAAGGCTCAAAGGTTCAAAAATGACTTAGATCGAACATTTGGACGTGATGTCATTCCATCCTGAAATGCTAATGTCTAATTAAAAGAAAGGTTTTTAAAACAATGAACATCAGAAGAATGACAAATTTTTATTTTCAGTGAACTAATGTGTATGATTTTTGGGGGTTGATTTTGAATTGTTTATTGAATAAGTTATTTATTGCATTTTAAGTATTTCAATTCTTGTTACGATTTCTTTAAGCTACTTTTTATTCCGGGTTACGTTATCTCCAGGGTACGATTTCTCCCGAAACCTCTTTGCACGCCATCTAGCGTTTATTCAGTGCACTGTGGTTTTGCATCGGTCATCGTTTGTTTTGCATCGGTGTCTGTTGTTTTTGCAAGAGAGGCTGTTGGTTTTGTTTTAAGCTGGTCTGTTTCGTATTTTAGTATGTTTTTTTTTTAAATTAGTTGATCGTTTTGCACCCTTTTTTACCCTTTCCGCCGCCCATAAATTAAACACAATTTGACATCATCCATGCAAAATTATGTTCATTGCGCCAGGGATGGGGTACATTTTCACGAATAAAATTACTTTAAAATCATTTTGATTAAGTGTTTACCTCCATTTACGAGGGTTGTTCGGAAATTATTGAGACATTTACTCTTATTTCCTTGGGGGAAAAGATAAAACCTTGAAATTTCATCAAAACATACACCAGGATAGAGTTTATCAATGTGAAAAGTTTCCTGTCCATGGCATGATTAGATCAATCCTGGTAAACCTTCGCCCAGTGACCCGGAGCAACCCAAAACGTATCGCAACGTCATTTTGACGCTTCTCGTTGATCCTATGTTTTAAACACCTAACAAACAAAGGGAAATTATAATAAATTATTTATTTCTCATCTTTTGTTTACATTTCAAGATGTCAACAGTCGCATATTCTCTCAATTCTTGATTTTGTGAGAAAAAAAAATCGGGTTATTTTAAACTGAAAATTAAATTACTGTGAAATGTCTCTTACAGTCATTCTGTGTACATATTTTAGAACTGTTGACATCAGTTAGTGGGTAAAAAGTACTTGATATTTAGTCACTTTGCCTGAATTCTAACTAAACAATCAGGGAAAAAAGACGATTAACTGAAGCTTTTTATCCCTTGCCATTGTATATTTTTTGTATAAGCAATAGGGTGGCTTGAAAAGGTCTTTTTTCCGAAATTTTCACCAATTCGATGTATATTTGTATATTCGCTGCGCCGCTTTGACGTCAAAATTCAATATACCGTCATTGTCAGATTACTATTGCTTAGTTAATATATCTGTACCATATTCGTATTTCAACTCGAACACTAGTGAAACTTGATCAAAAGTTAATCACAGTAATTAGCAAAATGAACATATATAATTTGATTTATTTTGTTACAAACTGTAAGTTTGCGGACACTTAGAAAGACGATGTTTTAGTTTTTTATTCTTCGAGTTTATGCTTGCGCCGGGTACCCCGACCAACGATTTGTATATACACCGTTGTAAACAAAATATTAAACACTTTTTTTTAAAATTACTTAAATTATTTGTTGAGATTTCTTCAAAGTTCATACCAATTTTCACCCTCATTCGTCACTTAGAAAGGGAAATATCCGTTTTGTCTCAATAATTTCCGAACAACCCTCACACATGTTATGAATGTGTAATAAAATTATCATGATATGCTTATTTGTAAATAGCTATTTCGCTGTTTAAACCAATTAAGCTGTCAACCGTTCCTTGAGGTTTCTGTTATCATGCTCTCCGCTTTTGCTGTCATCCGAGTAATTTGGCCTTTGTCATGGCAAAATTACATCACCCCTTTTACTTTGTTTATTATAAGAAAAGAAAACGCAAATTATTTATTGAGAAATTCATGACGGAGTACATGTACATGTATAT
Organism: Magallana ariakensis; assembly: GCA_020458035.1. Lineage (NCBI taxonomy): Eukaryota > Metazoa > Mollusca > Bivalvia > Ostreida > Ostreidae > Magallana > Magallana ariakensis. The sequence continues at coordinate 30,904,000 of CM035815.1, forward strand.
GTACATGTACATGTATAATCATCTGATTACAAATTATTTTTTTTAAACAATATGATTATACACTTATTACACATTGTAAAACAGATAATCTCTTCTTGAGTGTCAATGATATGAAGCATAATATGTTTAGAGACCTTGTTTTAGAGAAATTAGTTGAACAAATTCAAAGCACATTATTTTTAGTATTTGCATTGAAAAACATAACGATGAAAAAACTTCTTTTGATTAAATGATACAGAAAATTGCTTATAGCCATTTCCCCTTTAAAAATTAAAGCGTCAGTTTAATTCATATATTTCTTTTTGAAGATAGAAAATTTTGCAAATCTGTTAAGTAGTCCGTTGATCAGATCATCATCAAATTATTTCTCTTAGCCTTGTGCTGAACAGCATCTTAATGAAATATACGAAAATTTTCATATCATGCATTTTCTTCCATAAAAAGCACGGCCCGAAGATAGTTTAACTCTCAAGCTGTACACTATCTTCAAACAAAGACAATAACTATGACCTAAACGTGTGTGTACGAAACATCGTACATTAATAAAATAATTTGTGTTTTAATTATTGTTCTCGATGACTTCAGTAGAGGAAATTTGCTTGGTGAAAACATTGTTCAGTATCTCATTAATGTTGTGGCTTCAAACATCGAAGAAACTGACAAACTGATGGATAAATTTTCAAAGCTTTCAAGAACTTTAAAGGTATATGCTGTTTGAAATGAACATTTTACAAGAAAAAAAAATGCTTGACTTTCAATTAAGCTACAAAAGTAATAAACTTTCTGCAACTTATACAGTTTAAATCAATTCTAAATACTTTTTTTACAGACCGGGTCGGTCAATAAACGCCCAACTTTGAAATATTAATAAACACGTGATGTGATAAGCTAATTTTAGAAGGTACACAAGATGTCGACGCGAAAACGTGGTCGGTCCGTTGGCAGTGGAATAACGTGTTTGGAGAGAAAAGAAAGTCAAGAGGTTTGACAAAGAACGTTATGAAATAAGAATCTACAGTCGAGACCACTTTGAGCGGTGGACACGTGTTAGAAATCACTCGATTACTTAAAATTTGTAAATTGTACATGTTTTGAGTCGAGGGTCCCCAGAAGGGATAATTTTGACGTTTTATTTTAAGAATTTTAAGATTTTGTAAAATATTTTATGTATATTGAAAATTTCTGTTAAGTTTGCGAGAGTTATCTTTCCTGCGGTATTGTCAAAGTGATACAGCATCTTCATATATGGACTCAAAATCAACGTCGCCGGATGTAACCAATGGATTTATTTCGCGGTAAAATTGTGGTAGCGTCATTTCAATAGCGTGGGTTCTCACTTTCTTTCAGGACGCCGATAGCTAAGCATTGAAAATTTTCAAAGCGATCTTGAACAGCAATCTAAATTAGCTAAGCATTTAGAAGCAGTCAGAGATATTGCAGATGCCAAGGGCAATTGGAAAGCTTACGACACCGATTTTAGGATGCTTGTTGCCCAAGGACAAGTTTCATGGGGTGATATACACATGGAATTGTATGTTAATGCCAGACTGACGACAGCTCTACCCTCAAAACCTAACAAAAGTCATAAAGATATGTCATCTAGCTCTATGCCAAGAGGTGTCTGTTTCCAGTACCATTCAGGTAAGCATTGTTCAGCAGGCTTGTCTTGTCGCTTCCAACATAGATGTTATAACTGCGGCGGGTCACACCCATTTATTCAGTGTACAAAGCAAGCCAAGCAGCCCTTTCGTGTCATGCAGAAGTATCAAAACCATGCAGGTAGTACAAATACAGGAAAACAATTCAACCAATCAAAATCAATTGCTACATCCAAGCAAGGGCCCAACACCAATCAAGGTAAATAGACTTACTTATTGGTTATCAAGGTATGATGAGGATGAAACTTATTTTTTACTTCAGGGTTTCACAAATGGTTTTTATTTAGGCTTTGTTGGAGAATGTCCTGGAATAGAGTCAAAAAATTTAAATTCAGCTCTTACAAAACCGGAAATTATTGATCAAAAAATACAAAAAGAAATTTCGGCCGGTAGAGTTCAAGGACCTTTTGAGAATAAACCATTTTACAATTTACAGTGTTCACCACTGGGTTTGGTTGAAAAGAAAGAGCCAGGTGAATTTAGAATGATTCATCATTTGTCATACCCAGAAAATCAATCAATTAATGATGGCATACCACCTGATGAGTCATTTGTTCAATACTCATCAATTTCAGATGCTATTCATTTTATAAAAAAGTGTGGAAAAAGTGTAAAACTGACATTAAGTCAGCATTTAGAATTATTAATATACACCAATCTCAGTATAAGTTCCTTGGGTTCAAGTGGAAGAGTAAATATTACTTTGATACATGTTTGCAGTTTGGTCTAAGTTCATCTTGTAAAATATTTGAACGATTCTCAACAGTCCTACAATGGATAGCACAAAATAAACTTGGTATACCATGTATATCACATGTTTTGGATGACTTTATCATTGTGGATACATCGCCAACTCAATGTGTCTACAAGCTGAAATCTTTCTTGCATATGTGTTCAGATATTGGGGTTCCCATTTCACTTGAAAAAACATGTGGTCCTAACCAAGTTATAACTTATCTAGGTTATGAATTGGATTCAACAAAAATGGAATGCAGATTACCAAAGGAAAAAATTTTAAAGTGTATCAACAAAATTCAGGAGGCGATGGAACAATCTAAGTTAACATTAAAGCAGCTGCAGTCAATTATAGGTTTATTGAAATTTGCTTGTAATGTTGTGTTGCCAGGCAGGGCCTTTTTAAGGAGGCTAATTGATTTGACCATTGGAGTAAAAAAGCAGTATTATAGAATTAGGATGACGAAACAAGTTAAGGAAGATTTAAGTGTCTGGTATGATTTCTTGTGTAATTTTAATGGTTCCTCAATGTTTCTCCCAGATATATGGTTAAGTTCAAGCGAACTAAGGTTATATACAGATGCATCTCGAGCTGTAGGGTATGCTGCAGTTTTTGGTAGTCAGTGGTTCAAAGGAGAATGGAATGACAGTTGGCGAAATCAGATCATAGCAGTTTTAGAATTATACCCGATAGTTTTGGCTGTCGATGTCTGGTCAAAATATATGGCTAATAAGTGTATTTTGTTTAACACAGACAATCAAGCACTGGTTCATGTCATTAATAAACAAACTGCAAAAGATAAGCACATCATGTTTTTTTTACGAAAACTTGTATTGATATGCTTAAAGTTTTATATTTATTTTAAAGCTCAGCATTTGACTTCAAAAGAAAATTTACTATGTGATTGTCTTTCTCGTTCAAAGGTAAATCAGTTTTTACAACTAACACCATGGGCCGACAGCAATCCAGTCAACATACCTCCACTACCGCCATTTCCAAATTAAGAGGTGACATACAAAGACTATTGGATGCGAGCCTTACTAAGTCCCCATTAGCTTCGTACTCACATGCTTGGACAGTCTTTAAAGATTTTGCTGAGAAATATGACTTAATTATTGAGTTTCCAGTGAAGCAACACATATTAGTATACTATGTTGTATACATATTTTCAAAGGACTACAACTATTTCATCATATCTCTCTGCTATTAGTTACATTCATAAGCTCAACAGTTTTGGGGATCCATGCTCATCCTTTTTAATACAAAAATTGCTCTTATCAACACGCAAACTTAAACCTTCACAAGATGTTAGAATACCTATTACTAAAAATATTTTGCATCAAATTTGTGACCTTTTACCAGTTACAGTTTCAAATGCATTTCAAATGGCCATGTTTAGAGCAATGTTCTTGTTGGCCTTTTACGGATTCTTGCGAGTAGGTGAAATAACATCAGGTCAAAAGATAATTAACAAAAATTTAATTCAGTTCAATCAAATTTCCAGGGAGCAAGATCATTTAACTATCAAATTTATTACATATAAACATCACATGGGCAAACCATATTTTCTCGCTATTCACTCTGCAAGTAACAAAAATTATTGTCCAGTTCAGTGCCTACAGGACTACATTAAGTTAAGAGGAGAACAAAATGGGCCACTTTTTTGTTATGTACCAAATATTCCAGTTTCCAGGGGTAAATTTTCGGCGGTATTAAAAAACTGTCTATCATTTGCAAAGTTGGATATGAGTGGAATTACTAGCCATTCTTTCCGGATTGACATAGGAGTGACAGCAAAATTAGACTACTGGGTCGATGGAAATCGGATGCATTTAAAAGTTATATTAGACCAGTTAATCTAGTATAGAGAGAGCAAAGAC